>JAQFVV010012539.1:2673975-3140892 GCA_028023455.1 Epiperipatus broadwayi | reverse complement strand
ATGGTTTTTCAATAAAATTATTTATAAACTAAATGAAAATTATGTATATTTTGTTTTATAATTTTAATCTAAAAAGTCACCTAAATTATCAATGTAATAACTGTATTTAAATCCTAAAGCCTTGCCTGATTTTAAAACTGATAAAACTGATTTACTTGATGCGTTAACTAATATATAAATATAACTGATATGATAAAAAAAACTGATAAAAACATGATTTAACTGATATAAATAACATAGAAAATATAACTGATTTCTAATGGGTTTTCTGATAGAAAATGTATTAACTGATTTAGAATATAAAATTGAGTTAATTGATATAATTTAACTGATGCAAAATGTTTGAGTTGATTTAAACTCATCTATACATGAATTATGATTTATCTAAAATATGCGCATTCACACACATCTTTATTAATATAATTGTATGATTTTATGTTTTGGTTTACCTGCAAAATAATGTTTGATTTGGTTACGTATTAATTTGACTATTAACGTAGAAATTAAATGTGTTTATAAATTTCATAACATATAAAATACAATTAGTTAGTTTTAAAGTAATAATGAAAATTTCTATGATAATTTATTATTGTTTTAAGTTAATGGTAATGTTTGCAGTCATTAATTTCCGAGATAGCGTTATAGAACTAAATCAATCATATTTTAGCGAACCTCACACAACTTCGTTGTAAAATGAACAAATTTCAAATTTCACTTGCCTGAAATTTTATTATGATTTAAAATGCATTTTTTAAGTTAATCTATGCCTAATTTTATTATTATTTAGTTACGTTATCTTGTTTATGCTATAAAACTTCAAAACCGAGCTTTATTCTTAAATTAAACTATTAGCGAGTATTAAATAAAGATTCACTCGCATATATATGTAAGTGCGCATATATATATATATATATATAACATGTATAATTATATACGAAATAAAAGCTCTGTTTTGGAAAGGATAAAATGTCTAGAATTAAAAATCATTACAAATGTATCATCACCTTAAAATAGATTTGCTTTTTAAATTGATATTTTAAATAAATATTTAGTTAAAGTGATAAAAATACAGCATAAATCTATAAGTTTATATTTTAATTCCCCATATGCTGTAATCCTTCTTAAACTAATTAAATCAAAGCCTATATAGATAGCTTTGTGGATTGGATTCATAAATTCCCTTATAAGAGTACTGTAACATGAACTGATGTGGGTAGTTTCATGAAAGAAACTTGTATTTTAGCATCTTAATTTTTAAATATGATTATCTAATCAGTGGTGCATATATGTCCTTACAAAACACTATGGCATATTTTCTTATTGCTGTATGTCTTTAATGGTCGCATGATGTCACACTGCACCATTACCATTAGTTTGGGCGATTATTTCTTCAGATGGTGACTGGTACATGCCAACCCACTCTGCATTCTTGTGGTAGAGCATGAGACTCACTCAGAGCATAAGACTCCCACATTCTGTTTATTTTAAATGGAGCATGAGATTCATCCAGAGCATAAGACTCCAATATTCTTATATAAATTGCTTGATCTGCCAAACTAAAATGGCCTCCAATACCTCAGCAATGAGAATCGGTCCCAGGGAACCATTACTCGGTAAAAATCATGTGAATAAGGCATATATGAGACACAATAAGACTCAGAATTATATATTTTTTTTTACACACTGGTATCTGAAGTCTAACTTCCATTAATTAGTTCAACCCTCAGTTCAACCCGCCAATTTTATTAATTCAGCATTGATCTGACATAGAATCCAATCTAAATAGCATATTACTATGTAGAGAATATATTAAAGTATTCATGCTAGTTAGATTATGTTAAATTTTGTCCTTTGCAAATTTTATTATTATCACTTCCGCTAATATGGCAAATCTAAATCCTTTATAGCATAAATCTGGCATAGATAACCATGAGTAAAGTCAAATCGTTCTGAATTAAAATTCATATTAAGCTCATGTAAATTTTTAATGTATTATCATTTTATCACCTGCAAGTGATGGAGATATATATGTATAGCCAAATAAATAATTGTATCCTACATACTATGACCTGCATGTGATATGAAGCTATATATATATATATATATATGTATAGAACAGAAATGCAAAACCTCCAAATTTTATTAAATGTGTTAGAAAGTTAAAATCACGTATAAGTAAACTAACTTATATATATGTAAACCAAACTGCTTAAATCTGTACATCCAAAATTGAATTGTAATGTCCCAGAATCACCTGCATGTGAAATCAAACCTTTACTTACTCTATTATTGTTTTTAAATTGTTTACATTGAATTTATTAAATTGAGTTTAAATTTACTTTAGTTTCTTGTCTTAGTCTTGCTCACGACTCACTTTTATTTAATATTTAGTAATTAGCTTTATAACTTATTGGAATATTATATATATAATTAATAATGATAAGTGTGCCACATGATACCTATATAAAAATGCTATATAAAATACCCATTGTTATCCATCTTATGTGCTACTGTTGAGCTACTTCCAGCATGTGAGGAGGAGAAATGCTGCTGTGACCTCAACTGTGTTATTTGTAAGGTTGTAAGTTTATGAGCAATGGTAGAGGAACTAGGGTTAGGACAGAGCCATGGCTTCCACCACCATAAATCTGGTTGGCCTTAGGATGATCTATCAGGGTTCTAGATTTTGTTGCACAAATGCACATATTTGACTGTTACAGCATGTTTTGATAGATCCAGAAAAAGTGTAAAATTTAAATTAAAAAGTGGACTACTCACAAATGAAAGATTTATTTTTGAAAAAAAAAATTAAAATAGGTTTTATTTAGATTGTTTTTTTACTCAAAAGAATATGACACTATAAAAATATTTACAAAAAAATATGTTTTTTAGTGTTAAGTATATTCAGAGATTATGTAATTAACATAAATAAAATGTAATAATATGGTAATTTAAATTTTGCAATTTTAATTTGGTGCCAATTAATAACGAAACAGATTTTACTTAAAATATACATTAATACAAAAAAGGTTTAGAAATGCTATTTAAAGTGTGATTCTGCACCATACTTTCCTTAAATCTATATCTTTTATTTTTCCTCCTCTAGTATTCATCATGAAAAGTTATATTTCTCTCTTTATCTTTATTATTTTACTGCTATTTACTTACTTCTTTTATTGTTTTGTGTACATCTTATTACTATTATGTATATCAGTAGCAACATAGAATGATGTTGTTTATACTTGACTACAATTACATTAACAACTAAACTTTATTTCAATCTATGAGAAAGACTGCAATAATAAATTAGTTCTGTACTCTATACTAAATGTCAGAAATAGTAAATAAAAAATAGTAATTAAATTCATATTGCTGTAAAATGAGTCTCTGTGGTCAAAAGATATTTTATATTCCTTCTCCGATATACATCTTCTATTGCTTTCTCTTTTCTATTTATTTGCTGTATCATTACTATTAATATTTATAATACCCAGAACAATACAAAATAATGTTGTGTACGGTGATCTATAGTCATCTTTACAATAAGATATTTCAGACTATAAGAAAAAAAAAGTAATCATGAGATAAATCTATATATTATATGTCAGCCAGAAAAAAAAAATAGCTATATTTCTGGAAGGTGTGCAAATGATACTATATCATATCACACCTAGTGTCCATTGTTAGTATGTAAAAATTGAAAATCCATAGTCACAAGTGAACATGATTATTAAAACCTGGAGTGAATATTTAAACCAAGGAAATTGTGATAAAAATAGAGAAAAAAAATATGTATTCCTACTTTAAACATTCATAAAATGTATTAAACTGTGAAATTTTAGATCAAAAAGATACATTAATATTCAGTCTATGATTAACAAAAACAAAAAAGTATTTTTTTTTGCCAAGAAATGATACTACAAGCAATGCCATTTGATGTAATCTATAATCAAATGATATCATTTCAGTTTGAGAATGTACATTCAACTTAACTAAAATACAAATTTTTTATTGAATAATTTTAAAAGAAAAAAAAATCAAAATTTTTATGAATAAATACATTTATAGATAAGATATAATTATAATCACTGGGATATGAAATAGACAAACAAATGAAAATATAAATTTGAGGCTGAAATATAGTTAGAAAATAGCTTAATATGTGTTTTTGAATTCATTTTTTTTTTTTTTTTAGAGTAAATAGATTTAATTTTGTAGTAGTCAAAGCAACATCTATATACATTCAGATAATTTTGTAGAATGTTTAGTGATTATGTACATTAGAATGTTGGTGTCTGGAAATAATAGACTTTAGTTTTAATAGTAAAAAAACATTACTGAACAGATTATAGAAAAGATTGAACATTGCATATGTGTAAACTTCAAGAAAAGGTGAAAATATTTACAAGCTTTCCTAAAATCCATAATATATAGGTAAAAGAGAAAAAAAGGATAAAACAGAAAAAAGTTAAATGAAAATAAAATGAAATAAGCAAGCAAAAAAAAAGAAAATGGATATGAAAAGATAACCATTAGTAATTGTGAATATAGAAAAAAATAAACAAAATTAAGAAGCTAAAAATTTTGTTAAAGAAAAGAATAGAAAATTTTATAAAGTATCCAAGAAAAATAATTAGCAATATTATAAAAAAACTGAGAATGGAAACCAAGTTTGTAACAGCATGAGTTATCTTTCAAAGAATTCATTAGTTATAATAACCAAAATATAACTAATATAACATAAATAAGTTAAACTGAAGATTCCTGCCATTTTTTTTCAACTGAAAACTAAAGATACATTATTAAAAGTTTTAACTAAATTACATCAATTAATCTAATGAGATATTTAATATTCTACAGACTGCAAAAAATAAATTTATGCTTTAAGCAACATGTATTATCTAACATACAATGTCTTTTATGCTATATATAAGTTAAACTATGATAAATATTATTCAGCACAAAATTTTTAAAGATACAAACATATTTTAGAAAAAGTTGAAGAATAAGAGACCTCATAAGTAATATATTTTGAATAAGTAAAATATTCAGCACATTTATCAGAGATTTTTTTTTTTTTAAATGTCTATTTTTGATTCAAAGTTACGATTAAAACCGGCAAGCGGAATAATTTAAATCTACTTATTTAATTTATATACTAGTATACACTGTGTCTTCTCAGTGCCTGATAAGGCAGAATGAATGTTTGTGTAAATGATAAATATTTTTCCAATACATATATACAATTATGACAGACAAAAATAAAGCATGGCCCTTATTGCCAGGAGGCTGTAAAGTCACCAATCAAGGCAGCGGTTGGTGGCCGAAGGCGGAGGGTGCTAAGAATCCCCTGATTGTGGACCCAGGCTGCCATTTGATGACGACTTTTTATTTAGGTACTTACAACTGCAGATCACTTTCAAGTGAAGGAAGATTGCAAGAATTAGAAGAAGAACTGTCTTGTATTAAATGGGACATTATTGGACTTTGTGAAGTTAGAAGAAAAGGTGAAGAAACAATTGATTTAAAAAGTGGACATATACTCTATTATAAAGGCACACTTATTGGAAATACAAGTGAAGTAGGATTCATTATAAATAAAAAGTGGAAGAACAATATTGTGGAGATTGATGGTGTATCGGACAGAGTAGCAAGATTAGTTATACAACTTAATAGCAGATACCAAATGCAGATAATTCAGGTTTATGTCCCAACAAGTTCTCATAGTGATGAAGTAGTAGAAGATTTTTATATGGATGTACAAAAGGCTTTTGATCAGAGTAAACAACATTTTAAAATTGTTATGGGAGACTTTAATGCTAGAATTGGTATACACATGAAAGATGAAATTGCTGTAGGTAATTTTGGTTATGGTAATAGAAATGAGAGAGGACAAAGACGTGTGGAGTTTGCAGAAAAAGAAAAACTTTATATTATGAATTCATTTTTTGAGAAAAATGTTAAAAGGAAATGGACATGGAGGCATCCAAATGAAGGTACAGCAGAATTGGATTATATTTTGACTAACAGGAAATACATATTTCAAGATTGTAATGTTCTTAATAAATTTAACACAGGAAGTGATCATGATTAGTAAGGTGTAAGTTACATGTTAATATAAAACTAGAGAGACAAAAATTATTAAGAAAAACAATATTTATAGTTGATATTTCTAATCTTCAGAAACATTCTAATGAATTTAAATTAGAACTTACAAATAGGTTTCAAGTGTTAGGAGATTTTGAACATGATTCAGATTTGAATGAAATTAATATGAAAATAACTGATACACTTTTAAAAACTGCAACAAAGATAGCTGGTAGAAAAAAGCAGCAATTAACTAATAAAATTTCTACTGAGACTAGAGAATTTATGAAGAAAAAAAGGAATATGAAGATATATAAAAGTGATGTATTTAAAAGAATTTAATATCTCAAATTTTGTAAAATGGTATGGGAAAGAGTTGAAAATGATATAAGAAAGTATAACTGTGAAATAGCAAGGAAAGCTGTAGAAGAAAATAAAAGTCTCAAGAATGTTAAACAACATTTTGGTATTGGTAGGAAATTTATATCTGCAATAAAAAAAAAAGATGGAATTATTACTAAAAAAAGAGATGACATCATGAAATTGGTAGAAGATTTTTATCAAGAATTATATAGTAATAAAGAACAAGTACCTACTATATCTATTACATCTTCTGAATTGCCTAGAATTTTAAATGAAGAAGTGAGACATGCAATTGAATGTATGAAGAAAGGAAAGGCTCCAGGAAATGGTGGAATTATAATTGATATATTAAAAGAAGCAGGTGAAGAAATAGAAACAATTTTAGCAAAGTTATATACCAAATGTCTAAATGATAAAGATGCACTGGAAGATTGGAAGAATGCAGTAATAATATTAATATTTAAAAAAGGTGATAAAGAAGATATTAGAAAATACAGATCTATCAGCCTTTTATCAGTTTTATATAAAATTTTTACCAAGATAATTACAACTCGTCTACAGAGAACTTTGGATTTCCACCAACCAAGAGAACAAGCTGGATTTAAAAGTGGTTTTAGTACAATAGATCATATCCTGGTATTGAGAGAAGTCATAGAAAGGACAAATGAATATGAGTTGTCATTATGTTTTGGATTTGTAGATTATGAAAAGGCATTCGATTCTATACACATTTCTTCAGTGATTAAAGCATTGGATCATCAAGGTACAGATCCAGGTTATTGTCATATTTTAAAGAATATTTATAAAAATGCAACAGCAACAATTAGATTACATAATGATACTGGAAAAATCAACATTGAGAAAGGTGTAAGACAAGGTGACTCCATATCACCAAAACATTTTACAGCAGTGCTGCAAGAAGTATTTTGTGGATTAAAATGGGAAACTAAAGGAATGAAAGTAAATGGAGAGTATTTAAGTCATTTAGATTTTACAGATGATGTAGTTGTTTTTGCAAATAATGCTTCAGAGCTGCAGGAAATGTTGTAGGAATTAGCAGATGAAAGTAGAAAAGTAGGACTAAAGATAAATGTTAAAAAGACTAAAGTAATGTTTAATCGATTTGCTCAAAATATGAAAATAAAGATTGATTATGAAGAATTAGAAGAAGTTAACAGTTACAAATATTTTGGTCAGATTATTAATACAGATGGAAACATAATGGAGGAAAATAATCATAGAATTAAACTTGATTGGAGTGCTTTTGGTAGAAATAACTTGATACTAAAAGGAGATATGCTTATGTGTTTGAAAAAGATGGTTTTACCAGTTCTCACTTATGGATCTGAGACTTGGACACTTACCAATACAGTGACTTCAGACCACTCAAAGGAGTATGGAGAGATGTATGTTGAGAGTAACAAGAAGAGATCGAAAACGCAATGCATGGGTAAGACAACAAACAAGTGTTACTGACCTTATTGAAAAAATTAAAAGATTGAAATGGAGTTGGGCTGGACATATTGCTAGAAGAAATGATAATAGATGGACAATTGAAATTTTAAACTGGATTCCAAGAGATTGTAAAAGACCCAGAAAGAGACCACATGTGAGATGGATGGATGAAATAAGAAAATGTGCAGGGGTGTTGTGGAAAAGAGAAGCTAAAGATTTAAGAAGATGGATTAAACTTGGAGAGACCTTCATCCTGCAGTGAATTGATAATGGTTGATGATGATGATACACTGAGTGATAAAAAGTCAAATGTATATTAATCATTGACAGAAAATTCAATAATTATTTATAGTTGAAAATTGGAGAATATCTAAAAATATTTATTTCAAGAATTAAAGAACAGAATAAAAAATAGAATTATGGTTAAACTGATTAAAAATATAATACAATACTGTAGACTTGTTGGCTGAATTAAAAATTGATATTGATAATATACAAGATATTGATAGTTTTTGTTTTCTTGGAATAATCACTCAAAACAAAAGACTTAGCAGTTAACAAATTCATGATAGGCTACCACTAAAGAGAGAAAAAAAGTAATTGTAATTTAACAAAGTCATAAACGTATAAATTAACTACTGGATAAATAATAATTATGATGCCTTTTAAACTGTTGTGATAATAAAAAGCTTGTGAATATCATGGACAGTTAAAAAGAACTTTAATTTAAAACACAATGACCAAATGAAAATTGTTTTACTTATATTATAAAATAGACTAAGATATTACAAAAATAAATCATTAGACAGATTAATGAATTTCATGGACACATTAATGAAAATGTCTTCGAGCATTTTGAAAGATGTTATATCATTCTGGAGCCATGATTTTCATGTGATGATTACAATTTCGCTATCAAATTAATATTATCTAATGATGATGATAATTAAGAAATTATGTGTAATCTTCAAAAGTAATATAGATTTGTTAAAATATATTTTTAATCTGTTATATTTTAATATCTCAATTCATTTTAATGGTTTTTAATCAATTAGAAGTCAATCTATCTAATGATTTTCTCCACCCTTTATTATCTATTATATTTACACAGAATTAAGGAATAAATTTTTTTGTGTAATATAATCAGTCCTATTCTAAACATCTTTTCTAAATATTTATAATGTAGCAAATATTAAGACATGACACATAAATACTACTTTCACTTAATTAAACTAATATTACAACTGACGAATAAAACCCTCCTGAGATTATAATTCCTGTGTCTAAAATCAGAGTGGAAAGATAAGACTTGTATTACTTCAGAAAGCTTTGTTTTATTTCTTATTAGTCAATTCATTAGAAGAACAGCTTTGATAAAGGTGAAAACATTCACAAAATTTTAATCTTGAAAGTCAGTCACACTCGACTAATCTCTTTCTGTAAACAATTCCATTCCATCATTTCTTATTAAAATAAATGATTGCATTTGAATATAAAAGAAAGTTAACTTAATGCTTTTTCTTAAACCTAAAACAATTTGCTATCTTTACTTTTGTCAATAAATCCTCTTATTAAGAAAAAATGTTAACACTTTAACCCTTGTTATTTATATATATTTTAATTTATCTCTTTAAAAATTATAAATTTACTGTATCAGAATATAAAATGTGATTATGGCAAAGCATAAATAGATCTATATATGTGGGATGGTGGATATGTTCTAAAGTTTATTCGTAGAAAATAGAGATATATTATATTCCTGAAAGTTATCAGAAAAACAAACATATTTTTTATTCACGTGTCCCATGTTTAATAATATCCGATTGAATATCCTCAAAAATATTTAAAAATAAAAATTATAAAATATATACCCTTCTCAATATATTAAAAAAAATTATTTATGCACACATTCGGGCCAGCACATTTATACTATTCTCATTATGGTGTACAACATGTACATTTATGTACAGTTCAAACACAAGACTCTTAATACAGTGATGGCTAATCTTTTTACGCGTGCATGCCAAAAATTTCCCAAAAAATATTTATTGAATGATTGGCGTACCATACAGTTATTAAATCAAAATATAAACAACTTAAATATTGCAGTTTTTTAAAAGTTTATAAAACAAAACAATAATAACAATAATGATTAAACAACATTTCTGAATAAGCTAAATACAAGTGAATGATAGTTATTTACAAGAGCCCAAATTGAATAAAATGTAATAGTAAAAAAATAATAGTAATTAAAACAAAATTTTGGAAATAAACATATAAAATCAACGTAAATAGGTATTATTTAATGACATTTTTGCTGTTGTACATTGGATGCTAAATATTTTATATCTAGTTTATATTTTGTCATTTTTAATAATGTACATGCTGAACGAGACTCATCGGTCATTTTATTTCTCGAACTGTCTTTAATCAAATTCGTTTCCGAAAACAATGATCCACATGCATATGTAGAGGGAAAAAATGATAATATAGCGATGCTAATTTTTTTAAACAATTAAATGTTTCAGGAATAGCATTCCAGGCAGTCCATAGTTTCTCTTCATCATTCTTCATCCAATAATCGATCATTTCCCCTTGATTCTAACTCATTTCTTAAATCAATAAATTTCTGTTTCCATATAGAACTGGATTGAAAATTGACATATTGCAGTTCCATATCTTTCAAATGAAGCCACTTAAAAATTTCTAACTTGAGACTATCATTGATGTTATGTCTGGGTATAAAATAAATGTTGATACTTCTGAAAATTGTTTGAACTGTGTAAATCTTTAAAGAAAATTCATCAATTATTGATTGAATAACAGCACAAAAGTCTTGCATCAATTTTACTTGGTCTGGTTTCTCATGAGATTCTAAATCAGTCAAGAACTTTTTTAGATTTGGAAAATATTTGAAGGTGTAAGAAATAATATCACTGTTGAAAAATTGTAATTTAACTTCAAATGCTTTGATCAAATCAAACATGACAACAATTGTCTTAATATAACCTTGCAGTTTCACATTTAATTCATTTAAATGTGACCACATATCAGTAAAAAACATTAACTTTTGAAAGCCATTCTACATCCACTAATTCATTATATTTTCCACTGATTTTTTCATTATGTAAAAACAGTCTATTTTTTTTTAAACACTCAATGCATCTTTGAAGAACTTTTTCTCAACTTAACCATCAGATATTGTTGTACATAAGCAAATGTTAATATACTGAGTTTATTTCACTCAATGTGTAGATATAAAATTGATTAGCTTAGTCACAATGTTCATAATATCATCCAGTGGCTTAAAGCTGACCTTCATGCATAAAATCTGCTGATGTATAATGCAATGAAAACACAAAATTGAATGTCCAATACAGTTGGTAAATAAAGTGAGAAAACTATCTCTTTTCCAGTAATAAGAAACATCTGTAGTTACTGTTACAATTTTGGCAACATCTATGTTGCAAATATCTATTCCATTTGTTGCCATTACTAATGAGGTTGAATTGATCAATTTCTCTTTGATATTATTTCCAACACAATAGCAAATAAAAATTGCCAAATGAGGTGATCCATTTATGTCTACTTTTGTCAAGGCAGAGTAAAATTAAACTATATTTTATATCTCTTTTTTGTTGGTAAGTTATGTTGTTAGCCAATTGCAGGATTATTTCTTCAGCTGAACTTCTAGCCAATCATAAATCTTTTATGATCTGAATATTTTTTTTTTGTTTTCAAAATCTTCAAAAAGAACTGGTACCCACTTCATCATAGTTGCTTTCATATATTCTTCATCATTAAAAGGTTTTCTATATTTGTCAAAAAATAAAAACCTAGCTGCAGTTATATTTGAATGATTTTGATAAATTTCATTATAGATATTAATTGAATATTAATATTTTGAAATGCTTGGGTAAAATATTCTTTTTGTTTATCTTTACTTTTTTTATAGAGTGATTTATGATTGGTCTCATAATGCCATTTTACTGATGATGTTCTCAATACAAAACTGTTTTAGAATATAAAACCCATACTACCCTGGTGCTTTTGTTAATCATTTTATATTCATCAGTTCACCAATTTTAAAATTCTCTACTGCTTGATAATTTTTGTTTTTTATTTTCACTAGTCATATTAATTTAATGGTAATAAATTTATTTAAAACTAAATTTAAATGAGCTTTAATAATTTTATAAATAAAAGATTTATCATTTCACTTTTACAAGAAAACTTGAAGCAAAAAAAAAAAAACATCAATTGATAGTATTGTTCCTTTGTTCATGATTTTGATTACATTAAAAAAATGAATGGTGTCAACACGTTTAAGTGAAAAAGATTAGGATAAGAAACCATTTGATTACTTTTACTTTAGATTTGAAAAAAAAACTTACTTCAAAGAGTTATAAAATATTTTACTGAGCTTAATTTCTAGTTTTATTGGAATCATTTGATAGGTTTATAGAATGTGATACCACAGTATACTGGTATCATTTTATTTGACTTAAAATATCATAATTTATTGTGTCTAATTAGAGTTCAATTGTAAATTGAATTATAATATAATATTATATTTATTTATTTTATCTTTAATTTACAGTAAATTTTTAATACTACATATTTTAGCAACAAAAAAAATATTAAAGAAATTATGATATAAAAATAGTTTGTATGTCAGTAAAAAATTTGTATGTGCCATAGGTTCACTATCATTGCCCTCATAAAGGATGAAAAATTTTCATCAACTAACATTTATTTGGAAACATGGTCACTAATGTGACTTTGACAGAATCATTAGTATAAAATGATATCTAGATAATTAAAAGCAAAAAAAAAAAAAAAAAAAATAATGCAATGATGTACATAGAAAATGTAAATCCTATGTAGCAGTCAGAAAATGTTGAGCTGCTTTCAAGATTGTATTTTTTTGTTACACATAGATTTGTTATTTTCCATCTCTAGTATGAGATAAAGATACAGAGTATATAATGTAAACCCCATATCTTCCTTTGTTTAAAACTTCATAGTCTTTTCTTACTCTGTCCTATATATGTGGTACTAATTACTGTTTTGCAAACTTATAGTTTAATAAAATCTTTTGAAACTAAAAATTGACTTCAAAAATAACTTAAATAGCTCAATACCTTTTAATTTCTCAAATCTCATTTAAATCAAGAATATTAAAAAAAATTAATAAATAAGTAATTATAAAGGTTCCCTAGAATAAAAATTATCATGTTATCACAGTTTCAAAATATTCTGTATATACTGAAGATAGAATAAAAATAAATATTAATTGAAAGCTAAGTTCTATTACCATAAAAAGGCTTTTCTGTCTCCTTTTTCTCCAAACACATAAGTTATTATAGGAATGTGTTGTCATGACCTTTTTATAGCACCTGACATACTATAATAACTATTGCAATGGGATTGTGTGTTTATGCAAAAACATTCTTTAACCACATACTTAGCACTTCTGACTCCAATTTCCCTTTTTTCTTTTTTTTTTAGCTTAAGCTTTGAAAATTATGAATGCAATGATAAAGGCAGATTTAAAGGTTGACAGTCCTTAATACTAATTTTTGGTTGAGACAGTAAAATTACCAATGAAGCAGTTTGAAATCTGAATTTAAATTGTAAGAATTTTGGCTGGAAAAGTTTTTATGTTTAGGTATCCCTATTTAGAAATCCCCTTGTCTACCATGGAAGTGGAAAGACTTAAAAAATATGGTCTGAAATGGCTTGTCTTATAGAGTCTGCCTACATTTTAGCATCAGCTGAATTATTTATTTCAGCAGGATAAATAGCAAGAATAGCAAGAATAATAACAATACTAGTAGTGTGATAAGAAGTAATGCTATTACTAAAGGAGTATAATAAATATAAGTCTAATTTCTTCTAAATATAGGTATATAAATATGTGAACATTACTTGGTACAAACCCTTAAAGACCAGAACAAAGAACTGCACTTATAGTTAAAGAACTGTCAATATTTAAGAATAACTACACACTTCTCCCAGAGGAAATAAGTTTATTAGAATTGATGAATGGATACAAGATTATTTGAAAAGACAAGTCCATCAGTGTAAGAAGACTACAAGGTATTAGACATATAAAATCTAATTCACTTACTTTATATCTAACTTAGTTTCTTTTATTAATGAAATTCTTTGTTGTATCAATGAAAAGTAAATGATCATAGAACTCATCTTGCTCAAACCCTAACCCCTAAATTCTAAATCCTAAACCCTAAACCCCTTACCTAAATCCTAACCCTCAGAGAAGAAAAAGTTTTATTCCTTGTTGGATAGCATTATTACAGAAATTCTATTTAGAGATTTTAATGAACATGTTGTTACAAATAGTAGATTTTGGTCAACAGATATTGAAAATAATGATATTGAGACTGCAAATTCAAATGATTTGTTATTATTGAATTATGCACAAAACATAGATTGATTATCACACATGCTTTCTTTAGGCAGAAAAACTGTTACAAAAGAATAAGTGTGCATCCACATTCAAAACAATGGCATTATTGTTAGTACAGAGAAAACACGAGAGGTTTATGTTAGCACTTAGGTTGTTGGACAGATTGTAGATTACTATTTTCTAAGATTAAAATTATTGTTGCATTAAAAAGTAGATATTCCAATCAATCATCATCTCAAGAAAAAATGATGTTTGTTCTTCAAAAAAATCTACTATTAATACTAACTTTCACCAGATGTTAAACAATGAAATTTGTAATTTCAATATACACAACTATCATATTACTGAAGCATGAAAATCACTTCAGGTGAGTGTTATAAATACAAATGCATCTATTCTTCAGTTCACCAAAAAGAAAAAAAACATCACTGGTTTTTGACAATAATCATATTATTTGTGATTTACTTAAAATGAAATGTGACATTCTCTGCTGGGGGAAATAATAGTTAAATGTGGAACTTCATAATAAAAATAAAGATCTGAAGGAAAAAGTTCAATGATTGAAAAAAAAACTTAAAATGGTTGATGGAATTTAAACTGCAAAGAAGATAGATACTTTCACTGATCATAGTCATTCTAAATTATTTTTGATATATTGAAAGCAACATATAAACCTGAAAAAAAATATCACTTGACCTTCTATTATATAATGATAATATTTTAATCAGGTAGATAGAGTATTTTGATTATGTTTTGAATAATGTTACCAGAATTGATATGACAACTTTTATTGCTATATTCATTATATCTACTCATTTAGATTTGGACAAATATAGATTCAGTTTAATGAAGCCTAACAACTCTTTGTAATCTTAAAAATGGAAAAGATGCTGTTTCTGATAAATTACCTCAAGAAGTTTTTAAAATATGGTTAGATAATATTAGCCTCAAAAATATTGAAATTTTTTTAGAGATTTCTGAGCCCATGAAGTTTTGCCCTTCAATTTTAAATTAAAACTACTATTTAATTATTATTAAAGAAGAAAGAGCAAAAAAAATCAGCTTATTTACATTATTTTATAAATTTCTTTCTTTTCTACTATTATGTATAACCCATTATAATATTCACATATTACAATTATATTATTACTTAACAAATTTAATGCTTAGAATTCGCGTACTATCATTTTGGGACATAAATATTTAGTTAATTGAAGACCCATTATTATCATAAACAGTATGCATAGAAAAATTAAATATCTTCTCCATTAATTAAATAATTGTACACTTAAACCCAAAAAGCATGTTGCCAATTATCTTTTAATTTTTAATAGTGCAGCAATGTAGCTAACTAGTTTCTATATACTGTATATATATTCACAGGGTTTCCAACATCCAACATCAAATTGTAATTCACATGAAGTATGAAAAACATTATGGTTAATGTTTGAAATTACGTTTAGCACTCTTTAAAAGCATTTTTAAAAATATTTGATAAGACCAATTTAAATTAGCTTTAGGTGTCACTAGCATTGTAGAAATAATAATTTTGGATAAATTAATATCTCTGTTCATCATTATCTTGATGCTTTTTTGTTACTCTGATATGTCCCCCAGGAATTGCTTGTCTTTTTAAGTTTAGTAGTATATTAAAGATATATATGTTTGGAATAAATTAAAACAGAAAAATAATTAAATTCGGTAATAAAATACCAATCATTTATTTACACTAATTATAAAATAAATAAAATAAAAAAGTAGTTGCTTATATATACACAACTACCATAAAATTATAAAATAAATAAAATGGAACATTTTGAAATTAACTACTACTAAATTTAAATATTATTATGAATACACAGAAATCCTTACTAATATCGATACTGAGGATTTATATTCAAATATAAAAATATCTTATCCATATAATAAAATGTTTTTACCATGGTTTTTGTTGATATTATAAGCTTCTGTTCTACCTTTTACACACACTTTTGATAATAGTATTTATATATCCAGTCTTCATTTTAATTGACTTCCTTGGGAATCAATGATTGAAGACAAAAGAAATGGATCTCACTATAACCCAGTACATAAATATGTATTATGAAGAGTCTTTTTCTTTTCTTATTACATGGTTATCTTCTGGGAAGCAGGTAAAGTTGTATTCTATGTGTGATCATATTTAGAAAAACTACATAGTTCAAAGATTTTGACTGACATGCCTTGAATTGCTTAGTCACACATAGAAAATAAGTCTTCTAGTAGGAAATATTATCATAATTACTGATTTATATATAATATTCAAAAAATACTTTTTAATAAACTTACATATGTTAATCAACAATTTGAAAAGATTCTATCTCTATTACATACAAGGACTATACCCTACCTCTTTAGTTCCATTCAAAACACACTGATTCCAATATTCAATCTCTACAATTTATATCCTATTTTCATGAATTCTTTTGGCATCAAAGTTCTTTAAAAGGTTCTAAAAGACAAAATAGAACTATATCTTCTCCCATTATGTAATTTCCCAAGAAAGGTTCATCTGCAGATCAAGCTGCACTTTTATATGATTCAATGCTGAATTACCATTAAAATCAAAAAAGTATGCTTTAATGGCTGTCCAAATTTATAATAAAGCTGAATTTTATTTAATCACTGTTGATATCTTAATCCAAACCCTTGTTAATGTAGCAATATGCTGCACCTTCTTATATCTGTTAACCAACTTACTACTAAGCTGAGAAATTGACATTACTCTTAATGGAATATCAAAGTCTTTATTTGTTCCCAGCCAATCAGTATCACAAGGATCACCACTTATTGCTTTATTGTTTATGAAGTATATCACTTCCCTTATAAATAAAATACAGCTAAAAAATTTAGGCATACAATGCCTAGCTTATATGGATGACATAACCATCTTTCTTGACTCTAAAAAACATTTCCCTATCTTACAAAAATATATATAATAATTGTACTGCTGATTTTAAAATCAAAGTTAAGGTTAATAAAACTTCTGCTTGGTTTTTCTATACAGGTAAATAACACACACAATCCTAACCAGGTAAACCTACTGTTTTTTTTTATTTCCCCCTTCTATTTAGGAATTACTGGTATAAAATAAAAATTTAGAACAAGCTAAGAGATGACTCTGAGTGAATAATCACTTCCTATCCAAAACATATTTTTTATTATAATCAAAAATATACCTCTTCAACCAGTTAGTAATTACAAAAATATCTTACTTTTTGCCAATCATTAATTTCACTAAAGCATTTACTTCACCAATCTCCTCATTGTGGAGCAAATACTATGGTGCAAAAAATGGTCTCAATTTCTGAAAGATGACTAAGTCTCCCCACAACTCAGAACAAACAAGGTCATCACTCCATCTATGTGTCACATATTCAAAAAATTATAAATCTTAGAGCAGCCATTACACCAAGTTTTCCAGAACTTGAATATATCATACACATAACACATATAAATCACCCCTTCCTGCACATGGATTTATATCATTCCTCATAACCTAATTTCAAGAGATTCATAATCAAGTACTTCTTCTTAGTGCAAGTAAATTTGCCTCTTGGACTATATATAACATGATATATTCAAATCAACCTGTTGGCAATCTCTCCGTAATGCTAATGATTAACAAATCAATTTCTTCATCAACTTATGACATGGCCATTTGAGCCCAAATTTTTAAATTTCCTATTGAAGATCAACCCATTTGCCTTACTTTCCTCCCATTTTTTTCCATATTGCAGACTAATGCATGGGATACCTAAATTCCTTCTCTCCCACTTAAGCAATTTTACTGTCCCAATCATCATGTTAGTGATTGATCATCTTGCGCAAAAGCAAAGGTTCATTAAAAATTTATATCCAGTTGCATTGGTACCTTTCATGAAAAAGAGCCAAGATCCTACTGATATAAACAACATAAGACTCATATCCATGTCACCACTCTTAATAAAGATTATAGAGGGTGTTATTAAAGATAAGATACAACATAAAATCCTGAGTCATATTATGCCCTATCAGTATGCCAAGAAAGGCTCATCAGCACTCACGGCTATTGGTGAAACCAAAATCCTTTTGGATTACATCAGAACCAATAGAAATTCCAAGCCCATCGCCATACAACTTGACATATCTGAGGCATTTGACTCAGTCAATATCAGCACACTGCTGAATATTTTGGAGGGTCTTGATGTTCCCTCCCAGATAATTCAGATACTGGACAATTTACTACACAATAGGAAAATTCATATATTACTCAATGGAGTATATACAAACAGTTTTACTCCCAATACTTCAATACCTCAAAGATCTCCACTCAGTGCCCTCCTGTTTGCCTGCTACATCAATCCACTTCTTAAAGACATTGAAGATAACCTGCCTGGAGTATATATACCCAGACTCAAAAGAGCGATCAAGACTGTTGCTTTCATGGATGATATCTTGATTATTCTCCCAACTCAGAAATATCTAAGCACACTATATGAAATACTGGACAAATATATCAATCTATCAGACCTAAAAATAAATACAGAAAAATTCACAGCTTGGACTATCCTATCTGGGAAAAAAATCAAATCACACTTCCAAGCTGAACCACAGAAATTTTGGGGATTTAATATTTCAAAATCACAATCAGCAATGTCTAAAGAACTTCAGGCAAAAATCCTCCAGTCCACAGACCAGATCAGGTATACTTTTCACTCTATGGTAAGGTTTCACTGCTAAATATAAAGATTTACACCAAAATTGCATACTACCTGCTAATGATGAATGCAAATAAAACATTCAAGAAATTTGAGCAATATTGCTCAAGATTACTATGGAAAGGACAAACTGTTTCCATCAGCATGAGAAACATGCAGGAAAACAAAAGACTAAATGGAATGTCACTACATTCCATCACTTCAATTAACTATCAGAAATCACACACTCTGATATATAATATAGTCCAAAAGTATGGCCATGACCAGATTACTGAATCTGTTAATTCCTACCGATACTCCACCTCCCAAAACCATAATTCCTACTGACACCCCACCCCCCAAAAAATTAATCTGGCTTGACCACCTAATCCTGTCAACAAAGCAACAAAATATAAATGCCCATAACAACTATCAAAGCAAGATCAAGTTATGGGATGCCCACCACATCCTAAAGCAAAATAATCAAATCTCTACTACAAGATTAGGAATAACTAATCACAAGCTGACTACCCTATTCAAGTATTGGGATCTAGAACCAAAATATTTAGATTACTTACTTAAAATTAATCTGGATGCCATGCCGATCAACTAGTTCCTCAGATATAAAAAAATCTATCACCAAAGTCCAATCAATTTGCCACAGCTGTGTCAGGAATGAGGAAACATTTGACCACATAATAAAAACATGCATGGGTCTAGGTAATATTAAAACAATAATATTTAACAATTCAAAGATAGACTACTACAAAATACTTAATATAAAATAATGAATTCATGGAAGAGATATTCCTAATATCAGGCTGGCAATTTGCATCACCCATGCCATTTGGATTCCTAAGGTGCAAGGCACAATACCAACATCCCAAGCCAGATGAAAACTCATTATTTATTCAGAGCATAGAGAAAATTAAACAAAGAGACAAAACTCTTGCAACAACATTCATTTTTCAAGAGACATGGAAACTATATCAGACTCTTCAATAAAGTTAACAAAGAACTTAACTACTAAATACCTAAACCCGTTTGAACTCAATAATGTTAGTTCCATAACTCATCTAATATTGTAATTTTTCATTATCCATATTTGTAATGTATCACCCATATTTATATCCATTTCATAATGAGTGTAACACAGGTATTAATTAGTTTAATAAATGTTTTGAGTTATATATCAACATTGACCATTTCTGCAACTTGTGCCATAGGGTGGTGGAAACACAATTCCATCTACTCTACAATTGTCAAGTTCTAGCACCAAAAAGAGAGATCATGTTGAACACATATAGGTGCAATAGGATTATGCTTAATATCATCTTTAAAACATTCCATTGAGGTTTACACTTGCCATTCATGCATCTATATTCAGCCTTTATGCATTTTGGTTAATGAGATATACTTTCTGCTTTGGGAACAACATTAGATGACATTTAGTTACTCTCTCCAATAAGCATGAACAGATAAAAAAGAAACACAGAAAGATTGCACATCTGGACATCCTTGCACCTACATGGTCTCTCTGTAAACCTTAGTCTAGACTCTAACCTCCTGCCATAATACCATAAATTCAGTCCATTTATTGAACTTAATAACCAAATCATATATATATATAGTTACCAGTGTAACCATTGTTTGTTAAATAAATGTCTTTGAAACATAATAATGATAATAATAATAATAATAATAATAATAATAATAATAATAATAATAATAATAATAATAATAATAATAATAATAATAATAATAATAATAATAATAATAATAATAATAATAATAATAATAATAATAATAATAATAATAATAATAATAATAATAATAATAATAATAATAATAATAATAATAATAATAATAGCATAAAAAGATGAAATGTTCAACAACTGTCAACACTTCAAAACTACCCACCCACTCACAAACTAAAGTGCAATTTTAATAAAACTTCTGCATAAACCACATACAAAAACCTTTGAAGAAAACTCATTGCATATTTTGGGGGTAATAAAATTGGAATGAGACAAAACATAAAACAAACTTAAGGACACACACTAAAACTATTATTTCCTTATACAAAATGTACATTTCTATCTATTCAAAAATTTATTTGTTCAATACATTTGTTTTAATAAAGATGCTCATAATTAATTTCACAAAAGTATTTGCATTTATTATTTCCTCTCTTTAATACAAGCTTTTTGGGGGAAGAAGGGTAATGTTCATTTTTTATAAGCAGCTTAATCAACTATTTACTCAAAATAGATTGGGACTTCATAACCTTGGAAACTTCAAGATTAAAAAGCAGTTAATCTACTTGCCTTTATTTTTAGTTGTTTTGCAAACTTCAATGGCTCTTTCTTATAACATCTACTGACAAGAACCCACCAATATCTGGATAACTCACATCTTTTATTAAATCAATACAAAGTATAAACAGTCACATATCTCTACATCCTGTTGACAAATATGCTTACTGGAAGATAAACATTTTGCTATACCCCAACATTCTATCTGCTATAAATTCTTCCATCTTAGTCATCAAAAATAAACAATAATTATGTAAATTTTAAAGAGGGTGACTTGAGCAAAAATTATTTCATTTTCTAATCTGTCATAACCTGCATGCCTTACTAACTCATACTTTACCAGATGTTGATGGCTGTACAAACACATTAATCCAATATGTGGATTATGCCGTGCAGCTGAAGAAGCACAGAACATGTTTTCTACTCATGTCAAAGCTTGAACCAAATTCATGATCTTATCTTAAACACATATAGGCAACTAAAACTTTCAATTTAGCAAATAACGAACTCATATTAAAAGTCTACCATACCCACAGCCCAAGCTAATACATTTATCCTATTTGCATTTTTGTTTATTTGATGTACATTTATTTACTCTAGAAAAAAATACCAGGTAACACCCATCTACATTTATAAATAAACTTAGGCAGTTTAAAGACAGGTTTTCAGAAATAATCCTCCAGACATACATGTTGAACTTGGTCCCTTCTCAAGCAACCAGCAAACTTCTAATTCAAAATAGTACCTACAACTGCACAACTGTTGCTGCTGTCAGTTTTTATACAATGAACTATACTCCAAAAATTTGAAGATAGAAGTTTTTTACAGATATATTAATAAATTATAAACAGATACTTCAATATATTACAAATGATTGATGTAACTTTAAATATTGAACTATTTAAACTTAAGAGGAAAAAAGTGCCACTGTAACCCTGGTAATCAAACCTATGTATTTTTGCAAAGTTTAATAACATTATTGTTGAAACTGTAATAATAATAGTAATAATAATAACAACAACAATAATAATATAGCAACTTGTAAATTATAATTAGTAAGTGAAGATTAAATGATTTACCAAAACAATTCATCAAAAGTATATTTATTGATATCGGTCATTATAAATGTGAGAATTCAGATTTGATTAAATTTTCATCATTATTTTATCCATTACTATACCATTTCAGGATAAAGATATTTCCAAATTTAATCCAGTTTCTGAAATATATAACCTGTATTTTCCACAATACACTAGCAAATTTTCTTATTTTATTCTTACATGTTGTTTCTTTTCTTGAACTTTCACAATTTTTTGGAATTCAGTTTTTAAGCTTTCAATTGTTCATGTATTATAATCCTTCTATCAATATTTAAAGCCCATTTTCATTTTGGTTTCTTAATCCTTTCAATGATATTAGTAATTCCTTTTTGTTTTTTCACTTATGAATTTTATTTTCAATCACTTGTTTTTATTCCTAAATACATATTTTCATATTTTGTTGGGTGCTCCGAAATCTTGGTTTTAAGTTTTGGGTCCATGAGTAAAAAAATGTTATAATTAATTTACTAAAACCCCTCTTTTTTAAAACACATATACATATTTCATTTTAATGTTATTTCTATTAAAAAGTACTTCACTGAAGTTTAATTTTAAGATTAATTTCATCTATTATATTTTCAACCACATTAATAATCTGATGAAATTATTTATAGTTGTTAATTTTTAATTTTTTATTATTATTATTATTATTATTATTATTATTATTATTATTATTATTATTATTATTATTATTATTATTATTATTATTATTATTATTATTATTATTATTATTATTATTATTATTATTATTATTATTATTATTATATTAAAAGCAATATATTTATAACAAAGCATATCGGTGATGAGATGATGATGAGATGATGATACGTATGTTTTTAGGGTAATTAAATGATTACTAGTGACTCTCACTTGGAAAAAATTAAATCCAGTTACTCTAAAAATGCTTTATATATTATAAGTTTTATGAAATTTCATTATTATATTTAGAGTGTGGTAGTTTGTTTCTTATATAACACTTTAGTGGAGCAAATGCATTAGAAGTTTAATTAATTGAAAACATTGCTGAAATGATAATGTGAAAATAATATAATTGATATATACCATTATAGAAGTAGCAAGACAATATCTATCATTAAATATTAATAAGAAAAATTTATAATTTTGCATATTGAGTAAAGTAATTAAAATGAATAATTAATGACTCTGTCTTGGAAAAAAATAAAATCATTTTGATATTGAGATTTAATCTACTTAGTTTATGATTAAATAAAATGAGATACCACTCACCTCCAATAGACAATCAATATAATTATGTTTAAATTAAGTAATATAAGTTCACTATATTTTTTTCCTGCTGCAAATTCTTGCCTCAGTCAGGATTAAAAAAATATCATATAAATTACACTTAAATTCCATAAGTAATCAGTTATGAATTAACAATAATAGAAATATTAAGCATTTGGAAATGCAAAAGAAAAAAAAGCATAACAGTGAAAACTTTTAATTTAATATGCTAAGCTTGCTTTCAATATCTTTGTATTGATATCATAATCATAGCAATAAATAAGTGAAATTGTGGGTGAAGCGTATAAAATAAATATCATGTAAATTGTATTCAAATTATTTGCAAATATTAAAAAACAACCCACTTTTTACAGAGGGGTAAGCAAGATTCTGTTTTGTTTATGGCATTATGATTATTGGAAATATGCCAGGCTTACTTTATTTCATATTTTTGCACCATTATTTTTTTAAAAAAAATACAGCACTGACTAATATAGGTTTGAATGTATGACCAAATTTGTTTTTATGCTCTAGGAATATAGATTTGGGGTCTGGGTTGCCTTTAGCCTTTTGTACAGGTATTAGTGTTGGAAAGGTCTTGCTGCTAAGCTGGCATGAGATTCTCCAAAGTAAATGGCACTGCAGTTGGTTTAGTTACAAGTGATCTTGCACATAATTTGTGTAGTTTGTTTATGGGGAAGTTTATCCTAGGAATTGGTAGATCAAGAAATTTAGAATGATCTCATGTAACCAAACAAACTGCAGTGCCATTTATTTCAAAGAAATTTATGCCAACCTAGCAACAAAACTTTCCCAACATCAATACCTGTACAAAAGGGCCAAAGGCAATGCAGATCACAATTTCAAATTTCTAGAGCATGAGAACAAATTTGCCCATACATCAGCTAGCATTGCATGTCTAGAAAAATGATGGTAAACATAAGATAAAGGAAACCTGATATATTGCCAATAATTGTAATGTTTTAATGTACTGAAAGACAGTTAATGATGAAGTTATAATACACCTTGTAATGTTAAGTATCTAAGCACTTTTGAGAAGCTTATCTTCTCATAATCATAGTAAAAAAAATATCTAAAAAGATATAATATATAGGCAATGAATATTTAAATATATACAAAATAGTGGATTAGAAAGTTCACTTTTGGAGATGGGAAATCATGCTTCTCTTTGATTTATAGTGTGGATGTTATTAGCTATATGCCATGCTTTTTTGATTTTACATTTGGAGTCATGACATTCTATACATTTGATAGAAGTAGAGGAAAATTCAACTGTATTGCTGGTGAACCTTTGATGTTTAAAAAATGGAATTATATTCAGGTTTATTAAGATCTCTTTTATTTAAGTAACAATAATGCTATAAGCAAAAAGAAATTCTGCTTCCTCCTTTCTAAAAAATGTGTCATGTAAGCATATTTGCAAACAATTTGAATACAGTTTATGTGATTTATATCACACCATTTTCTCACAATTTCACTCATCCATTGCTTTGATTATATTAATACAAAGATATTAAATGCATGCTTAACATATTACATTTAAAGTTCTCACTGTTAAGCTTTTCTTACCATCATCGCAATTAACATATATCTATTAGAATCATTTTAAGAACAGTAAAAGAACATAATACAGAATTAACAATAATTATTTATACAAATATTTTTATTTCTGATAAACTTGATAATAATATTATAATTTATGTATTTCAACTCAACATTAGTTGTTTAAATATATCTATTTACTAAACCATAATGCAAATAAAATAAAACAAAGTGTACTTGCAAAAAAAATTGTATATTAGGTAAAGCATTTTATAAAAGAATTTACATGTTATATATTATTTTTATTTCAAAAGAAGACATGATTATTTAGAAAAAGATACATTTACATAATAAGGCTGTACAACTGCAGTCAAAAATAATTTTTCAGGCTATGCTCTGGTTCCTAAATTAAAGATGTTAGCATATTTTATAAAATTAGGCATTACATATATTGATGCCAAGAATTAATCTGATATCTAATAAATCAAAACAGGGTTATAATTTGAATATCCATATGTAAAAGTCACAAACGTTAAATCCCAAATGTAATAAGCAAAACAAAGAAGTTTTGCCATTAATGACTTCAAAGTATAAAAACATTTTTTTAAAAAAAAAAAAAAATAACGATTTATTTAAACAAGTGATACAACTTTACACAATGATGATTACATGAATACAAGCAATGTCCATAGCTAAATGAAAAGTGAATACATATATGATTGCTGGATCAACACTTTGGTAGAATCCTAGATTGGACCATACTTTGTCCCAGTTGAACAATTATGCATGCCTCTTTGAGTGTTGAAAGGCACATCAAAATCTATAATAAGTATAAGTTTAAAATCAAGATGTGAAGCAGAGACCAAGTGGGCTGGGAGAACGCTGGCAAGGTCAGTGATTCACTCCCAATCCATCAGTCTGAGCCCAAGCATCCCGAGATCTGTCCATCACTTTCTTATAAGTTAAGCCATTCAGTTCATGATTAAATATGTTATCTTTTATTGTTGAGGTAGATGGTGTGATCAATCCACTAATTGGTAGTCATTAGATAGTCTGGTAGAGTTTTCATGTATGACTGAGCTCATTTTGGTATTGCATTGATGAGGCAAGACTCAAATTTGATCATTGATATCTTTGCAATAATCAGTGAACTAACATGGAGGTGCTGGCCCAGGTTTGTTGATGCAGCCAATCCAGAGCAAGCATTTTATCTCTGATGATATTACCCTTGATGAGTGTTTTAAATGATTTTTGAGTTTAAAAATGTTTTATTTTTTTTAAAATTCCACTTTGTAGAGGAAAAAACTTAACTATTAATGTTATTTAGTCTAAAGTGGCTTATTTTTTTTTTTGCATGAATTTATATAGAAACCATGTTTTCTGAATCTGAAAAGAAAAGTTTATTAGGAGCATATAAATACAAAATGAAAACATCTATTAATTTCAGTCTATTTTTATATCTTTTGAGCTTTTAAGGTTATTATATATGAATGAAAATTATACTCTTTAATGAAATCTCAGGAATTGAATTTATAATTTTTAATATTAAAAAATAGTTTTTAAAAATACCATGATGTATTTTTTTTTTTTTTTATAAAATCGAAAATATTTCTAGCTGTTAAATAAATACTTTACATTGTCCAAACAAGCTGAAGATAATGTTATCAGATTTGGTTAAATCTTTAAGTGACCAGGGTAGCTAAGGCGATAAATTATGTGGAAGTAAACTTGTTTTTGTTAACAGGAGACCAGTTTGGTTGGCATTCAAATAAGTGTAGTATTTTTGGAAATGGTTTAAAACACTGGTTATGTTAAACTTTTTAATATTATTCGTTTAGATTCGTGAAATTTTTTATCAGTCTTTAGGTATAGTTAAAAATAAATACAAGCTAATGATAATTGATTTGCATTCTTTTGATCCAATGTATTGACAGGAATCGTGTTTTTTCTGAAGTCTGATAATGCTTATCAAAGATAACTATAAATAATTATTCTTTTGAATGTTAAATTTATATTTTGTTTTCTTAAGATTATTTGGTATATTAAACATCTTTAATAAGTGATGTATTTTTTGATCAATATTTTTTATATTATTGGCCTTGGTCTTGAAAGGCTCTTAGAAATGTGTCTTGAATTTTATTTTAAAGATGTTGCCGATCTTTAGATAGAAAAATGAATTGATTGATTGTATTCAATAAATAAATCAACAAACAGAGTGGAGTATATTCATTGGGGGTTGCCATTACTTTAACAAAAAAAAAAAAATGTTTTTTTTTGTGTGTGTGTGCGTGCTGTATTTTCATTTTATTATTAATATGGTTAATTGAATTAAATATTTACAAATCTTTAACATTAAACAATGTCAAAAAAATACTATTTTTTACTTATTGATAAAGATTTATATGTATGAGTTATTGAAGATACATGTATAGATGTATTTCATAAAACAAGAGCAATTGTTTATTGCCACCTTTGGTAATCACTAATTATTCAGATTTACTATAAATGATATTACTTGAAGGCATTTTAATAGTGAGTTGTTCTTGTTGAAAAAAACTGTTGTAAAAGTTATTGCGTTTATCATCTAAATTTGAATCTAAATGGAACTTGACTTTTTTTTTCCATAAACCTATAGTATTTCTTAAAAAAATTATAATTTTTTTTTTTTTAGCAGTCCACAATATAATAATTATTGGTTAGTAAAAAAGTGACTAGCTACTATAAACTAGAAGATAAAACAAGAAAATAAAAATATAAATGTTCATTTTCTAGCATTTGTCTAACTTTGGTTAATTTGTCTTTTTCTTTATTGTTTTATTGTGATCAAATTCTATAGACACATGCCTTGTAGTTAAATATTTAAAAGTAGTTTTATCTATTAAATCTATAGATGCATGTTATGATTAACAAAAAAGAAAAAAAAAGTTATTGATTATGAAAAATTACCTGGCAATTGGTTTATAATCGATGAATATCAAATCTTAGTTTACTTGTTTTTCCATTTAACTCTCAGAAAAATCAGTATATAATATTCAATATGCAAATTAATAGTAAAGCAGTGATTACATTATTACAAGAAACCTAATTTTAATATTATTATTTATAATTAATATTTTTAATGTTTTTATTGTCACATGTAAGTACTAAAAATAAAAACAAATCAAAATGTGATTCTAAAGATTGTTATCATAGCATATAAATTCAACAACATATATATAATTATAAAAAGAATGTTGTTATGAACTTCTAATATCTGATTACACTACAAAAATATATGCAACCAATCAGATATAAAATTTACACCAGAACAATCCACTAATGAAAAAGATTCAAACAGCATTCTTTTATTATATATGCATTTCATCAACTGTTTGCTTATCAAATGAATTATAAGCTTGAAACATTTAGATTTTCACATCACGTTGATAGTTTGATATATACATATTGTTGACATATTAAGGGTAGTTTGTTATCATCTATAATTACAAACCTATTAATGCCTTGAGTAATTGACTTTATTGTCTTAGTTTATATATATTATAACATTTTTTTCTTGTCAAAGAGATATTTTATACATGTTTTAAATAAGAGGGGGGGGGTTCTAAGTGAAAATAGGGATTATGCACATACAAAAAATTTCATATACTATTATTTTTTAACAATTATTTAATATAGGGTATATGAGCACAGACTTCCACATTATCCACCACTCTCCACTCTATCTAATAACACTGATACACTCAAGCACATATATGCTGAAAAGATAAATAATCACCAATATACGTATTTCATGCTAAACCAGCAATCATCAATTATTTAATAAAGTTTATTAATAAATAAGAAAATTGTTAGTCATATATAATATGACAAATTCAAATTTTATATATATCCTATACAAGATATATATTAGCATATTGATTTTAAAGACAGCTTAATTATTAACAAAGTACGATAAGGAAACCTATAGAATTTCTGAGGAAGAAATGGATCGCCTGTGACTATATTCAGTTCTCAAATTCTGATGTTATAACCATAATTTGATAGTAATTAACTATGTTATTTATCACACATGTTTATCCATTTTTACATAAACCAGTAGTCATTTTCTTTATGATTTAGTGCAACAGGAGAGTGTCAGATTCTGGAATATATGAAGCTCAGATTTATACCAATTTTGGCATTTCCAGTGCTTGAACAATTCCTGAGCAATAAAGCATGAAATTTTTATAGTTGTTATATTTCATCTATGACCACATGAAGACAACAACTAAGAATTGTCCTGAGTTTGTAATTGAATCTGTAATAATAAAAAATAAGTACAAGTGAGTTTATCATGATATATATTAAGTTTAGTAGAACATTGTTTAACTTGATAACACAATTTCTTTCCATATATAAATCTGTGTAGAAATTTTCAATTTCATTTAAAAGAAGCTATTTATGTCATATGACATCACAAATAGAAATCTGTTAGAGTTCTCTGCAAGGTTTATTACAAAAATAGAGGTTATAAATTTCAGATCTTACAATCCACAGATTGTGATTACAGTTCTGTCACTTCTTATTTACAATTTCTTATAATATCCTTTGATTATTTTTTTAATTAGTAGATCGATAATAAATTTATGAATAAATAAAATCATTTTAAGTACATTTTTAATATTTAGTTTTAATGCTATTTGGATAATAACGATTAATTAATTTGAAATAAATGTATATATTTTTATTGTTGTGAAAAATAATTAATTACTAATTCAACTAATTTTAAAATAATTGACTGTTGGCTTAACTAATCATTCATATATATATATATATATATATTCATATAATATATATATATATATTGTAATGTAACTAATTTGAATTACTTTTGAATTTGAAAATTACCATTATAATATATATATATATATGAAATAATATATAGTAATTTATGTATCTATAAATAAATAATTTAGTGATATTTATAATTGTATTCTTGTGGAAAGAAATTCACCTTCACACATGTGCTTTTAGATTAGATTTATGTAAAATACACTTGTCAATATGTATTTTAAAAGCATACGTGTAATACTTATGCTTAGAGGTTATTTTTATAATAACAATCCTTATTCATTGTGATTAAATAAGAATTTGAACCTATTGTAGGCCTGATATTTTAATGGACAAATTATTTGTACAAATTTAATTTATACATCACAGAGAAGAGAAAGTTTCTTATTTTTAAGCACCTGCAATTTTGAATTATATTAACTTGAATATATATAAAAAATAATTTACTGATCATTTACATGAGTGCATGTAAATTTAATCTAATAGTGCATGTGTAAAGATTAATTGTCTTCCACAAGATTACAATTATGTACATTATTAAATTATATATATATATATATATATATATAATATAATTCAAAATTTCAGGTACTTAAAAACGAGAAACTTTCTCTTCCCTATGATATATAAAATAAATTTGTACAAATAATTTGTCAATTGAAATAACAGGCTCATAAGTTCAAGCCTTCATTTAAGCATTGTCAATAAATGTAGATTTATATAAAAATAAGGACTGTAAGCACTTATTGACAGGTGAGTGCACATAGACTTAATCTAATATCATATGTCTAAATATTATTTTTTTTCCAACAAGGTTATAATGTATATATTTGTAATATTGTGAAAAGAACTATTTTTCACACATATATTCTGAATTTCACAACTCTGTCATTAATAATTGGCTTAAAATGACAGATGGTTCATCTATAATTAGAACTCATTCTTTAAATAAACCAACAATTAGAGACCATGTCTAAATTAGAACTTGAACTTATTATAAGCCTGATCTTTTAATCAGCATATAGTAGTTCAAAATAATAAAAAAACTTATTTCCTGTGACCTATAAACTGAATTTGTACAATTTAATATGCAGATTTAAAAGTTGGACTCAAATAAGTGCAAATCTTAATTTAGTCATCATAATCAATTATTTTCAGTTTATTTAAAAAATTGGCTCTAACCATAGGTAGACTACCTATGATATAAAACAATTATTGATGGGGAAGTGTGTGTCAATTTTAGCACAAGAGTAAAAAAATATTTTTTCACACAATATTAAATAATATATATATATTGAAGCATGGATCGGACTTTGCTTATACTGAATGTTTCCTTGTATATATAATTAGAGTGGATTTTTCAGTCTATTCATTCTCAACTTCATCTCAAGCAACCAATATATATATATAATAAAAAGTCAGATGTCACATGACTTATATATAGCTTGCACTTACCAATATGTAAAATTAAAAGCATGCTAATTAGCTCTAAACAAGCTCTCCAACTGAAAAAATCATATGGGCCTGAACTTCATTCAGATACTCCATATTTTAGTAGGCTTAGCCATTTAATTTAGCCAAAGCCCCAACAGCAAAATAATAATTGATGATAATAATTCTTCCCAATTATCAGATACAGTGAGACTAATATGCTAATAATTTTAATTTTTCTAATTCATTGCTATCAATGTTTACTGTCATATATTTTAAAAGTCTACTGATTGTTATTTAAATTTTTTTTAGGATTTATCTTTTTTTTTTGATGACTACTTGTAACATTTTTCTCTAATTCTGAAACATTATTCGTGAAGTTATAGACATTATCTCCAAAATTCCTGAATGCTTAAATAATCATTTATATTTGCTTTTTCAACTTCTCTTTTAATCAGGAAATACTTCTCATAAACAGCTACAGAAGTATTTTAAAAGATGAATTAAATATTTTGCATACATCCTTACCAGTATTAAAATGTATAATGTTCATATTTAGTTTAATAATTATTGTGTATTTTGATATTTATTCCTTAGAAATTGATGATATCTTTTGATTGGCATTTCAAAACATTAAACATAGAAGAGATGCTTAGAGAGTCCATTATCTTTCCACAATCTTAAAATACAGAGTAAAACAACATTTCACACACATTTATCTTTCTATAACTTTTGTTAAATCCTTGGAGATGTATTGTGTTAGGTTTTTTTTCTTTAATTAGCTTAAGTGCAAAAGTTTTACATAAGATTGTAATAATTTCAGTAAATTATTTATACATAACTTATAAAATAATATTATATATGTTTATAGTGGTTTTTTTTTTGAAGATTTGTGAAGATAATATTTTAGACATGATAATATGTTTGTCTATTTTATCATCTACGATTAAATGTCAAATGTATAAAAAAAAATAAACTTTATTTAAACTTTTCCAAATACAAACAACTGTTAGTAATAGCATACAAATACACAATGTTTTAAGTGGTATCATTCTCTACTCTTCTTCAAGTGTTCAAACACTATTCTATTTTTTATATTACTTAAATTTAATGTTATGTTCTCTTGTATTTTCCAACTCAGTTCATTTTTGTCAGCTATATTCTTTGTTCTATTTTCAGGATAATTAATTTTCATTTACAAACCAAGTCTTATTCATATTTTAGTATATCTTAAATCTTTTAATAATTAATTTTTTTTATTTTTTGCTTCAATATTTATACAACATGAATATTTTCATTGACAACTAAGTGAATTAATCTTTTCATATACACACATATTGTACTTTTCTTAATATTTTTTTATATATTTTTATTGAAATTAAATGTATTTCTTGTTAATCTGTTTTGTTTTTTAAAAAAGTGAACTTTTTTTATGGATAGTGTGGTCACTAATTATTTATTTAACTTTTTCCTTTTCTTCATTTTCTTAATTGTTAGACAAATAATGCATGAATTCTTTGCCTTTTATTTCTTTTATATCTCAATATTTTATTTAGTGTAATTTTTTATTTTTATTTATAAGCATTTCCCATTTTTTATAAATTAAATGTATATACTGTTTTTATTTTAGTAAATTCTCTTTTTTATAGTAAAAGTTTTGTAGAATTTTTTTTTCATATTTTTGAAATTTGTCAATTATTGCATCAGGGCAAGAACACATTGTATATTCTATTTCTGAACTGAATTTCAATTAACATATAATATAGATGTTGTTACCACCTATCATTCAGAATCTTTTCTACATTATGTACTTTTTAAACCAGGAATTCATAGTAACAGTTTTTCACTTGTAATTAAAATTCAAATAAAACTTTATTATTATTATTATTACACAAACTTATTTCCAGAACTAAATTATAGTCTCATTTTCATTCCAGAAAAAAATGAAAACAATTAATATTAAACAAAATAAAGGTGATATATGTAATGACTATATAAATCAAAACATACAATAATATATATATATGCTATTCTTTCACATTCTCACATCTATATAAAATATCTTTCTAAGTTTAAATCCACTTAACAACTTGGATTTGAAACCAAAAAAAATCTCTTTTTACCTCAACAATAAATCCCACCAAAATGGGCTATTATATGTAATGGAGAAAGCTTCTGGGAGATTATAAAGTAACAGTAATTGTAGTTTCTGACAACATCAAAGGCAAAGGTTATCTCTATTTACAATGATAAAATCTTCTTATTTCTGTTTTTATTAGAATAACAATCCAAATAAAATATTTAATTCAACACACACCTACATATACAATATTCAATTCCAGTCATTGATACTGTGAATGACTCTGTATAACTTTAAAAGCAGAAATTCATTTCAATTATTTGACAGTAGATATTTGAAATAAAAATTGGCTCTGTATAATTTTAACAAAAAATATTAGTTCTAATAAAGTAACGAATATTCACAGCTATTAAGGATTAAAAAACAATAGAGAGTTTAAAGATAATAATAGAGAATAGAATGCGAAAGATAAACATGCTTTCTGCACTTTTACAAAATAAACTTTTATTTCCATTGTTTTTAAAACAAAAATAAAGTTTACAATTAACCAACTTATTGTAATTTTTTTTAATATTAATAAAAATCGTTATTTAATAAATGCAGAATATTTATATTACATTTTATTTGAATATTATAAGCTTTTAATAGAAAATTAATTAATTGATAATTAATTGACACCAAAACAAAAATGCCTTATGTCAACAATCTTTTTATTATTTTTGTTTTATCATAATTAAAAGTTGAATATTATATTTCAAGAATATTTTTATTATTAGAACTTATACTTTAATGAAGTATATCTCAAATGTATACTTTTTGGATTTTCTTTTTTATTAAGATACATTTTATTAACCTGAAGGTTAAAATGAAATTTTTGATTGGGGTGTTTGTGATTATTAGTCGTTTTTTATTTATTTACAAAATTATTCAATTTTTTTAAAGTAATTTAATTTTTGATTTTAATAAAATTTGTAAAAAAAAAAAATTGTAAAGATTTACTGGACAATATTTTTTTAAATTAAAAAAGACAACTAAAATACCCAGTAAAGTAAAAATTATATACCGTATATAGTATAATGAACAAAAGATTTCTTAATGGATTAATCTTTTTATTTCCTGTATTGCAATATTGTTTCATAAACTCCTGCAGTAAACATTACTTTTAAAAAATTTTAACTTCTTGCCTAAATGTAGTTATTCATTGTATATTATCCTCAGCCTTATCTTGAAAATAATCAATAATGCATATTTAACGTGTATTTGAGATAATCTTTATAAAGCAATTAATTTCGGTTTTAGACAATATATATTACTTTTAGGACAACCATTTCTATTTATTTATATCATATGACCAATTTCCTCATCTTGTATAATTTACAATAACAGATAATTTAGCATCACATTTATCAGGCTGAAAAAAACATACTGATTGATTTATGACTTTGCCATTGTATGTTACATCATACAACTTTATATAAAATGTAGTCTATTTATGTTACTTTGATATGTTTGAGTTTGATTAAATATAATATCAGAATCACAATCTACATACAGGTAATTAAATAACAAATACTATTATTTTAACTTTTTAAATGCAGTAGTTTTACAATAGAATTTTTGGTGTATCTCAGCATTTATATAACAAATTTACATCATGTCAATAACCATTCAAAATATCATGTTTTTATCATTGGTTGTATATTAATTATTAAGCTAAAGTTTTTATAAATCGAAATCAAGAATTATAATATTCTAAAAGTCATTGCATTAATTAGAAAAATTATTATAGTCATCAGCATGTTGCAAATCTAAATCCAAGAACATTAAGTTCTTGTTTTTGCTACTAATCAGTTTTAATTAAAAACACCATTAATAAATCTTTATCATATCATGATATTACTTTATAAAACCATTTATAAACTATTTCAGGAACTACTGATATAAAAATGGAAAATAAAGTTGGGTCTATTACATAATCATATTAAACATGCAATTTTCTTTCAGAGACATTAGATTTTTCATTAGCACCCATATTTATTTCTGAAAATATTACATCGTTGCTGTATGATAAGATTAAATTGATGAAAAACACCTCATTTCAAATATTCAAAAATATGTTTTGACTAATTAAGTTACATGACTTAACAAAATCTTTGAAAACTATGTTCAAATTCCACCTTTGCTTTTGACACTTTTTGTTTGCATTTTACAGGCAACAAAAAGCTTATCTATATTTATCTTTAATGCTCTAAAATTACAATTAGTCTTTAATAATGATTTATTTATAACTGAATAGTATATGTAGACAGACTAAAGTTATAATTAAAAAAAAATTATAACAACAAACAATGCAGATGTATGTTTTATGTAATTGCAGTTAATTAGTTATTTTAATTTATAAAGTATTTTTAAGTATTAAAGTTTTTAAATATGAAATGTTAGATTGTGTCAAGAAAAAAAGAACAATAACAGATCACCAATTATAATGAATAAGAGATATCTTGTTATGTAATACCATTCTTTCTCATAGAGATCTCACCTGGTAGATAGACGTAGAACTTGAATATTTATAATAATGGTTATTAGTAATCTCTTTAAATCTTAAGCAGAATGAGGTTAAATCTACAAAAATTCAACAATCCATTGTTATTTTTTAGAAATTTAATTTTATTAGTTCAATAACTGAATTTATTTAATTTTTTTTATTACCATTTTTATAAAATAAATTTGATAAAGTTATGACAACTAAAGTTCAGTAGATTCAGTTAAATATATTTTTCACCTGTTTTTTTTCTGTATATATATAATACTTTGATATTCTGCCACTATTAATAATATATTGATGACAGTGATTATGATGCTTATGTGTCAAAAGTATACCCACTCTTCTTAATTTTTGTTCTGTTATTGTGTTTTCCATATATATATATATTGTAACGATCCGGAGAAAGCGACCTCCCGTTAACTGCACTACGGGCGCCATCTAGGCATTTGAACCTAGAAAAATTTATAAAGTAGGCAGATACGTAAGTCAAAAAAAAAAAAAATTATATTTTTTTTTTTTAAATTTTGATTCCGGTCGTTAGCCCATGTCACTAGCTCAGTGGAATAGCAGAGATTTAATAAGATAATCTAAGAGTATATATAAAAAAAGGAATAAAATAAGCCACTGCCAGTAATTAACATACAAACATTTATTTATGCACATATATATAAGATTTAAAATTATTTTAGTATTAGTTTTACATTTTAACATTATTTTTAACTTTACCTTAGATTTTAATTTACATTTTAATTTCTATTATATTATAAGTTTACATTTTAATTAAGTTCGCACAGATGGGATTATAAAAGCTTGTTATAATAAGTTGCTATAGATCGGTTACATAGATTACACGGTTAAAAACATTCCAAAGTAAACATAAGCGATCAAAACATAAAATTATTGATTACTGACAATTGCGGAGGGAAATTTATATGTAACCCAATAGTATTCACCATAAGATACTTGCATTGTCACCAATAACTTAAACGACATCCGAATAAATACATTTTAGATACTCACCGTGAGGTATCATTATTTATCGAATGTCTATATATTTTGATCAAATATGAAAACGCAAAACATAGTTAACCGATAAACAATCCATGCAAGCGTCTATAAACAACTTAAATTTAATGCATTTTTATTTAGAATCGAGTCTGAATACTACATAGATTTGCATTGAAATTAAAAATATTCTATCCCTATTTAACCTTAGGCTAAAATTCGCAGTCAAACTGGCATCAATCCATCTGATACATCGATGTATTCAATGTAATACGAAATACGGCAGCACCAAAAGAATTAAGAAAAGACATTGACTCTCAATCAGATAGGGATATTACATCTATCTAACGAGAAGAACAATAAAAAAAAAACTCCATAGAAAGGAACTGCGTTCTCCGACTTATAATTCCTTCCATAGGCAAACGGGTGAGTGCGGCGTATATATAAACGATTCTGCCCGTAGCGAATCTCCGATTACATTTACTAACTACATCAATATATCCAATCCATTGACCCAATCTAACAACGACATAAATAACCTAAGATTACCCTCCCCTAATATAACTTTACAAATCTATAGAGCCATTCACACCCGACTTAAGTTTAACATTTTTATAATTAATTTAACGGAAAACAAAAATCATAATAAAACTTAAAGAACAAAAATAAATAAATGGAAATGATTTTACATAAATAAGAAAAAAAATACATCAAATAACACTATTAATAAAGAATTTAGTTTGGTCAGATAGGATTCTATTGCATCATTTAATAAAAAGTTTTAAAATTTAGAGTTCTTATTGTTTCAAGTGAATATATAAGTTCTTACGATTTTTAAAACGTCCAACTTTATCCGTTGCTTGCCATGAACGCAAATTCCCACGCCGTCCTAAAATTGGTATCCATTTAGCCGTTGTTTTATTTATTCATTCGGAGGTTTTTTAATTTAGTTGGTCCTCAATGTAGGAAACGATAGTTCATTTCTCCCTTCTTTAACAGCTGAAAGAATTGACCGTGCGTCTGTCAATTCCTCCAACTCCGGACTACTACATCTCTCTCACATCGTAATAATCATTCACTAGTCACTGATTAATAATTTCCAAATTTTCCTTTTATATTAATGTGAAGGATTGAATTTACATTATGTCACCGATGCGATGGTCCTTTCGCTGCGGTCCGATTCCATAGGGATTTCTTCTTATTTGCTAACAGTTTCTATTGTTTTCCTATCTGACCGGTATTTTTACATTTAAATGCCCAAGGCTGGTTTACATTTGACTAATTAAATTTATCATTTCCATTTCTGATTAATTACCCTGTTTTCCAAATCAAAGATATATTTAAAGATAAATTTAAAGATATAATTCTATCTCCAAATCTTTTTAAGTTTTTGTTTTTAAAATACCTTTTCTATTTTTAATACAGTTTTATTTTAATAATTTTTTATATCTGTGCGATTTAATATATAAGAGTTTAAGATGATATTTAATTTCAATTTTTAATTCTAAAAGAAAATTTTTAAATGCGAACTTTTTAATTTACTTTCATGTTTAATAAATAAAAAAAAACAACAATGTAACGAATGTCTGTGCTCGTTACAATATATATATATATAAAGAAACAATGCATACTATTAGGTAAAATCTATATAAAATATTTGAAACACTCCATAACTATATTATTCCAACCACACTTCCCCTTTAAATAAATAAAGCTCGAATTTTAGCACTACATTGCATTGCTAAAATTCAAGCTTTTATTATTTAAAGGAAGAGTGTGGTTGGAATAATATAACTATGAGATATTTCAAATATTATATATATATATAAATAAGTTATACCTTATATCCCTGGAATTTAGATGTAATTATAAGGGACTTGAATCCAGACTTTCAAGCCTCCTTCAGTTATTCAAAGTATCTTGTATTACTGATACATATGACTACACATGAAAAAATAAAGAATTTCATCATCAGATTTTCAGTCATATAGAAGGTTAAGAGTTGGATGGTGGAATAGATTGAAACCTGTCTATTAAAGATAGATTTTCTTTCTTAATATAAACTGAGCATCATATATGTGTGTGGTAGATGATGATCTGGATCAACTGATGAGTGTTGGTTCAACATGAAATATGTATATTGGAAATCATTTTATTTTTTTCACATGTGTGTGGTCATGTGTATTGTTTGCATGAGATAGATTGGATAGCTGAAGAGAGCTTGAAAATCTGGCTTCAAATTCCCTATAATTATATAAATATTCCAGAAATCTGTAACAAATCTTTCATGGATTTGATTTGAGATATATAATTAACTCAAATGAACACTAAATATTTAATAATTATGATTATAAGAGAGAAAAACTTTTTTATATTATTTGCAATCTTTTTACTAATATTAACAAATAGAGAAATTATATAATTGAAAAATATAGTGAAAAATATTTCAAAAATTAATTCATACCACCATTTTCTCTTCTTTCAACTAAGAAGAAGTTTTTACCTTTTTTTCTTAACCAATAATTAATTAAATTAGACAATTGTCTTTGGCATGTCACATGAGTCCAATTGGACTTTTTCTGTCTTTTTCTCTTACCAATATGTAATATTATAAATTCACAACTGTTTTGACTTTTACAACATAGGTCTTTTATCAAATGCATTTTAGATTTTTTGCTTTGTTTATTTTGTTTTATATTTATTACAAATTAGTTAATTGTTCTCTAAAACATGTAATTATTTTTAGTGACATCTGTAGAGTCCTTAAATGGGGGTGCATTTTATATGGAGTACTGTTATTACTAGTTTTTGCTTGTTTGTCTATTTCCACCACCTAATTAAATTGTTTCACTTTTTTAAAGAAAATTTAAATTTTATTTCCACTTTTCTAAATATATTCAACTACTAGAAATAACATGCAGGTTAATATATCACAGACAGTTTCAAGTGATGCTTTTCCCTACTGTTCAAGCATGGTAGGCCTGACCAACAATAGTATAGTATTATAATTACATTGTTGACTTTAAATTCTTTTAAATCAAAATGATCCTCTTAACAATTCGCTTAGATAATGAAAATAGTGCAACACAATTTCTGCAAGTAAAATGTTTTCATCACAAACTTTTAGATGATTGTTATTACATAGAATTCCTGTGGTTCAAATCAGATCTGAGTATAACTGAAATTTTAGAGTTTATTAATCAGGTTTTTAAATAGTGTTAATCTAGCAAAAATATCAATAACATTTTATATTTATATACATATCCTTTGCTAGATAATAAATAAAGACTGAAAATCATTTAAACCAACAAGTTTTACATTCTTTATGAGTAATGCTATTTTATTCACTGTTTTTGTTGTTGTCTATTTGTATGGTGGTTGGAGAAGCCATTTCTCTGAATTTACCTCTTGAAAACTTTTATCCTAACCTTTACTCTACTATTATCCTAACAAACTGACTTAATTAATATCAGAGAAACCGCAATGAAAGAAAATAAATTAAGATTCCATTCCCTACTAAAACAATAACAAGATGTGACTGCGGTATTTTTTTTTAAATAATTATTTATTTATTATTCTACTTATATTTGATATTTAGAAATGTATTTTTACATCCACAGCTATAAGGATTCAGCAAGAATTATCTTCGTGATATAAAAAACGTTATTAAAGATTTATTAGTGTGGCACACTCTCTTGCAATCGGATATGCATAAATCGTTTGTTCGGATCCATTGTCTCATTTTTCTAATCTTGAATTCTTATCCATAGAAATACGTGTTATATAAATATTTATATATTGCTTTTCGAACTGTCATTTCTTTTGATATGAATTATTGACAAGTCATAATTTCGACCATATTTTCCGCATACATAGTTTTCTAAAATTTGAATGAATATTATATTTTATTAGCAATTACATATTATTTGTTTTCGTTTATTTTTACTTTAGAAAAGATTCAACTTCTTCACCAAATTTTGTTTCAAGTTTAAATTAAATACTGGTATTTGTTTTGTTTCAATTTTCTATTAAAAATCTTAACAGTTTAAAAAAAAAATTACAACTTTCTTTTTCTTTTTAGCGGTAAAATATATTATGAACAAATTCTTCAATTTTTTTTTTTTTATATAGTAAAATAATGATTAAAAAATATATACTTATTTAATATTAATTTTGACTTTTTTTAAAATGCAAATTATTGTACTAAAGATTTCCTATTATTAAGCAATTACATTGATTAAGTATATATGTAAGTGAGATCGATCTCTGTTTTGTTAACTAGAAACTTTAACCCAATTTGTAATACGATTGATTTAAAAAAGTCGTTCTATTACTATAATGTTAGTAAAGTGGCCAATACCAACTCCGGAGGAGGGGCCATGAATAACTACGATAGTTATTGGGGGTATTGGATAAAAAATTTAAAAAGTGAACCATAAAGAAAGACGGTAAAAAATTGTGTAACACAATTTATAGTGAATACGTTATTCCAAATATAAACTAAAATGTAATTTATAAACGATTAATGGTCAACTCCACTATCCAGTCTTAATAAGCAAGTGTTGGCAGTTAAGAGTGTTATACATTGTAGAGAAGTCCAACATACATCGGTAGAATTTTTTGCAAGTAATGACTTGTTTAATACGATACTATAAATAGACGATATGTATGAATTGCGTGTTAAGGAGCTAACAACAATGTAAGTGCAATAATTATTTAAAAATTTTAATTTATCTTCAATAACTTCGATCTTTTTTTTTTTATGTGTCAAAGCACCGGCCAGAAGCGAACCTGCAAACCCAGGACAACTGCTTGTAAAGCAACTGTGCTGACCACTCAACCACCAATGCTTGACAATAACTTCGATCTTTATATTCAAAGGATCACATAAAACAACAATTTATCTATGAGACTTTATATACATTTTTTTATATACCTATTTACGTTGCTATGTCTTTTAATACTTATTAATAATAAAATCGTGGCAGATTTGTGTCGTGCAATACTATCTGAAATGAACAATATTTGCTCTATTTTTTTAAATACAGAATTAATAAAAATAGGGAATAAAATCGTTAAAAAAACTGTTAACCATTAACATTTATTTGTATCATAGCCTATGTTAATTGGTAAAGAAACTGTCTGATAATAAAGAAAAATAATATTTAAATAAAGAGAAACTAAATTGAAACTATGCATAGGGATGCATTATTTTTAATTAATTATTTTTTGATAAATTAAATTTAAATCAAATGTGTATATCTAATAGTGATCAAAAAACAAAACATATTTTATTAGTTTCTCAAAACATTTATTAAACTAATTAATATGGATGATATATTACAAATATGGAGATGAGTTATGGAACTAACATTATTGAGTTAAACAAGGTTAGGTATTTAGTGTTTAAGTTCTTTGTTAACTTTATTAGAGAGTCTGATATAGCTTCCATGTCTCTTGAAAAATGAATGTTGTGGCAAGAGTTTTGTCTCTTTGTTTAATTTTCTCTATGCTTTGAATAAATAATGAGTTTTCATCTGGCTTGGGATGTTGGTATTGTGCCTTGCACCTTACAATCCAAATGGCATAGGTGATGAAAATTGACAGCCTGATTGTAGGAATATCTCTTCCACAAATGCATTCTTTTATATTAAGTATTTTGTAGTAGTCTATCTTTGAATTGTTAAATATTATTGTTTTAATATTACCTAGACCCATGCATGTTTTAATTTTATTTTATTAGTTTTATTAGTATTTTACCATTTTATACAAAAACAACTGTACACTTAATGTCATGGATAGAATTCTATCATGCAACTATTGCAAAAACTTTTGGTCCTGACAAGAGAAATTGCATTTTTTTTTTCAGTTATATAGATTGTATATCTTTTGACAATTATATATCCCTATGTAAATATATACATTTTACTTTTTTTATAAATAATATCATGACTGAATTAAAAAAAAACATGTTGGTAATATAGTATGAATATTTAAAACTATAACTTTATTCAGTTACCTATTAACAGATTATTATTGATATGCCTGATTTAACAAATTTTTTTACCAAATAAAACATTTAACAAAAATTCATACTGATAGGAAAAATAAAAAATTCTCTTATTTTCAAATCTCAAAAAAAAAAAAAAAAGATTGAAGTAGTAAGTATTGGATAGGGCTCTTTTTAATAGCATTTAAACAAAATAATGATAAGATGTATGCTTTATACATTTCATTACTGTTTGCTAAATTAGAAAAACCATTTACTATTAATGAAAAATATTATAATAGCCAAAAGTGAAATAATTTGCATTATGCTACTTGAACCAACATGTGATATAGCCAAAAAAATTCTTTGAATAATAATACAATGCAAAGAAGCTGTGAAGATTCTTTATGAGAGCTTTTGAAAACATTTCTATACAGCTTGAAGAATCAAATTTAGAGGCAGATAAAACTTTCCTTTTAACAAAAAAATACAAAAATAAATAATTTCCAAACTTTTTCTGATACTACAGGAAAATTGATATTTCAGGCACTAGAAAAATTTTAAAAGAAAAAGAAATATCTTAATAATATTATCTCAGTTGCTACTGAATGGGTCACAGAGATTCTAGAGCACTACAGTCCTTTTTCTTTTCAGTAAAAAACAGTCCAAATTTGTTATAAACTGTCTGTTTCATTGTAAACATTTACTTCCAAAAAATCAGAATCAATGCCTATATAGTTCTTATATTATGGCATTAAAGCAATAAGCAAATTCAGAAATAATTTATCTAATAATGGAATGTTTGGATAAATTTGCATTGAGAAATAATGAAGATCTCAATTGCTTGTTGTTTTATACAGAAGTTTATTTGCTATAAAAAGATTCCTTATGGATCAATTTACACATTTTTGACCCAGTGGTAGATCTCCTGGAAAATAAAGATGATACTTTATGAACCAGTTTAATTGATTCCAGAAATAATACAGCTCAATTTATTAACAGGTTAAATAGATTTAATAATAAAAATATGCATCTCCAAAGTTCCAAACTGAATTTAATTAAAAGAAAAAACTGTCATTTTCGAATTTGTAGCAAAACTTCTGTATAAAATAAATTTAGGATGAGAAAAATTCAATCAGTTTCCACATTTATCATCAATAGAAAAAACATGATAAAAATTGTTTATCTATTCAGAACACTTGGATTTTTTTTTCTTTTGACTTCAATAAACAATTTGAAGTTATTCTTAAAATGAATGTATATAACTGGATTTTGAATGTTTTTTTTTTACAAATACAAATACAGAAAGAAGATTATTCAAAATTACAAGAACATAAAATTTTAACAAATGAAGAACTAATATTTAAATTAAAAGATGGCCACCAACCATTCTGATTGCAAAAGATGCTATATAGACTTTATTTTGGATTATGGTCTAAAATATAAAAGTTTTCAACTGTATTTATTAAATCTTATTTAATGGAATATAATTTCAATATAATCATAAATATGTTAACTAAAAAAAGAAATTGATTGCAAATAATTAATCACGGTGATTTAAAATATTTCTGGTAAAAATAGAAATGAAACATCAGTAAATTATAGCAATGCACAAGATTCGTTCTTCTTATTAAAATTATGTTTAATATTATTCATAATTTGTACTTTAATATTATCCTTAGTTCACTTATTTTTTCCCCTATTTATAATAATTATGTTATAGAAAATAGGTAGAAATATATAAAAATATATAAAATTGTCATTATATCTTTCTGTTTTTTTCTTTACACTAAAAAGACAGGAAGAATTCTAGGTGGTCACTAAATAATGTAATTTAAAAGTGATCTACCAAATAAGTTGAAACTTCTGCTCTACACAAAAATGTTTAGACATCTCCCACCTTATATTCATAAGATAAAATAAAATGCAGTTTATATTTTATTGCGTTAGTCTATTATTTTATGATGTGATTAAAGGACATATTAGTTATTAATAGTACCATTCGTGTGTATATATATAAACATTTTGTCAATAGTAAGTGAGCAATATTTTGAATTATATTATCTGACTTGTACTTGAGCGAATTATATTTCCGTGAATGGTCATTAAATTGCTTCTTATCTAAAATTTTAATAGGCTTCCTATTTTCTTTTTTACTTATCATGAAACACGATGGATTGTGACTTTACTGCAATTGAAATATATATATAATTTCTTTGCATAAATTTTTTTATTCTTTTTTTTTTTTTTACATTCTATTTAAAAATTATATTAAAAAAATATTATACAAGTTATTTAGTTTCTTCCTGTTAAAAGTAGGTTTACTTTCACTTCTATTCTTTATAATATGCATGACTTCCAGATTATTTTTTATCATTTATCTTGTTCTATATATTTTTTTTTTTTAGTAGTAGTAATCGAAAAAAAAAAAAAAACTAATATTTTTCTTATAAAAGTTGTTAATGATGTAAAAAGAGACTTTTTTTTTCAGTTTTTTTTTAACTTTATTGATGTTACACTTTGATGCCTTTATTAATAATTTCATATAAAAAATACTGACATTTTTTATTATTTGTTTTCTATATAAAAGAAGTTATAATCGAACTAAAATTATTAACAGTTGTTTTCTATTAGCCAACTTTAATGCTCTAGTACACACATCGAATAAGAGAGAAACTGGTTTTACAATTTCATATATTTTGTTTAGACAAAAAAAAAAGCATATACAGTATATATTTCCGTTATCATTAAAAATATATATCTTTCTGGAAGATGAGAAGCGAGTATAAATATATGTAATACACCAGAAATAGAGTAAATAATGAGAAATAAGTTGATCTGAAGTGAAATAAAAAAGTCATTTTGATGGATAAGATTAAAACTATATAAATAAAAATTATAGAACATAATTACAATTAGACGAGGCATGTGCTTAAGAATAGAGTGTATGGCCACAATCTATACTGGAGAATGCATCTAAGAAAGATAATGATAAAACTAATGTCATTTATGAAAATCCTAAAAAAATACAGTCGCAATTAATATTTCAATCGTAGTCAAATTACAGAAGCTGTGTGGTATTTTGGATTTTAACAGATAACTGATAATGGTTGTGAAAAAAAACTCTCACCATAAGATGTTTATTTCTGGTATAGAGTTTATATATTTTTCCCGTTGATGATCTCTTCCTAATATTAGTAACTCTGTATCACAATATCCACATAAAAAGCATAGCCCTTTACATAACTGATTCTAGAAATCTATTAGAAATGTTGAGTAGCTAGTTGATAGTGGTAATAGATATTTTACTTTGTGGTTATTAATCAATTATCTCATCTATTAGATTAAACATTTGCTATTATTATTTTTAATACTTATCATTCATAGTCATCAGAAAAAAGATAATTGATTTATTTACTGTATTATTTTTTCAGCATCCCTCTCTCTCTAATATTAAAGTAAAATGCATCACATGACTCTAGTTTGTAAAATTATTTTAATGAGCATTATCTATTCATTAGTTCTGTGACCTGTTATAAGTTTGAGTAATCAATAAATGTTAGATGGTATTATCTAGTATCTATTAATTAATTAAGCTTCTAATGGTAGCAGAATAGGAGTAGAACATTTAACTGTTTTTTCTGATACTGTTTTGCAAAAAGACCAATGAAATGTAAAATAATTTCATTTTTTATGTCAGTTAAATACAATCTTTATAGTATTTTTTTTTTCCCTTTGAATACGTGTGATACTAGAATTAATGTGCAAGATTTCTATATTCATCAGATATTATTAAGCAGTTGATTCTATTTAATAAAAAATAAATAACTATGACATTTTTTTAATTACAAAAAGTAAATAAAATTGCATATTAAAAACTTTGTGCACCCATCCATTTTTCTTTCAACTAAATTTTTTGTCAAATCATATTGTTTTGAAGTACATATACCTATATATATATATATGTCCACAGATGGCGTTCTACCAAAAATACCGATCAAGGGTATGTTCTGTTTACATAAATGTCAGAGTAGCATTCACTATCTCTAACTATAATTCCACTTTCAGATCATGATTTCAAGCTATTTGCTATTGTCAGTGAAAGACAGGAATAAAGAAACTAGATCTAAATACAAACTCTGAGCGTTTATGAAACAATTTCTATTCAGCTTGCAAGCGTGAATTTTTTAGACACGTAATGTCTTCAAACTCAGCATAGCAAACCAGATAGCTATATGGGTCTGATCTCAGTTCAGCATCACCACATATTAGAAGCCTCTGCAATCTATATCATTGCAAGAAAGACCTCAAAGGTACATTTATGATAAACAAAAATGCAAGTTAAAAAACTTGCTAACGCTTGTATTTATGTCCACAGATGGCGTTCTACCAAAAACACCGATCAAGCGTATGTTCTGTTTACATAAACGTCAGAGTAGCATTCACTATCTCTAACTATAATTCCACTTTCAGATCATGATTTCAAGCTATTTGCTATCGTCAGTGAAAGACAGGAATAAAGAAACTAGATCTAAATACAAACTCTGAGCACTTATGAAACAATTTCTATTCAGCTTGCAAGCGTGAATTTTTTAGACACGTAATGTCTTCAAACTCAGCATAGCAAACCAGATAGCTATATGGGTCTGATCTCAGTTCAGCATCACCACATAGTAGAAGCCTCTGCAATCTATATCATTGCAAGAAAGACCTCAAAGGTACATTTATGATAAACAAAAATGCAAGTTAAAAAACTTGCTAACGCTTGTATTTATGTCCACAGATGGCGTTCTACCAAAAACACCGATCAAGCGTATGTTCTGTTTACATAAACATCAGAGTAGCATTCACTATCTCTAACTATAATTCCACTTTCAGATCATGATTTCAAGCTATTTGCTATCGTCAGTGAAAGACAGGAATAAAGAAACTAGATCTAAATACAAACTCTGAGCGTTTATGGGGTGATGCTGAACTGAGATCAGACCCATATAGCTATCTGGTTTGCTATGCTGAGTTTGAAGACATTACGTGTCTAAAAAATTCATGCTTGCAAGCTGAATAGAAATTGTTTCATAAACGCTCAGAGTTTGTATTTAGATCTAGTTTCTTTATTCCTGTCTTTCACTGACGATAGCAAATAGCTTGAAATCATGATCTGAAAGTGGAATTATAGTTAGAGATAGTGAATGCTACTCTGACGTTTATGTAAACAGAACATACGCTTGATCGGTGTTTTTGGTAGAACGCCATCTGTGGACATAAATACAAGCGTTAGCAAGTTTTTTAACTTGCATTTTTGTTTATCATAAATATACCTTTGAGGTCTTTCTTGCAATGATATAGATTGCAGAGGCTTCTACTATGTGGTGATGCTGAACTGAGATCAGACCCATATAGCTATCTGGTTTGCTATGCTGAGTTTGAAGACATTACGTGTCTAAAAAATTCACGCTTGCAAGCTGAATAGAAATTGTTTCATAAATGCTCAGAGTTTGTATTTAGATCTAGTTTCTTTATTCCTGTCTTTCACTGATGATAGCAAATAGCTTGAAATCATGATCTGAAAGTGGAATTATAGTTAGAGATAGTGAATGCTACTCTGACGTTTATGTAAACAGAACATACGCTTGATCGGTGTTTTTGGTAGAACGCCATCTGTGGACATAAATACAAGCATTAGCAAGTTTTTTAACTTGCATTTTTGTTTATCATATATATATATCATCAGAACTACCCCAAATCCAAAATTAAACCAGACCAGCATATAAATAATATTAAAACACAACCTAAGGTTTCACTGCTACAAGCAGACTTCTCAAGTGTAAAGAACTACCAAAAACTATACAATATATATAATATTAAAAACTACCCACAAATCCATTCACTTCCCATCCACCCTTAATATTAAAAGAACTCTTAAATAAGTTAATTGCTTCAGAATAATAAAATTTCAATAATAAAGACTCTTTAATTCTTCTTTTGATTTCATTTCTCTCAAAGAAGACAACCTTAGCTTCTTCAAAATCAATAGTGTGGCCTGTATCTTTTTCATGGACATACAAAGCAGAACTAAGATATCTATTTTTAACTCTACTTTTATGAACCTTTATTCTTTCATTTAAACTCAAACTACTCTGACCTATGTAAACCTTCTTACAGAATAAACAAGGGATAAAATATACTACACCAGGAATAGTCTTTCTATCAAAAACTTCTTTTGTATTATTTATGCTTGTAATGTTTATATATATATATATATATATATATATATATATATATATATATATATATATATATATATATATATATATATATATATATATATATAATATACATAACAGTAATAAAGTACTATATACAGTCTTTCAATCTGCAGAAGTACTTTCCTTTAATTCCTTAATCTGCCTCAACTATTCAAAAATACTTCTGCAGATTGAAAGACTGTATATAATAGTTTATTACCATTATATTTATTATTTTATTGTTATTACAAGTCTTTTAATTAATGGATATTCACATAACAAAATCTAGAGTCCAGGTGAAATATACCAAAGTTGACCAAAATGCGATGGTGAGATTCCAAATTTAACACCTTATGAATGACATTTCTGAAGTTACACATAGATCTCAATTTCTTCTAGGAGCTCAATCCAAACAGGGAGATACATAAGACTCAGAAAAAAACCAATAATTTAACTAAAGGATTAAAATTAACTACTTGACACACTACCTTACTTAAAATTAAGGTTAATGTCAATGGTAACTATAATACATATCATACATATATGAAATAATAAAGAGTTTGAATTAGATGGGAGCAAAAAGATATAGGTTTATTAAACAATAAAACAAATAAAAATGACAATAATTACATAGTATTAAAGATGTGGGATCAATGCATGCAGGCATTACATAATGGATGAGATTAAATTATTACAGTGATATCATCTTAATCCTCTTAAATTAGATGTATTATACATGTGATTAACAAAGTATGCCTATATTTGATTAATATGCCAAATTCTTTTCTCACATTATGGTCTTCTAATAATATAAATGAATATTTTAGCCTAAGATAGATTAATCATTACAGCTTCCCTATTTATATACATGAAAATATGAAGGAATAAATAAGCTCAAAGGTATTTCAGATTTAGCCTACTAACCAATGATTCAGGTTTCAGACTAATGCTGAAATGTTATTACACAAGAGGAAACAACTGGTTACTTTTAGGCTTGCATATATATGCTATGGTGCTAACTAAAATATTACAAACAAGTCTGTGGTGAGATTCTGCATCAAAATGTGTAGTTCCCTAGGATGTGATGGCTTGCTATAAGTCATGAACTTGGATAAGCTTTATAAACATGATCTGGAGATTCATGTTCCAGTTCTAATAAAATTAGCCTTACCTGAACTAAGAAATGGTCTGGCTGACACTGTGAGCCCATTTAAAAAGTGTAGCAAGATGTAAATGTACAAATGTGTACTTAACAATAAACATAGTCCCAGTGCATGAGTAAAACACACATATATATATATATATATATATATATATATATATATATATATATATATATATATATATATATATATATATATATATATATATATATATATATATATAAAAACTAAATACACCTAAAATAGATAGCTTTTATCTATGTAGCTAACAGAACCCAGTTCTTCAATTGCATTATAATTATGCTAACTAAAGGGCTAAAACTAAATTATAATCTAGTTTAGAATACTAAATCTGCATTTTAATTATTAATTAAAGAGGGAAAAGTTTATTTAAAGATAATTAATTGGACATTAATAAATATACTTTATCATTATTTTTAAGTCTAGTCTATCACTTCTAAATAATGGATATTAAACATTACAATGCATAACTTTGACTAAGCAAACCATAATAAACATAATATGATGTAAATCTAAATTAATAATAATGAGCATGTAGTGATAGATTATTATCTGATATAAGGCCAAACAGCATTATAAAATGTTAAAATGAAGATCTTAATAATCACATATCTATTAAAGATTTATTAAAAATTAGTATTCACTGCCTCAAAATATTGGAATATTATAACATATATAAAATAAATTTCAGATAAACAATTCAAACAAGATATAGACATCACCGCTACAATAAAGAAATTTAGATATATAATTATGGTTATTACAACTTAGAATTATTTAAATAAATATGATATTCTAAATATTCTAGAATAAATACTAAAAAATTTCACATGCCTATATAAAATAGTATAAAATCTTTACTATAGCCAGCTTACAAAATTTTCCACCATCTTGAGTAGCAATTAGAATATTTTGATTACACACCTATATATAATTAAAATTACCCAAATCCAAAATTCAACCAGACCATATATATATATTGAAGCTGTGCATATACACACAATTACATATATATGCTGTGGACTAGCTAAGACCCTTGCCTCTATCAAATAGAATGTCATTCTCTATTCCTATGTTTTAACCTGATTGGAAAATTTATTGAAGAAAATGGATAAATTTATTCTGTGAGAAATAGAACCTGTAAATAATGTTAAAAAATGGATACATTTAGCCTGTAAAACTTAAAATATTGTTTGGCAAAAAATAGATAAATTAACTATGTGTATTAGTCTGCAACTGGGTATTATTGAGAAGCCTACAAAAAGAAAACCAACATGAAAAAAACCTGTAAATTATGACTACCAAAGAAGAACTCAGATGAGAAAAAAACCATGGTAAAAGGTACTTTAATGTCTATGTTATATCATCATTTATAAATTTAAAAATATATAGAAATAATAACTAGTAATAATGAATAATTTTAATAATTTTTTTTAAACACATTTTTTTCTTTATATTATTTTTTCTCAAAACTTATAAAAAAAGATTCTAGCTAATTTAAAATTTTCTTATCTCTGATTGTGAAAACTTGCTTTTCCATTTTTAGTTTTTGAAAATAAAATAACTCAGTAAGATAGTAGAAGTTAATTAAAACAATGTATAAAGTTAACTGGTTAATCAGATTTGTTGCAGGAAATTATATTTTTTTATAAAAGGTAATTAAATTTAAATTATATTATCATATCATTTTCAATTTTTTAATTATTAATCACTTAGTTTTAACGTCTTTAATTCTCCAGATATCTGTTCTATGAATTGTACATGTGTGTGACTGTATTTCAGTATAGCATAGTGTTTTAGAGATTTGTAGATTATCCCAGTAATGACAATTTCAATTATAGTACAATAAATGGATTTTTTGATTAGTTACATAGATTTTAACAGTTTATGTTTGTGTTAGGCATCCAGATAGTTCTCTGAATGGTTAAAAATTATCACACTTAAAGTCCATTCATTGCATTATATCTTTTTTGTTAGAAAAAAGTTTATACTTTACCTGTACATTAATGGTAGATTATGTTTGATGTATTGATAGTGATTTATCAGGTATCAGTATCCCAAATTAACATTTTATTATGATTGATAGGTGAGCATTTAAGGACATGCATTTAGATGATTGCATCATATTTTGTCCTAAGTTTGGTAGTGGCTAGATAATTAGCATGGTTATAATGTACTTCAATAAGATCCAGCCACAAGGCAATATTATTGATTTCAGTGCAATACTGAGTATTTTGTAGTTTATAATTTATTATTAGTATGACTTTTTATGGTTTTGTTCTTGCTGGTGTTCTAATGTTTTTAGACATTTATGCCTTACATATGTATACCTTTTATATTTATCAGTTTATATTAGCACACTTTTTAATAATTTTGATTATTCAATGAGATAATGGTGGTTTACCATCACCACATTTTACTCCTTCATTCATTACAATATATATATATATATATATATATATATGTATATATATATAAATTATATATATATATATATATATATATATATATATATATATATAATTTAGTGTGTTATAATGCAGACAGTAGTATATGTACCTTTGATGTCTTTAACTTAGAGTTTGAACTTGGGCCAAGTGAATTTTTTTCCAAAAGCATAGGATTGTTTTCTTAAATAATTAGACTATAGCCAATTCAAGTATTCATCCAACATTGGTCAGTAAATCAATATCTAACAATTCTTAGATAATGGATAAAGCAAAAATGAAGAACTGCTCATACCGTCACTGGTCAGCAATTGATAATCTTAATATGAATTTACTTCTCTTCATTGTTTTTTAATGAGAGACTATTGGAAAAGCCTTTATCCTGAAGTGGTGTATTTGTCTAAAATGTCTATTTAATCTATATTGTAAATATGTATGTAAAAAGCAAATATATAAATGTCTATTATGCATAATTTGCTTCATACTTAGAATTATTGGTAATTTTTATATTTCATAATGGTCTGCAACATGATTACATTTGGATGATGATGATAATTATTACTATTATTATTATTATTATTATTTTAATAGTTTATATCATCTAATGATTTTACATTCAAAATATTAAAAAAAATATTGATGTGTAGTAGTAGTAGTAGTAGTAGTAGTAATAGTAGTAGTAGTAGTAGTAGTAGTAGTAATGGTAGTAGTGGTAGTAGTAGTAGTAGTAGTAGTAGTAGTAGTAGTAATAATAATAATAATAATAATAATAACAACAACAACAACAACAACAACAACAATTTATTTTTAAATAACAGCTTAGTAGGCACAAGTATTTACAATAATAATACAATAATATATATTTATCTATAGATGTTTCTTGTATAATATGTCTTTAATTTTATTTTTAAATTGTCTTTCATTTAAATGGAAAATATCCACTTCCTTAAAGTTATTGTTATATTCCATCTGTAACATATAAATTGGGAAATAAGTTATTCTTTTTAATGTTTATAAATAAAATAAATCTTTATTTCTAGATTTAAAAGTTGGAATTCTGAGATAAACCTTATTTGTCATATATTCTGATGATATTTTACCATTTATTAATTTAAGCAAAAACGTCATATCTGCTATTAATCTTCTATTGTACATACTATATGCTTTATTTAAATATGTATCATCATGAATGTATCTATAATAGTTATCTTGAATTTTTTGAAGTTTGTCTATTGTTGAATAGTTGTCCTTATTCCATATTACAGACCCATAGTGGAGGACTGGTATTATCAGTGTATTAAAAAGTAGTTTGTAGGTTTCTAGTTTGAGTTTAATACTTAGTCTCAATATCAAATCCATAATTTTATAGGATTTATTTATTGCTATCTAAATATGATTATTAAAAGAGAAATTATTAGTAAAGGTAATGCCCAAATCTTTCGGTATATTATTCCAAGGTATTCTTCTACCATTATTAGCATAATAAGCCATATTAATCATGGTTTTCTTGGAATAAGATACTATATTACATTTAGTTGGTTTTATTTTCATGTTATTAGCTTCACACCATTGAGCAAACCCATTGACATAACTTTGCAATATACTAGGATCATTTCCATTGCTGATTTTTATAACTATCTTGATATCACCAGCATAATATAAAATATTTTTTCATTTATCATAGACGTTAAATCAGATGTACAAATGGCAAAAACAATTGAACTAAAAATATTTCCCTGTGGAATTCCATATTTATAGAAAGCCTTAGTTGGAGATTCTTCATTAATATGTGTATAGTTTTTTTCTATTTGTAAGAAATGAATTTAATAGTTTTAGGAGATTAGTGGATAAACCCATTGCAGTTGCTTTCAACAAAAGAATCCCATGATCTAATAATAATATATTAGAGTCTTTATAATTTTGAAATTAACAGATCTGTAGATAAATATTGTGTAATTGAATTTTTATTTATAAAATATTTTGGTTGTTCTGACTTTTTTGATAAACAGTAATAAAGATAGGATGACCACCATTAAAAACAAAAATTAAACCTAGTGTTTATCATTTCGATAATAGCTATTATATCAAAACAAATATTGTTCATGCCTTCTTTTTTTAATGAAAAAAATGTGTAGGTTTCATCTGATTTTAAAAATTTATTTCAAGCTCAAAAGAAGTGTGAAACATTGTTAAATCATCCAAATGCAACATTTTTATTTGATCCAGTAGGAATTTTAATTCTGAATAAATTGCTTCTTCTTTCACTAATCTCACCATGAACCACCTGTTTTCTATGCTTTTTTTTGTGTTGATAGTAGCTGAATTTTTTATATGCCGTGTGTGTGAGTATTTTGCGTTAATGGTAATATCTGACTATTTTTAATAAATTAATTATGATATAATATTTGGTCACTTGACTCCAATTCTACTTTAGGAATGACGGCTAAATAAATCTACAAGTATTGATTACATTCTCGATTAGATTTAGGGAGAATATGGATGTCATTACTATATGTTGACAGATATACATATATCACAAAAATTTTACATATATAATGCACACGTATGTATGTGTTCGTGCGCATGGGTATAGATGATATCTTTATGCTTTAATGTTAGATTCTAATCGCTAAAGTAATCTATAATATCTGAGTTAATTAAGTTAAAGTCAAATGAAATTAAAGTATCACTTTTATTAATATTAGTATTGTTGTTTATTATTATTGGCAATTATATACATCCTGTCCTTAATATTTATAAATATGTAACCATAACAGTAGTAATTGTTATATTTACTCACTGAAGTGTGACCTACCGGATTGAAGAAATGCTTATAAAACTATTATGTGGAGTAATAGTTTAATATAATTAAAAATGACTTTTTATTCAAACTCATAAATATCTTTTTATATTCATTATTGTAACCAGTTTATAAAACTATGTTAGCAGTAGTATTTTTAATATCAATATCGTGACGTTTATATAACGCTAGGTGCAATTTAATTATTAAAATTTAATTAATATTTAAATCGTTTTAAAAACATTATTTTGCATTTTACAATTAAATAGTTAATTATATAACTTTAAAAAATATATTTAAAAATTTATGAATAGATTTCAAAGGAAAATAATGATGATGATGATAATGATAAGTAAGATGCTAATAAATAAGATATGAATAAAAACCATTCATTTCTTACTATAATGTCCTTCGGCAATAATAAATTTGACTCTTAGAACATAAATGTGTTTGAATACGTTTTTGCAATCTCTCTTCATCACAACATATTGTAAAAAGGGTGTTATAATAAACATAACTATCAAACACGATCATTTATATATATTGCATAAAATTCTTTATTTCTCAAAAAATGTATTAACAAGCTATATATGAGAGATCAGACTGACTTAAGATCAACATGGGTATGACTCTAATATTGGCATCAACAGCGACTTTGAATATTCTATCATCAGATTTTCAGTGATATGGATGGCTGAAGAGTTGGAAAATGGAGAAAATTGAACCCTGTTCATTAATGTATGTAGATTTGCTATCTTAGTAAGAATTTAGCACTGATTATATATGTGTGTGGAAGATGATGATCCGGACTAACTGATGAGTGTTGGTAACAGCGTGAAATATATTTATTGGAGATTGTTTATCTTTTTTTACATTATGTGGTAATGTGCATCAGTTACATTGGATAGAGTAAGTGACTGAAGAGAGCTTAAAAGTCTGGGTTCAAATCACCTTTAATTACAACAAGCTTTTAGTGCACTTTTTTAAATATGAACATTAATTTAATCTTGTTATTTATATTATAAAGCCACTACACTATATGTGCTAATATTATGATGTGATATAAAATGAATTTCCCTAAACAAAATACAAAGTTTATACACATAGGTTATATGCCTGAAATTCTCCCTTCAAAACCCTTATATATCTCAATAAACTCACATATTTCTTAATCTTTATATTTTTTTAATCTCTCATTTTTGTCTTATCCTAGTTTGCTAAAAACGGTTTGTTAATTCCGCTATAAAATCCTAATAAAAAAAATATATAAATCATTCCTTATACATTTCTTTCCATTCTTCTACAATTTATTCTAATTTCTATTTCAACATTTTATGCTCCAAAAATAAGCATTCAGTATTCTCTCTTATTAAATTTTTTATGTTCTGTTACCTATTTATACTTATAGAAAATCTGCTACCCTACTGCAACTGTTCTACATTAATTTGTAATCTGTTTTTGACTTTGCTTTAATAAATTTATCTTGATGTATTTACTATAAATTAATTTTAAATAATCAGAGATAATATAAATCTTGAAATAATAATAATAATAAAAATTGAAGGTAGCTTCTTTTAACCAGAAGTTTGTGCTGAATTTGTAATGATTCTTTGGTTTTAGTATTTAGAGACAGAAAGTAAAACAATACCTTTAAATTTTGTATGATAATTGCAATGTAAGTTTAGCAACATAAACTTCACTCTAATGAAAAAATGTTCAGCACATACTGATTTTATTATGATCTGATTTTTTAACTTTCTCTGCATGTTTTAGTGTAGTAGTAGTGTAATAGATTATAGAAAGCAGAATCTATTCAAATGTTTTTTATATGTGATAAATTATTATTTTTATTTCTCATTCTCAATTATTTAGTAACAACTGTTGGCTATATTGAAATATGTCAAAAAAAATTATGTCAAACGTTCTTAGTCGAGACATCATCGCAGTTACCTTGCAAGCAAGTATTTTGTTTGCAGACAGTTGTGGGTTCACATCCTGGCCGATGCTATGACATATGAAAAAAAATAATAATAACATTTTGATGTATTTATATACTTTCAGATTTCATTATTTAAAATATAAAATTCAGATCTTATATTGGGTTTATTATCATTAACTGTTCTACCAAATAAAATTTTCTGTTTCTAAATTGTAACTTTTTAATTCTAAAAACATTTAAGTCTTTAATCCACATTCTATGTAGCGAAAGGTTTATCTATAAATAAATTTATTAGGTCTGAAAAAATAAATAATTTTAATGACAATGATGAATCTTATTATAAAAAATGTATCTGTTTTTCATTGGCCAGCATTGATTTTCAGTGCTCTACTTAATACTCATTTCTCTCCATGGAGCATCATAAATATCAAATGTTTATGGCAAATGTTATGGCCTATTACCAAAACATAAAAAAAATTATATTGGCTCTGTAAATATAATCAACCAAGATATTTCTTGTAAATCTTAACTAATCAATGTATCTAGAACATGTACCAAGATATTTAATTTCTCTACAGGTAATTTTAAAAAGATAGTATAATATTGGAATCAATCCTACAATATTAAAGATAATCATGCAGATAAATAGTTTAATTTGATTACTATGAAATGAAATATAACAGTTTCTCCTCCCTTCCCTAGTAAAGTTTTATTAATCATTTAAACTAGGTATTCTAATGTAAACTTATATGACTCATTATAAGCTAAATATTATTTTTTTCATAATTTTTGAAGCTAGTTATGGATGTAAGATGACTGCTCTTATTAAGCATTACACTTAAAAATTACAATTACATAAACTTTTATTACCTAATATAAATAAATTCTATAATTAAATACATTATGTTACTCATATTGTTAAGATTATTTGATAAAATTTAAGCAGATGAAGTTATAAATTGAAGATGGAATAGGAAATGAAGATATATTATTAAAACATATAATTCAAAGTTATCAGTTTGTAATATTACAAAATTTAGAAGTAATCTTAAATTCTTAATTTTTTGATTATCTAGTCTTGTAATAAACTATTTTTATAATAGGGAGATTGTAAAATGTATATTTTCCTGGACTTGAACTTGATTGGATAATTAAAAAGTGTATCAGCCAAATTTTATTTGCAGTAAAGCATGATTTTTCCTTTTTATTTATTTATTAATCCTTATGAGTCATAAAATTTAATTTATATAAGTGAATGTACACTTCTGCAAAAAGTTTAAAAAAAATTGTTGACATATACAGGGGGTACCTAAATATAACTGAAATTTTGTAATAAAAAATTGTGTATTTAATTTTAGATGTTACCAGTTTAATGCTTCTCAAAATATTGTCCATTTAATGCAAAACACCAGTCTAGAATGTTACATATTTTAAAGTAGTCTGGAAACTCTTGCAAAGAATGTCTTTTAATGCCTCCATTGTTTTATTTTTCACCATTTCTAAATCAGCAAAAATAATTGACATTTTTTTAATCAGGAGAATAAAAAGAAATCACATGGATCAATATTAAGTGAATGTGGCTGATGGATAAACTGGATTATGTTGAATTTAATTAAAATTTGTTTTGCACTCAAGGCTTTGAACAAAGGCACATTGTCATTGTGAAGATAGCACTCCACACTTTGCAACAACTTAGTAACTTTACATTTTACTGCATCATGCAAAAGTTTCAAAACTTATAGGTTTTAAAAGATTGTTAATTCAAAGAAATTTTGAGTGAATAATGCCATTTGTATTTTTAAAAATCAGCATTGCCTTGACATTGGATTTTAATTGACATGGGAGAATTTGACACTTCCATTAAACCACTTGTAAATTTTTGTTTTCTGCAGAGCAATTTGTCTGTAAGCTGTTTCAAGCATTACAACTATGCTTTCTTCCATTTCCCCTAAAAGAAAACATAATTTCATGTTGTTTTAACTTTTTAACCATTGCAAAAATCCACAAATACATGAAATGCACTTTACAAAAACATGCTACATTATACCACAATTTCACACAGTGATGTCATTTGTCAGATTAATGCAGAAGGATCTCTACAAAGAGCATTCATGGAATCATATGCTACAACAGACATGGCTACCAGAAAATGAGTTTGGTTATTTTTGGATACTCCCTCATAAATATATATTAATGAGTATATAAAAATAATTAAAATAGTAAATATAAATAATTAGAATAGTTAACAAAATCATATATATAATGTAACCAATACTCTAATGATGATCAAATAACTTTGCACTGAAGGTTAAGTGTAATTGTTCCAAAAAGTATTTTAAATTTCTTTTTATAGATTCAATTTAAAATGAATATTAAGGCATCAAACTTTTAAATAAAAAGCTTATTTTTGTAAATTATAATACTATTAATCATCTGATTTTAAGTATTACTATTATCCTTACATATCCTCCAGTGGTTTGCATGATTTCTTAGGATTGATAGATATTTATGGCATATGTATGAAATGAGTTTAAAAAGCAAAACAAACTAAATTGGTTAATAAAAAATAAGCTAACATCTGATTTATATTAAATAAAAAAAATAAAATAATTAATTGTACTTTTTCAGTTGCTACCAGATAGATACAATACAAAATATTAAAAAGAATAGCCAATAATTATAAATATTAAAACTTAAGGACTTAGGATTAAATATAAAGATCAGATCCTACCAAAAAAAATGTATTTAAACCATGATTTCCTGAAATATTATATGTTTGCAATATATGCATACATCTTTATCAATATCTCTATTAATCATGATCTGATTTTTATGTTCTTCTTAGGATAATTGATGTCCACAAACACTGTAGATGATTTTCTCTAGAAATATATGGTAGATCTTATAGTTTTCTTCTTTAAAGCAAGCAATGAAGTAGTTTAGAAAACTGTCATTTGTTTGGAACTTACTGCATATTTCCAGGTCTCTTAATTATCATGGTTAGTGTTTTTTAACCAGTCATGGTAAATAGTTCTTTGCCAGCTACTTATGTCATAATTGCTGAGGTGTAAAAAGTATTGAAAAATACATTTAAAATAGTCAGTGCGGGATAGCTATTTAAAACTATTCAGAGAGAGATCGTTTAACTCTAAGGTTTATTTATCATCATGGAATCACTTTGCACTATTCTTCTTATGCCAAGACATAAAATAGACTGCTTTTGTCAAAACTATTTACACCTCAACATGTTTCTGGGTTTGAAGACTTTACCGGTCTGAAAAATTCACGCTTGCAATCTGATAGAAACCTTTTGCATAAACACTTGAGAGTCAGTGTTTTAGATCTAGTTTCTATACTCTATCCCCCACTGAGGATAGCAAACCAGCTTGAAATCAGCTGATCTGGGGGTGAGCAAATGAAAGAGGTAGTTAATTTCTGACTCTTTTTTCGTTTATGTAAAACAAATCTTACACTTGTTCGGCGGTTTTGGTATAGCGCCATCTTTTGGACATAAATAACAAGAGTTACGTGATTAACTTGTTTTTTGTTTTTCATATATATATATCTTTATTTACAGTAAACTTTAATTCTACTAAAAATCTGTTATATTTATTTGTTTAGTGTTTTATATTTAAGCATTAAAAATTATGATGAAACCATAAATATTAAGAAACTAGAATAAAATGTTATTGGGGATGAAAAAGATTAAGAATGTTCTGTAGATCATGTCTGAATTGCTAAAAATAGGATACTCATCAGTATTCAGTGAATTTAGAATATAAGAAAATGAATATTATTTTGTTTTGTTTTTAATCAATTTAAATTTAAAACTTTGCCATAATAGCTGCATTGCACATGTTTTTCTGATTTATAAAGCTGTTTATAAATAATTTCAAGGATATGGGGAAAAAAGTTAGAGATACTAATCATTTTTGTTTAATAACAGTTTTTTAATATTTTTATTATCAATAATAATATTTCATCTCATTCCAACATAGAGATGCAGCAAAATCTATAAATAAATGTTCTATGACTAGCCATTTAATTTCCAATATTCCTTCAGATCTGTTTTATTAATTGAATCAAATGTTTTAGCTTTATCAATGATAACAATAAATAAAACATTTTTTTCCTTACAGATACTGTTTTTGCATTTTTCTTGTAATGAAAACCATACCTATAATTCTTTAGTTTCTAAAATTGCAATAAGCCTATGAAACTTATTCATCTGTGAATAGAAGCAACTTATTCAACAAAATTGTTGAATATTTTATGTTTACTGCCATGTTTACTATCATTTTATACATTTTTATGCTTGATAAAAAGATGAACTTCTGCTTTTAATTATCTATATTGCTTGTGAAATTTTACATTCATTATGCTTCCAATGAAAAAAATGTCAAACTTTAAGATATAAATAATAAATTTATTTTTGGAAAACTAATTTATGATGATTTTTCTAATGAACTTCATGATAGATTTACTTAGATTTATAACACATTTTAAAAATGATTGTAATCCATAGTAAATTTAGAGACTTGAAAGTACATTTTAGCACTTTGTGTTTAATATTCATATTTTAATGCAATTATCATTCTAATATTCAGGTATAATAATCTGTCCAACAGGAAGCACTTGTAAATGTTTGCAAACTTTTTGTATTATGATTCTAAATTATAATATAATCCATCAAATGACACATTTTAAACTTGGATGCATTTAAATTCTTTTGTACCACTTATTATAGTAAACAAAATATTTGTAATGGAATGGTCAATTCTTACTCAAAAATTCATATACAGAACTTTTTCCTTTTTTAATAGTCTTTATCAAAGGAAAATAAACAATTTTAAAAAATGTATGTATGAAAAACAAGTTTTTAAAATAACATTTTTCACAATTAATAAATTATATTATCTTTTAGAAATATTAAACTTACTAACAAATTTCATATTGTAATGTCATACACACCCATCTTTTTTTAAAGCAATTGATTTTATTTAATATTTACATTAAAAAAAGAGGGGAGAAGGGATAATAATATATATAATACTATAGTATGGAGTTGCAAATGCGTTTAATGTTTTATAAAGATTAATATAATTTATAAAATGTTAATTGTTTTTCATCAATATATTTTATTACTTTTAACCACCTATTAAATATATAGCATTAAAATATAAAATAATAATTACAAAAAAAAATAGTTTTCAAGTATATACTTAAAATTCTTTATAAGGCATACATTTTAGAATCATTTTAATAAATTTTCAAAATAACATTCTCTCAAATCAATGCACTCCATTAGTCAGATTAAAAACAATTATAGTTTTAATCTTGGCTCCCAAGATCATACAGTAGATCAATTGTTGATATTTCATAAGAAAATTTTTCATTATCAGTGACTGTTGGAAGGCCATAATCTGATTAAATAATTATTTCACATCGCAATTATATTTTTTTTATTAATTTTAACAACCTTGCAAATGTTATTTTATATTATTAAACATATATATTAAAGTATGATTATTTGTTTTTCATTGATTGGCAGATTATAATGAGATAAAGAGGTGGTGTTACTTGCAAGTTGATTAAAAATAACTCTAGAAAGTTTGGCTTGCTAATGATTCTTATAGATTAATATGCACACATTATATCTATAGTAATCCTTTGAACAATAGTATACAATATGATTGAACCATCAAGCAAAAAGTGGATTAATGAATATTAATGATTCAATAATAAAATATCTTTTTTTTTTTAAAAAAAGATGTGTTTATGTATTATTGAAAAAAAGTGATCAAGGTATAAAACAAACTAATTGTTAATTCATATATATATGCAGAATTTAAATATCAAAAAGCCATTTGAGTTTACATAACTATTACATTCTTTCAATAATTTGGGCCAAAAATTCTGTTTCTACAATACATGCATTAAAGTCATTAATAAAAAAATAGACTTTTAATGGCACTAATTTTGGAACAGAAAAATTGTTAAAATGGGTATAGGTTTGATTGCACAATTCAAGTTTAATGATTTCAGTCATTCATTAATACTTATAAAAATTTCAATTTTAAAAGAGATCTAATTAGGCTGGCAAAAATCCCAAAACATATAACCTGCTTGCCTCAAAAATCTACCTTTTCAGAAAATGTTATCTACTTTTTAAATTAAACTCTATTTCTCTAAAAGATGAGTTACATTAAAGCAGTTTATCTACTTTAACAATAAACAGCTTCTTAGCTTCAAGTGCCACTCTCTTCTCAAATCTTGCTCCAGCACAGATTTAGAAAAAAATTACCATTATTACTAGCTTTTACAATTATTTCTACTACTATTCAAGATATTTTGAATGACATTAAAAAAAAAAAATTTCAATTGCCTTGTTAGACCATGTCATTTCTAAATCAGGCTAAAAATATACAATATTTGTTGTATACATTGTGTATTTATATATGTAATATATGCAGGATTAGAACTCAGACTTTCAGGGCTTTGAACATTCCATCATCAGATTTTCAATGAAATGGAAGGCTGAAGAGTTGTGAGTTGGAATAGTTTGAAGCCTGTCCATTAAAGTATGAAGATTGGCTATCTTAATATAAAGCTGAGCACTGATTATATATATGTGTGAGGATAATAATCTAGACCAACTGATGATTGCTGGTTTAGCATGAAATACTTATATTGGTGATTATTTATCTTTTCAACATGTGTGTGATCAGGTGGGTCAGCAATATAAGATGGCATTGAGAATAGTGGATCACCTGAGTTCAAATCCTGAATATTTGTTGAAATAAAACTTTTATCTTAAATCCAGTTAGAAATTACTTACCAACAAATATGTTGCCTCAAGAAAAGAATATAGCTAAAAGAGTCCAATTAATGACTCTTAGACTTCTAGACCTAATACTTATCATAGCTTTTTTGGTGCTAGAACTTGTGTATCTTTTTGCAATTAAGATGACAAATGCAGAAATGCAAGTGTCTGTTTGTAGCAAAAGCAGTACCTAATTGTTAATGAACTAACCATATGTTATTATGCAATATGAATTACTGATGGTTTAGTCATCTTATTTGTTATATGCAGTTGACCCTCATATTTAAAGATTATTTCCACTGGTCATTAATGGAACTCAGTATTGTGCAAGATATTATTATTATTATTATTATTATTATTATTATTATTATTATTATTATTATTATTATTATTATTATTATTATTATTATTATTATTATTATTATTATTATTATTCTGCTAATCTTTGTATAGCTGTTTGTAAAAATATAATAAATAAAAAAACAAATAAACAAGTATTATTCATACTGACATATTTGTGTTTCATAACTGCCATTATATTATTATTTGTCTTTCTATAATATTTTCCTTGTAATAATGAATTTTTAAAATTCTAATAATTTTTTCTTCTAACTTTATCTTAATTAAAGTATAATGAAAATATATTTAAATATGGTTAAACATAAATGTATTTAAACATATTTATATAATCAGAAACCGAAACTTACGCAATTTTATTATCAATAATAATTAAATCCTGAAAGTATGCAATAACCTTCACGAAAATAATACTTTCCCATTTACTGTAAACAGAGATGGTCCCTTCATACATTATTAAAATTCAAATACTGATGCCGTGTTAAGCTTTATGTTTGATCAACTTTACTTGACTCTTCCCCACTGTCTCTTCATTTCCTCCTGTCTGGTCTAGGCTAACAACTCATACCTTTTAATTAATTAAGAAAGAAAACTTCAGCCACTCTAAACCTGATGACCTTGTCAATATCCTGTTTTGAAGCCCCTCAAATTATCTCAGAATATTCGTTCATTAGTATTTTATAGGAATGTTAGGGTTAGATAATGATTATTGAAGCTTGTCGATGAACCGCGCTTGTATATGAATCTTCGGTTTAAAAATGAGAAGAGAGAAGCCGTAAATGTTTTGTTTTTAATTTACTAATTAAAATTAATTTAACATGATCTATCTAGCAAGACAAAACTTAGATTAAGTATCTATCCATTTGGTTGAAATACATGCTTTGTGTGTTCGTGTATATATATATAAACTTCAATAAATATGTTCTCACAAACAGAGATACCGTTAGAATTTGCAGTTCAGAATAGCTAAAACTAAATCTTGAAAAAAAAAAGGAGTATTTATTTCTCACACACACATATATATATAAATAAAACAATGAGCTAATAGAATATATTTTGTAGGGATTTAAACCTTTATCAGTGCATCCGCCATCTCATATTAATATATACTAAAACAGAAAATCAGATGATCCTCTTTCACTGGATATACATTTTGTAAACAATCATGGATCTTCAAATAAGCTAACAATAACATCTGAATCTCAATGCACATATGAACAGTATATCTTTTATTACTCAATTCTTATGCAACATACAGAATATTTTAATTTCTCTTCTTAAAATGTATCAAGGGTTTAGAAAAAAATATTTATTAGATAAATATAAAGAATGCAAAGATTATGTTAGCAACTAACTTTAAAACTGACAGTGAAGTTTTAAAAGTAAATGAAAGTTTTTGTTTGCCATTAATTACAAAAGAGACAACAAACAATAAAAGATTTGTAACAGAAAGTGAAAGAATTATAAATAAAAATTGAGAAAATCATTAATATAGAAATTGCTTTTAAAACCAAATATTCAAGATATGGTATTTATTGTGATTCTTTGGATTGAAGATTACAGACTAAAAGAAAGAATTATAAAATGTATCGAAAAGTTTGATGAAAGATTATAAAAGTGGTATGAGCAACAAAAAAAAGAACAATGATTCCTTAAATAAGCAAGTTCAAATTGTTTGATTATGTCAACTTATGAATTCAACTAATTCATATATAATACCTAATAAGTTTGTGTTGCAATAAAACAATCAGATAAAAACAATAAAAATGCAATTGAAGAGAAATAAAAAAAGAAAGCGGTATATCATTCTAGAGAAATATTATTCATTTGATAAACAGGAGTTGATGTTTATTAAAATAAGTTTTTTTTGATTCTGTAAGCTAATGAACAATTTTTTTTCATATGTCATGGCATCAGTCGGGACGCAAACCCACACCCGTCTGCAACCAACTACTTGCTTGCAAGGCGGGTGCGATGACATCTCAGCTAACAACACTTGACAACAATTTTTGCGAATTAATTTCTATAATTTTGCTAATGTGTTTATTGATTAATAATCTATTTTCTGCAAAATTTTTCATACAATGACATCAATTTTTAGCATTTTTAGTAAATCCAATCCAAGTTATATTTTTATTTAATACTGCTTATCCCATTTTCTTTTGCTTTTTGACATTTTATTCAGTTTCCTGTTGCATTTTCTAATATCTGGTTTTGATTTTATAAAGGTGTTGTCTTGTAGTTTAAACTTTTTTTAAAAATTATTTCTAATTATGGTTTTTTACTCAAATCTATGAAATAAAAAAGAATGGAGAAATATGAAAATTGTCTATCTATAATAAAAAAAATCTATAAAATATCTTGTTCTCAAATAATTATAAAAAATATTCTCAAGTTAATTTTTAATATTATTTTTAAAAAGCATTATTAATTTTTTTAGATTATATCTATGATGTTCTATAAGGTTTATATACTTTTTTTTTAGTTTACTCAAAGTTAGCATAAAAACAATTGATGATGCCATTGCATAGGCTATCGGTTTTCATGTTTAATCAAGTTTTCTTTTATTTATGCTCCACATATTTCATGTTTTATGATAATCTAGCATTGATTTTTTACTCCACATTGTACTATAAGGAATTCTGTTTTGTTCTCACCAGAAATAGAGGGAGGGATCCTTAGCTCTTGTATATCTGTGTTATAAATATCTTCTGATCTAAGAGAGACTTTTTTAAGACTACTGCATCAAATTTTATGTCTATTGGCTACTTTAACAGTATTCAGAGGAGTGATTTGTAACTTTTTTTTTTGTTTACAAGACAATAATCTACTACAATGAATATATATTTTGTAAATAATTAGTAGAGTAAATAAAACAATAAAAGAAAGTTTTGTAATGTAGAAAAAAATAACAGAGTATATTTAAAGATACAAAACAAGTACAAACTTTTTTTTATGAAGAATTGTTAAAGCAAGCTGAAGAAACTCTTCATAGTTTTCAATATATGAGATATAATTAATAAATGAAAATTTATACTTATCTATAAGTAGGCATAAATAATAAATGAAAATTTATACTTATCTATAAGTAGGCATAAATATATAATGTAGATAAGTAATATTTACTAAGGCTGTAACCTCAGGAATGTGAAAATGTGATAGTAGGGACCTCTACAGGTCTTAACCACAAGCTTATGCCTTGGAAGAAAAAAGATAAATGGATTTTTTAAAAAGCCTGCACAGTTTGGTATAGTGGCTAGCATCTGACTTGAGAATGTGAACTCCAAGGATTAGTTTTGGCACTCACAAGTCTGACATTTGAACTTCTTATAAATTTCCAAACAATAAAACCATTAGTTTTTTAATGTATTAAAATAAATGTGGTTAAGCATTTCAAAATCATTAATCACTATTATATCATGAAAAACAATTACTTATTTTTTCTATACCATTGATTATATGTAATTTAAATACATTGTTATTAAATGTTAGTAAGAGTTATTAAAAAAAATCATTTCTTTTGAAAGTAAAACATAACTATCTGATTTGATAGAGAAAACACGTTACTTAAAATACTAGATTATTATTGTTAAAAGATGAGGCTTAATACATAATATTCTTTTATTATACAATTATGCTTATATCACTGGGAAAGATTAAAAAGAAGGCAAAAAATTATTAATAGAATATGGCCAAATTAGCACTTTAATTAAAAGAGGGGGGTGTCTAGTGTAATTTAAAAACAATTTTGGAGATGAAAAAAACTATCTATAAAATTATTTTTTGAAAAATCTAAAAAATAAATATATTTAATAAAATTTTTATGAAAACTTTTTAACAATATGCAATAATCACAAAACCTTCAGATAAAAAGAGAATAGTGTTGAAACCTGAAGCTGGACTTAAATTTGAAAACATACAATAATTGAAAGTTAGTAATATATTGTATAGAAAGACATTACAATAAATCCTTAAGATAAGAAAATAAATAATTATATAGGGGAAAAGTCAATAACAAATTAATCTAAGAGAAGATAATTTACAAAAATAAATATATCAACAGAAATAAGAGTTTCTTATTTCAATTAATGAGCTAGCTCTGAACAAAAAACTACAGTTAAACAATAATTTTGATAAAAATTAAAATTAACAAAATGTTATTTGAATTATTTTGAAATATAATGAAAAATCAGTGCCAATTTAGTTTGTGTTCATGGCCATTTTGAAACCTAAAGACCAGCCCAAAACACTGCTAGCACTCCAACTGATAAATGACATAAATGTTGAATAAAAGTATTTTAAATTCATATTTTAGAAATTATAAGCTAGTAAAAATAATATGCTTTATTTGATATGGGCATATAGTATAATCTTTTAGTATTTGAAAATTATAAGTTTGGTTTGATCTGGATGATACTTTGTATTGGCCAAACCATCTTTCCCCCTCCCTGCAAATTTTGACACTTTGTGCTGACATATTTCAAATATTTTATGATGGTAAATTAAAAAAAAAAAAAAACCTAATAAAATAAAGTATATTATTTTTACTAGCTTATAATTTCTAAAATATGAATTTAAAATACTTCTATTTAATATATATCATTTATCAGTTGGATGTGTCAGTGGTGGTTTTTAGATATCAAAATGGCCATGAACACAAACTAAATCAGGACCAAAAATTCTAATAGGCTTCAAATAATTTTTGTCCAAAAGTATAGTCATTATCTATTAGTCTTTCAATAAAATCAAGCAAAACCTTTTTGTTTGTTGGATTTTTTAAAAATATTCTAATTAATTGTAAATATGAAAAACTATATACACATGAAGGTGGGAAGAATTATATATTTAGTAAGAAGTTTTACCAAATCTCCTATATAAAAAGATAAATTATTTATCTTTTCTAATGATTAAGAAAAATAGACTATGTTTATATTAACACATCTATTATCTGGAAATTATATACAAATACACTCATCTAACTACAAGTATTCAAAAACTAAATAATTATTATTTAGTATATTAGGCAACTAGGTATTTTGAATATTATCTTTTGTGCATACTACTGTGTATGCAAGAGTATGTTGCCCTTTGATTGTGCATCCACATGTAGACAATTGATGAGTGTATGTAGACAATCTATTTTATTTATTCAGTTAATTCACAATGTGAAAACAAGTAAATCATCTTTCAAATGCAGAAAATTTGATCTAGAAATGTGTAATGCTATGAATATATTTTTATATAGGCATTTGTATGTGTGCATTTTTTTCAGTTCACAATTAATTTTTAATTATTTTTTTTAACAAATATATATATATATTTAAAAATATACATTTTGATACAATATGATAATAGATAAGTGGTTAAACCTTTGAACAAAATTCTTTATGACCAATAGAAGTTTCAAAGCAATTTGAATAAATTTTGATTAACATTTATCAATATATTTGTTTAATTGTTATTTGTGATGAAACCAATCAACTGTTAAAATATTAAAAGGCACGTCATACAAGTAATTTTAATTTTTTTATATATGTATTGAGATGATATGCCTCAAAAATGGTATGAGTATAAAAAGAATACAAAATAATTTTACTAACAATGAGAAACAAATGGAATGGTTATTTTTAAGGAGATCAATAGATAAGTCTTTTATGTTTTAGAGAAGTGGCAGTGGTGTATTTGAAAGTATCATGGCTTGGATCTATTATTTTTGATGCTTAAATATAATATGCCCACCCAAGTTATAAATCATTTGCTTAATACATATTTATATCTTGCAATATCAGACATAAAATGTTTTTATTAGAGAAATGTAAACAAAAAGTAAGAGATAATTAAATGATATTAAATAATTTCATGTTATTGAAATAGTTAAGATTTTACTTCATTAACGCTTAAATAAATTAATATATATATGTGCTCTGTGCACAGTTAATGAAGCTATTAATAAATTGTCAAAATTTTTACTGCCAAGCGCTTTCGGGACAGTCTACAGTCCCATATTCATGGCGAGTTATTCTGTTAATAACTGTAAAACTATGCAAATTTTATGCAAATTTATATGCAGATGTTACATGGACCATTTATGAGATAGGGAATAGCAGGCCTCTCTTCTGTTGATTGCCGATCGGTCAGCCACAATGAAGTAAGCTTCCCTAACTTTACATTTGGTGTCATTTGTTTTAGAGCAAACGACACTGGCTGTGGTAGGTAGAAAAGCATGTTCAGAGTTTCTCTCGTGTTCGACAAAAATTTAATTACTTCATACTTTGTTTTGGTTTTATTGTAAAGGTATTGGTGTTGAGCTACTCTGGTGACAATGTTAGTTTTGGTCTCTCCATAATATGTTGCCATGCAATATCTTTGGGGGCAGGTAATTTTGTACACAACTTGAAGGGTGAGTTCAGGTTTGATCCTGTCTTTGGTATTATTTATCAGTCTATTGGTGTTGGGAGGTGAATGGAAAGCGACTTCAAAGTCACATGATAGTTGATTGATAAGGCTTTTAGCTGTAGAGTGAACGTATGGGATTAAGATTCTTGGTTTGTTTTCTTTCTTGTGGTTGTGGTTTATTTTATAGAAAAATTTGTTGACTTTTCTGTTGATGGATGAATAAGTGTTTCCAATTTTCCTTAAATCAGTTATATAATTGATGAGATTTTTTCTTTTATCTGCCTCATATTTGCACAAGTTATGGTTCCTAAACATGAATGAAGAGAGGGCTGCAAGTATGTGTGAGTGAGGCGCGTAAGAATTAGGGTTTGTCAAGCCTCTTACTTCCAAAGGTTTGGCTACCATTTGGTAGTCCAGCTTGTTGTGTTAGCAAAAATATAGATAATCTGGACTACCAAATGGTAGTCAAACCTTTGGAAGTAAGAGGCTTGACAAACCCTAATTCTTACGCGCCTCACTCACACACACTTGCAGCCCTCTCTTCATTCATGTTTAGGAACCATAACTTGTGCAAATATGAGGCAGATAAAAAAAAATCTCATCAATTATATAACTGATTTAAGAAAAATTGGACACACTTATTTATCCATCAACAGAAAAGTCAACAAATTTTTCTATAAAATAAACCACAACCACAAGAAAGAAAACAAACCAAGAATCTTAATCCCATATGTTCACTCTACAGCTAGAAGCCTTATCAATCAACTATCATGTGACTTTGAAGTCACTTTCCATTCACCTCCCAACACCAATAGACTGATAAATAATACCAAAGACAGGATCAAACCTGAACTCACCCCTCAAGTTGTGTACAAAATTACCTGCCACCAAAAATATTGCATGGCAACATATTATGGAGAGACCAAAACTAACATTGCCACCAGAGTAGCTCAACACCGATACCTTTACAATAAAACCAAAACAAAGTATGAAAGTAATTTGATTTTTGTTGAACATGAGAGAAACTCTGGACATGCTTTTCTACCTACCACTGCCAGGGTTGTTTGCTCTGAAACAAACGACACAAAACGTAAAGTTAGGAAAGCTTACTTCATTGCGGCTGACCCATCGGCAATCAACAGAAGAGAGGCCTGCTATTCCCTATCTCGTAAATGGTCCATGTAACATCTGCATATAAATTTGCATAAAATTTGCATAGTTTTACAGTTATTAACAGAATAACTCGCCATGAATATGGGACTGTAGACTGTCCCGAAAGCGCTTGGCAGTAAAAATTTTGACAATTTATTAATAGCTTCATTAACTGTGTGCAGAGCACATATATATATATTAATTAAATAATTTGTAAGATTATGTTATTTCCAAACAAAAATATTAAACAAGCTGTCAATCGTTGGTGGTCGAAAGGTCAGCACAGCTGCTTACAAGCAGTTGTCCGGGTTAGCGGGTTCGCTTCCTGGCCGATGCTATGACAGATGAAAAAAAAATTAAACAAGCTGCAATTGAATTATTAAAATATATTTAAAAACATATTGTTAATTGTAAGCTTACAACTAATTAAAGTAATTTCCTCTTTATTTGTTGCTTTTCTCATAAGAGAAAACAACATCAAAAAATAATATTAAAAAATACGGCAATGAAATACTGAAATAGATTTTATGAAAAACTGTTCTGCAAAAACATTGTCTAAGTTTTCTCATTCAGTAAAGATTTTTAAATTCAGAATTATTGTTTAAAATGTTAATTATCAGAAAATGTGGAAAATAAAAATAAACAATAGATTAATATTACTCCTTATTTAAAACTTTCTGTAATTTGCACTTTAGAATAACATTGAAAAGTACTTTTTATCATCGATTTTTTTATATTGTAAAAATCACTTTAAATTACAATAATGAATTACATTTTAAATTTAAGCATATTTATTACACTTGTGTAAAATCGTATAATCATTTATATTTAATAATTTGTTATGGGTATCCAGAAATAATAGTATATATATGGAATCAATCAACATGTATAAAATAATAAAACACACATATATTAATGTATGAAACAAAATAAATATATGACGAGATGTTAATACCTAAGTGCTCTTTCGATACAGAGCACTACATTCATGTCATTTAACTATATTTCTCATATGTCATATCATCTGCCGGAACGCGAACCCACAACCGTCTTTATACTATATTTTCTTAGTTTCACACATTAATGTATGTATGTTTTGTTGTTTCCAGATTTATACACATATATTCATATCTATACATTATATATATATATATAATTCTTGCTATTAAAAGATGAGAAGGTTGCCTTGACAGCAGTGAGAAATATTGATTACTCTCTTTATTGTGAAAGTTTAAGTGGATACTGGTTGGTTTCTAATTATATATTGTACTGGTCAAAACATGCTTATCCATCTAACATGAGCTGGAACTCACAAAATATATTTCAAACCCAGTCAAGCCTGAGATTTAGATCAGGGACCAACCTGAATTTGAACCCATTCCCCAAGCTCCAGATCAAACACCTAATGGATAACATATCAATGATGGCACACGATAATTTATTTTAAACTTGGCCCACTATCAGAATGGAGAAGACAATGAGACTCAATATTAACTAAATATAACTTAATTAAAATATGCATACATATGGTGGTACATATGGAAGTGGAGAAAAGAAATTCGAAATACTCAAAGAAGTTACATAATAAAAATTAGTAGTTTAATATAATGACAAATTATTGGTAAATTAATTTCATACATTAGTGTGTGCGTGAATGAGCAAGCGGTTCACCAAATGGTAGATAATTATATATCATGCTATTATTTCTCATATGCTCTTTTGTTAATTAAATAAGAGATATAGATTAACACACATCTTTCGTGGGTCCAATATTAAGATGCCAATCAATTATTAGAAAGAATTTGCATAAAATTGCTGTTAACGCTTTGATTTACAGTTCTGAAACATGGTGACTGACATATGATTTCGGGGAGTATTCTGGGATTCATTACAGATATAATATAAACTATTTTCAAACCATTACAATCATGAAAATAAATAAAATACATTTGAAAACATATTTGATGATATGACAAAATACTTAATGAAAATTCCTTTAATTAGGGCTGGTAAGAAGAACGCTTTATTTTTCCCAACGCATATACACTTAAATACAACAAATTATAATGGCGGATGGTATAATATTGAAATAACATTATAAATTAATAAAGTTAATAATATTCAGCATATATATATATTGAGCAGAGTACAATTTTAATATTATTACAGCACTAAAATTAGGTCATAAGCAAAAGAAATAATAATAATAATAATAATACGAAGTTTGGGTGGGTACTGACATAAGGGCAAAGAACGAAAAAATGCAAAGAAAGTAAAAGAAAAGAATAAGAGTAAATACAAATGTTGCTAAATAAATTGAATTATTTTACTATTGTCATTGATAAACTTGGAATTATATCTTCAATTCATTAAACATTTTGGGTATTTGATTTTGGCAATCAATGTTTATTCACATTTTTATATCAGACAGCATGATTTATTCAGCTAATAGCTAAAGATTTTGATGATGTATTATAAGTTTTAGATTTTTCTATGATACTTGAATACCATGGTTATAATGAAAAAAATTATCTTTTTGAATACCATCATTTTGTTGAAGAAAATTGTTTTTCTACATGTGCTTGTAAAACATGATTTAAAATATAATTTAGAAATAAGATCATATAACTTAATGTGAGTTTTAAAAGTAACAGTTTAATAAAAAAACATTAATTCATGAAGAATTCAATTCAAATCTCAAGCTAATTTAGCAATGTACATAATAGAATAGTTAGCCATCATTTATGCTAAGAACAAAAACAATATACTTTTATGGTTATATGAATTAGAATTAATAAGATGTGTATGGTACTAAACATTTAGGTGTAAGAAACAGTAATCCAATAAAAATTATTTTATTATTAATATATTCAATAAATATTTTTTGTTATTTATTAAATATTGTGAGGATCCAATTCATTGTATTAAAGATTACCAAATTGTATTAAAGGTTATCAGATCCTAGCATTAATTTTAAATAATTTTATATCTGGAAATGACTCATACAATCCTTGATATGACAAGATATAATGAATTGAAGAGAGTAAATTGGTCAGGGTTAATTTTCAGGAGTTGAAAATAAGTGATTATGAGGAAAATTTTGATAAATAATTTCATTTGCATAGAGAGATTATATCTCTGGAAACATTTCTGATATGTGTCACCTAGATTATAATAATTTGTGTAAACCAAAACCAAATTTGCATAACATTCTGTAAAAAGTGCAACAGACTCAGAAATTGTATTAAATAGCATATTATGAGGATAGTTTTTATAAATAATCTGAATTGCATAGATAAACTATATCTCTGGAAACTCGTCTGGTGATATCTATCAGGTAATACACAGATTATAAAATATATATGGACCAGATCCAGGTTTTCATAATATTCTGTAAAGAATGCCACAATATGAATGGACTCAGAGACTGTGTTAAATAAAAAAATATTTCATAGTTTTGACTTTGAAATAATCATGTTTTAAGTTATACTCCTATCACTACCACTTTACTGACTTTCACAATACATTTAATTTAATTTATATCTATCTATCTATCTATCTATCTATCTATCTATCTATCTATCTATCTATCTATCTATCTATCTATCTATCTATCTATCTATCTATCTATCTATCTATCTATCTATCTATCTATCTATCTATCTATCTATCTATCTATCTATCTATCTATCTATCTATCTATCTATCTATCTATCTATCTATCTATCTATCTATCTATCTATCTATCTATCTATCTATCTATCTATCTATCTATCTATCTATCTATCTATCTATCTATCTATCTATCTATCTATCTATCTATCTATCTATCTATCTATCTATCTATCTATCTATCTATCTATCTATCTATCTATCTATCTATCTATCTCCCTCTCTATATACTTTTTTTTTCTGTCTGTATTGAAACCAAAAAGTTAGCTGAGACCTTGAGACAATAATGTGAAAGTGCGACTATAAATAATGCAACTCAGCTGTAATACATACAGATTTTACACTTCTTAATAAGCTACTATTCTATATTTTAATAATGGATTCAAATTTAATAACTTTTTAGGGTTATTCGGTAATAGATCGTGTACTCTTCGTTTTATATCACTTTAAAGAAAATCTTTCGCAAATATATTGTTTCTTACTATAAGAACTAATTAAGAGTAAATTAATCTGTGTTTTAAACTAAGACTAACAATTTTAAATATAAATTTGACGAATGATTTATCTCAGAGTTATATAAAGTAAGAAAACAAATACATGGATAGAAAGTAATTTAATACACTGTACAGGCTTACACACACCTGCACACATTACATAAGGGCACAATATATATATATATATATATATATATATATATATATATATAGGATTCCAACTCGGACTTTCATATGGCCCTCAACTGACCATGCCATCTCATATTGTTGACCCAATGTTGAAAAGATAAATAATTACCAATATGTGTATTTCATGTTAAACTAGCAATCATAAGTTGGTCCAGATTATCATCTCCACACATATATACAATCAGTGCTCAGCTTTATATTAAGATAGCCCATCTTCATACTTTAATGGACAGACTTTAAACTACTCTAATCCACAATTCTTCAGCCATCAATTTCATTTAAAATCGGATGATGGAACGTTCAAAACCCATGTTAGTGCCAAGGTTGTCATCCTACCCATGTTGACGTTAGTCATTCTGACCCCTCATGTACAGGAGAATAATCCATTATACATACATATGTAATTTAATACACTGTACAGGCTTACACACACCTGCACATATAATGTAATATATATATATATATATGGGATTACTCATCTTTAGATATGACAAGGTAAAAATAACTTTATGCATATTTTGTTACCCTATACTTTTGTAATTCAGATAGCATCAGTACCAATAATGATGTATTTAAAACCCAAATAAATTTTATGTGTAATCTAATATCTTAAAGAACGAAGAAATGCAAAGAAAGTAAAAGAAAAGAATAAGAGTAAATATGCAGTGACGATGCTATTTTAAGAATGACAAAAGAAAAATAATAAAAAGTTAACAATTGTTTTGTTATTCAATATAAATTAATGATAAAAAAACCAATAAAGAAAATTATATAAAATATCTAATAAATATTAATATTTAATTCCTAAATTTAATTTTAGGTCTGGGATATAAAAAGTGTATTATCATACAGTATTGCGAAAACACTAACATTAAATAGGAATAGGTTTCCTATTATTTCAGAATAATCCTTATTTTAAATAACAAAGGATAACAATCATAATTATAATAATACAAGATAAATGTTTTGTAGTTGTTTTTAATTAATTTGTTTTTGCAACTAATCAATTATTAATCAATTCCACTTAAGAATTCTAGAGAAGTTTTCATTCTTTTCTTTAAAGAAAAATGAAGTGTAATTATTGTTTAGCAAACGTAAATGATATATTATGATGTAGGATTTATTTATTTCACCTCAAGATCCTTTAATCTAAAGGCTTAAATGTTAAGAGTAAGAATCTACTAACAAAATATAACTAGATCATTAGATGTTTTATTAGATACTAGCTAACATTTTTAAAATTCATACTAATATACAAGAGTAATATATAAAAATATATTTACATATTTATTCATTTAAATAAGAATTATTAACTCCATTTTAACTTTGAAATTGAACTTAATAACCCAACAAACATATAATTATTGTCATGTAGCAACGTTTTGTATAAGTTTAATAGTTACTTGCATTTACAAAACCTAAACTTAAGGTAAATCACATTTAATCATATTCAATATCACCAATAATAATATAAAATAGAAATATCATCTGTATATTCATATAATAATTTCTGAGGTATTTGTTGTTATTACATTAATAATAATATTCATTAATTAAGAAAGAAGCAATTATAATAATGTTCTTTAAATAATCTATCGTTTATACTCCAGTTAGAATGATTTTAACATTTATCCCCAAGAAATATTGATACATGAGAATCTTCTAATGTTCTTGGAAATTCATATAACTCTTCTTTTTATTAATGTAATTATTTCTGGAAAACAATATAAAGATTAATAAATTCATTTAGTTCACTTGTTAAGAATAGTTGCTTCTAAATGTTACATTTATCATCCTTAGTATTTGCATTGATAATCCATAAACCAATAGTGGCATTTAAATATTTAGCATTGATAATCTATTATCTATTTCCTTAAGCACTGATTGAAAAATTATAGTTTATTATATGAAGCAATTTAATTTGTTTGAAAAGATATTATAATTTTAATCAAAAGATTAATGTTCAATACCTCTTTTATTTGAAATATCTTATTAGTCCATTAATTTATAAATCTTTAATCTATGTTGCTAAATAGTTCTGACCATATATATGATCAAGCAAATAGGTTATCATTTATAAATAGAGTAGTTTTCATTAATTTTAAATTAAAGTTCACCATTTTTTAAGTGATGAATTTTATGGAGGCATATTTGAGTTGAAAAATTATTTTTCAATTTTTCCTTTCATAATTAAAAATGAGATAAATTCACAATATTGTGATATATATATATATATATATATATATATATATATATATATATATATATATATATATATATATATATATATATATATATATATATATTGTACCAATCACTCCTTCCATCATTTGAACATTGAAGATGCAACTAGGCTACTGTCCCCCTAGAATATAGAAAAACTTAGGGTGGGTAATGGAAAGGAAAGGTAAAGTGGCTAACAGTTTTCTCTGGGCATTGTTGCTGAGAGATTCCTGACTCCATATAAGGAGAAGTCACAGTGCATTACATCACATCACATAGAAGATTTAATTTTCAGTGATCAAAAAGTTAATGATTATAATTACTACCAGCTAGAGCCAGGGAGAGAAAGAGATCTTAAACATTGTTCAAACAATTAAGAACAGGACATAGACACAAACCTCAGCCAAAAATAATTATAAATAATTTTAAAGTTTATTAAATTCAAAAAACATATTAGTCAAATGTAATATAAAAGTTTTACCTAAATTACCAAACTTTCATTACCTGAGAGTGCACAAGTATTGTGGCATTAAACACTTTGGCAGATAAATTTGTTTTCTCACCTAAGAATTAAAGGGATTTATAATTTCTTCCTGCCAGTCATTTAATTAAATAATTTCCACTTTTCTTTATTTAGAGATTTAAAAAAAATATTTTGTATAGAAGTCAATGAACAGGACAGAGCAAGCTTTACCTAAAACCCAGTAAAACATCAGGACATAATAGAAAAGCCATATGCCTGCAAACACTCATAAGAAGTCGAACAATGTGACTTTTATGGTTGATTCTGAAAAGCAAAGTTAAAAGATTACAGTTTTATGTAATCTGAAATAAAAACCAAAATCTCTATGGTTTAAGAAAAACAGAACAATATGACTGATAAATCGCTAGCCAAAATATTTATGGTCTGTGTAATGCAAACATAGATTAACTAAATTAATTTTGACCAAAAATAAGGAGCAGGTGAGTTAAAAAAAATAGTATCTGCCAAAGCTTTTAACAATAATTAATGATATAAGAAAGAAAAACAATAAATATAAAATATAAACTTGCAATACACTCTCAGACAAATAAGTTTAAAATATAAAATCTTAAAACTAAGATTCCAATACATATAATAAACAAAAAAATATATCAGTAGTGTAATTAATGATATTTAAATGATTATACATAATTTATTATAGGTTCATATTTTTTTTATATTAAGCTGAGACTTAAGCAAAAGTATTTAGACAAACAGATTTTAAGCCTTGGTTATGATATAAAAAAAGTTTGTTTACCTCTGAGGTATTAATGTTTGGTCTGGCTGACTTTTTCCAGTGGGATTCACTAAATTCAAGTCTATATAGAGTTCATTACAAAGGTTTTGATTTTGATTTATCGGGTAGGGAGTATAAAGGCAATCTTTAGCATCAGTTCTAGACTAGGTTTTTGGATCATGTTCCTGATGTTACAAGTGTGGAACTCCAGGATTCATCTTGTAAAGGTTTATCATGGCATATTTTTACTCTGGTTCTTCAAGTTAGATAGTTTCTGCATTCTGGATGAACAATCACTATTTTCAATCTTTTACCATATTCACTTCTTCTGTTAGCAAGTAGCTAAGCAATTATTTCTTAGCATAGCAAGTAGCAAATACTATTATCAAAATCTCTTATTAGCAAACAGCAAAAATCTAACTTTTATGATCAGTGTTTAGCAGTATTGAATGTAAAAGTTATACAGTTACAGTTCACCATTAGTGAATACAAAGGTTATAATCCTTTCAATTAAAAACATGGAATTTTTATATGAAATTGTTATCTCCTGCCTAATCTTAATTAAAAGGTTTTGATCAGGCTAAATCTCTATCTTCCATGTAATCTTAATTAAACAGAATATCCAACCAGAGCTCATCTATTTGCACACATTAATTAAATTTAAGTAAATGAAAAAATAAATCTCAGCTTTTTATTAAAATAGATTACAATCTACAAAATAAAAAGAAACTTATCGCAATAAAACTCTTTTTTAAATTAAAATATTTTTACATTTCTATCTATAATTGAGTGCATGTGTTATAGTGTGTATTCTTAATACATAAAAAAATATAAAATACAAAATTTCTCTTTCTTTAAAATTTTTTAAAAATATACACTTTGGTTTTGATTTTTCAATGGTTGGTTTTGAAGTGGATAAAGTATTTGGTTCAATATATATATATATATTTTTTTTTTTATATATATATATATATATATATATATATATATATATATATATATATATATATATATATTTTTTTTTAATTCTGAAGTAAAAAGAACAGTTATTTTCCAATATTTTAATAATAAATATTAGCAACTTATTTGAAGTTCATAAATATAATTTTCCAAATATATCACCTATTTACTATTACTTTCAATTGAAGAAATTCAGTTATTTAATTTAAAGTTATTATATAACATTACATTAGTTAATTTATCCATTTAACAGTTGACTGCATTTTTTGAAATAATAGTCAATTAACTAATGATAGTTTTTGCTTTATTTATTGTTGTTCATCTTGTTCTTAGTATGATGAGAATATCAGCAAAAGCAAAACACCTAGATTGCTCTGTCTAACTGATCATGTTTAATAAAGACAAACAAAATGGCTATTTTAAACACTTAACCTACTTAGGTACTGAATGAAATAAAAATTTTGCAACAATTGTATGGATTTCCTAAAATTTAGCTTTCATACAGTTTATCACCTGATGTTTACATTCCAAAATATTTCCCTTCATTCATTGGAGTTTATTAATGTTTCCAGGAAAATTTGGAAAAGATTGTTACAGTTATAACTGGGCAGATGATAGACACTAAGATTTTTTAATTAATACGGTATTTTTTGTGAACATTACTCACAAATAAAAAGAAAGAAAATAATAATTTCAAACTTTTTCAACTACTTCATTTCTACTTCTGGGTTTAAAATAATATTACAATTATTTACAATCATGAACTTATAAAGTCCTCAAATACTTATTTCTACTAATTTTAAATTTACATTTTAGTAAATGATATTGTTTAATAAATATTCTAACAAACTAAATCAATTCAAACTAATATTATTAAGTCTACATTTAAACATGTAAGTTTCCGCACATATCCTCAAAATATAAAAATGATTTAAACAATGAGGAATTCCAATTCCTCAACAAGCTTTGTGATAAATGCTTAGCCAGAGCCAGCATTTAAAATATCTCTGTTAATCCTCATTGCTTATAACTTACAAGCTTAAGAGATAGAGTCATGTGATCTATGACTCTTATTTTGACTATAAAAATGGTTTGTTCTATTCCTTAAGTTAAAGTTTAATTTTAAATATAATCATTTTTATTTAAAATATTTTTATGTTGTAATATTGGATGTATAATTATTCTATATTTCTGTATTGAATTATTTATTTTATGTATGTGATCTCTGTTTATTCAATTCAATAGTTTTGTTTCTTAAGGAGAATAATAATCAAATATAAGCATATGTATTTTTATATACGCATTGATTATAAAATCTTCTTCAAAAGCCATTTTTCAATGCTTTATAAAGTTATATTTTTTCTTAAATATTAATATGAGATACTTTTAACTTGATATTGATTGTTTAATCTTCTATTTAACCAATATAATAATTAATATATTTGCTTAATTATAAAAAATAAAGCCAATAAAATTTTTACAGTTTCTAAGTTACAATAGCAAATTTATGGAAGCATGTGTGAGGTTATAATATATATAAAGATAAATTTGGAGGACTTTCATATAATCATTTTCTTTTTAGAAAATTTTCTATTTGTATTTTTGATAGTGTGTGTTTAATACACATGGAATAAAAGGGAGATGTTTAAATCATTTAAAATATGAAAAGTGTATTAAGGAATTGTTACAAAAAGAAAGTAATATATTAATTAAAATCTTATTGGGTTACTTATAGATCTTGCTAGAATTTTATTAACAGTATTTCATTTGTTAAATTAGTTGTCATTCTTTTATTGTAAATTACAGGCTCTATCTAATTAAATATAATAGTTTTTTGCATTTCTTGAATAAAGAATTGAATGCTTGTAAAGAGAATATCTGCAAATTGTTAAATGAAAAAAGTATATAAGCTGAGTAATGTAATATATTCACTGTGATATTCAATGTATTATTCTGGAGCATTCTATAGGCAAGTTGTATAGAACAGTAAACATAAATCACTTGAGCCAAGCCATTAAAATATCATTTTTATCACATATCATGAGATATATAGATGATCTGATAGAGATTTTGATGGCAATCACATAGCATGTTTATAATATAGCTATTTTTCTGTTACATTATGTATAAAATCTATAATGGGGATATAGATTCATTATTTTAAAGATAATTTTGGAATTTTTTGCCTAGTTTTGTAAGTCCATGTTTTTTTTTTAAAATATAAAAATGAATACTTCCATTTTAAAATGAGTGTACAAAGTATTATAAAGTATAATTGCAAGCACAAATGATTAGATATATAAAATGTGAAACTCTTCTGTAAGACATAGTAACTGTTGGAAATTGGAAGGTGTTATGTTTTGATAAACTAGTAATATTTATTAAGCTTCTTATACTGGATGATTAATTGTAGGTAGACAAAGTATGATTTAAATAAATAAATTATGTCAAAAGTTAATTAAGTAAAAGAAATCAGTATTGTTTAATACAATTGTTAGTACTGTAATACTTAAATAAAAATTATATTTATCATCATCATTTACATGATTCTTAATTTCAACAACAAACAATAGTTTGAATAATGCACTTTAAGACATAATTTCACCTGATTTTTTGCAACCTTTCTAAGAGTGTATTTATTCATGACAGAGGTCACCTCTTCTTCTTGAGCCATTCACAATTGCAATCCTGAGATTTTTTTTCAATATGTCTGTCTGATTCACTTTATCAATGTATTTCTTCATTTGTGTTCCTACAAAACTATTCATTAATCATGTTCTTTATTAAAAGTATCTCTATATAACATTATTTTTATTAAAGTACTCTAAGTATCTATATATAGCACATCATTTCAAAATCAATCCTTGACCTCATTTGCTTTCTCAATATCCATACATTGCATCTGTCAATTGCAATAATAGTCTGAACTTTGTCTATGTTTGTATATCTTTGAAGCAGTTTTATAAATAACTCACTTCCAATAATAATCATGCACTGTCCTCTATATGGCACTATAGATTCTTGACAATCTCAATGTTGTAGAATCAGATGATTATCTTGAAACACTCTATTGTACTTTATTAAAATTACAATCTGTCAAAATTGTCAGAAGGAATCTATGAATAATAACCTTTTATTAAATGAAAAGATATAAAAATTTGATAGTAAGATATGTGTTCTAAAGAAGAAACAAAAATAGATATATATTTTGAAAAGAACATTCAGACTTGCATTATTATTGGAATTATATAAGAAGTGACTTTATATATCAATTTAAGTGTTAGAATAAATGCTATAAAACTGATAGTAAGCTTCATGGTTTGATTTGATTAAAGTTTGCAATTTCTTATATTCCACAAAAGATGCATAATGTTGTAGATGAAAATTCAGAACAAAATATTTGAAAAATTCAGATCACTGAAGATGATAAAGAGAGAGAATAAAAGACTGTCAGCAGAAATAAAGTTGATCAAATGCTGTAAATATGATTAATATGATTAAAAATTATCTCTTGTTATATACTTAATATGCACATGATAAAATTTATCAAACTATTTAAATGTTTTCTAAATTAATTTAGTATATAATGTTTTTGCTTTATAAGAAAAATTGGTCAAATATTTGTGAAAAGTTTCGTTTATTTGTTTGAGATTCTGAACCAATGATTTTGAATTATATATAGTTAGACTATTTGTAACTAAATTAGTCAAAATTTATATAAAACTTGCTAATTAACATTGGCTTATTATGTTTTTAAAGCATTAAAATCAATCTTAAAATTCTAACAGTATTTTAACATGTTTAATAATACATGGAATGATTTTAAACACACACACACACACACACACACATATATATATATATATATATATATATATATATATATATATATATATTCAGAACCAAAGCAATAAATGTTAGACTTTGACCTACAAACAACAGACACAATACAATATTTAAGGACATCTACATTAGAAGTAATGCAGATAATTTAGGTTTATACCCCAACAAGTTCTCATAGTGATGAAGTAGTAGAAAATTTTTATATGGATGTACAAAAGGCTTTTGATCAGAATAAACATTTCAAAATTGTTATGGGAAAGTTTAATGCTAGAATTGGTAAACAAATGAAAAACGAAAGTGCTGTAGGTAATTTTGGTTATGGTTATAGAAATAAGAGAGGACATAGACTTGTGGAGTTTGCAGAAAAAGAAAAACTTATATGAATTCTTTTATTAAGAAAAATGTTAAAAGGAAATGGACATGGAAGCATCCAAATGAAGGTACAGAAGAATTGGATTATATTTTGAGTAACAGAAAATACATATTTCAAGTTTGTAATGTTCTTAATAAATTTAACAGAGGAAGTGATCATTAATTAGTAAGATGTAAGATACATGTTAATGCAAAACTAGAGAGACAAAAATTACTAAAAAAAACAATATTTACAGTTGATATTTCTAATCTTCAGCAACATGCTAATAAATTTAAATTAGAACTTACAAATTGGTTTCAAATATTATTAGATTTTGCACATGATTCAGGTTTGAATAAAATTAATATGAAAATAATTGATACACTTTTAAAAACTGCAACAAAGATAGCTGATAGAAAAAAGCAGCAATTTACCAATAAAATTTCTACTGAGACTAGAGAATTTATGAAGAAAAAAATGAATATGAAGATATACAAAAATGATGCATTCAAAAGAATTGAATACCTCAAATTCTGTAAAATGGTGCAGAAAAGAGTTGAAAATGATATAAGAAAGTATAACTGGGAAATAGCAAGGAAAGCTGTAGAAAAGAATAACAGTCTCATGAGTATAAAACAACACTTTGAAATTGGTAGAAAATTTATATCTTCAATAAGAAAAAAAGATAGAATTATTACTAAAAAGAGAGATAACATCATAAAATGGGTAAAAGACTTTTATCAAGAATTATATAGTAATAAAGAACAAGTACCTCCTATTTTTTTCAAATTGCCCAGAATTTTAAATGAAAAAGTGAGACATGCAATTAAATTTATGAAAAAAAGAAAGACTCCAAATAATGATGGAATTATAATTGATATATTAAAAGAAGCAGGTGAAAAAATAGATTTTTTTTTTAGCAAAGTGATATACTAAATGTCTAAATGATAAAGATGTACCAGATGGTTGAAAAATGCATTTATTAATATTAATATTTTAAAAAGATGATAAAGAAAATATTAGAAATTACAGACCTATCAGCCTTTTATAAGTTTTATACAAAATTTTTAACAAAATAATTACAACTCGTCTACTGAGTACATTGGATTTCCATCAACCAAGAAAACAAGCTGGATTTAAAAGTGGTTTTAGTACAGTAGATCATATCAAGGTGTTAAGAGAAGTTATAGAAAGGACAAATGAATATGAGTTTCCATTATGCTTTGGATTTGTAGATTATAAAATGACATTTGATTCTATAAACATTTCTTCAGTGATTAAAGCATTAGATTATCAAGATATAGATCCAGAATATTGTCACATTTTAAAAAACTATTTATAAAAATGCAACAGCAACAATTAGATTACATAATGATACTGGGAAAGTTAACATTGAGAAGGGTGTCAGACAGCGTGACTTCATATCTCCAAAACCTTTTGCAACAGTGCTGCAGGAAGTATTTTGTGGATTAAAATGGAAAACTAAAGGAGTGAAAGTAAATGGAGATTATTTAAGTCATTTAGATTTTGCAGATGATGTAGTTGTTTTCCCAAATAATGCTTTAGAGTTGCAGGAGTTATTAGCTAAAAGTAGGAAATTAGGACTAAAGATAAATGTTAAAAAGTCTCAAGTAATGTTTAATGGATTTTCTCAAAATATGAAAATAAAGATTGATTATGATGACTTAGAAGAAGTTAACAGTTATAAATATCTTGTTCATATTATTAGTACAGATGGAAACTTAATGGATTAAATTAATCATAGAATTAAACTTGGTTGGAGTGCTTTTTGTAGAAATAACTTGATACTAAATGGAAATATGCCTATGTGTTTGAAAAGGAAGGTTTTTAATAAATATGTTTTAGCAGTTCTTACTTATGGATCTGAGACTTGGACACAATAGAAGAGCAATATAGAAACTTCAGATCACTTAAAGAAGTATTGAGAGATTCATGTTGGAAGTAACAAGAAGAGATTAAAAACACAATTTATGGGTTAGCGAACAGACAGGTGTTACTGACCTCATTGAAAAAATTAAAAGACTGAAGTGCAGTTGGCCTAGACATATTGCTAGATAAAATGATAATAGATGGACAATTAAAATTTTAAATTGGATTCCAAGAGATTGTAAAAGATCCAGAAAGAGATTACATGTAAGATGGATGGATGAAATAAGTAAGTGTGCGCGGGTGATGTGGAGAAGAGAAGCTAAAGGTCAGAGAAGATGGATTGAACTTGAAGAGACCTTCATCCTGCAGTGGACTGAAATGGTTGTTGATGATGATGATTACATTAGAAATACATTTAACTGAAATATTAAGAAGACAATGACACCTGCACCTAGTAATTAACATATTTTCTCTTCAAAAGCAGAAACTGTTGTTGTTATAGAAATAAAAGACTACCAATCTACCTAGAAAATTTTGTGCTAATAAAAAGCATTTATAATATGCAGTAGAGTATTTCTTAGATCTTATAGCTGTTTCATAATTAATTATACAGATAGATTTTGATTAGCATATATACATGAAGGAAAATATATTAATTTATATGATTAAATCTACGTACTCAATCAAAACAAAAATGTTTACAAAATAATAGTTTCTTTGATTTAAGTTAGTTTTCTTTAAATAACGTTCTTAATAACACTAAGATTAAAAAAAAAAAAAAAAGCTTGGTCACAAACCAATCACAAATAATTATAAAAAGTTAATCCAAGAATTTGTAATATGAATGAATAAATAAATAAACTTGTTTTTTAAGTAAAGAAAATCTTTGTGGAATTACAGAAAATATATAACATAAATAAACGTGAAACGTAAGAAATTATAAGAAAATGAAGAATCTGATGGCAGAATAGAAATATTGTATATAGGAGGTATTGTAATTCATAGTACGAGCTAAAAATGAAATTGATTTAAAGATGTATTTAAAACTTACTTTGTATCAGTTAGAGATTGGATTTCTTTTTTTAAAAAAAATTCCTGTCCATTCTGTAATAAAAAACAATACTAGGCGGTAGGTTTGTTAGCATGTGTTTTATTCTGTTTTTGTTTTTTTTAAACAGTAAAACAATTCTTAAAACACCCTCCCCCCCCGAATGTTTGCTTGTCTATTGTAGTTTTTTTTTTGCTCAAAAAATATTTTACATTTTTAATAACTAACTGAAATACAGGCTTATTATATACCTGTATCTATATATGTAATGTATAGGGCATATGAGCACAGACTTTCACAAGACCCACCACTCTCCACTCCATCTCATAACACTGGTACACTTGAACACATATATGTCGAAAAGATAAATAATCACCAATAAAAATATTTCATGCTAAACCAGCAATCATCGGTTGGTCCAGATTATCATCTCCACACATATATGCCATAAGTGCTTAGATATATATTAAGATAGCCAATCTTAATGCTTTAATGGACAGGCTTTAATCCACACCACACTCCAACTCTTCAACCGTCCATCCAATTGAAAATCTAGTGATGGAAAGCTCAAAGGCCACTATGAGGCCGAAATTTCTCGTCATACCCATGTTGACCTAAAACAAATCTGACCCCTCACGTATATATGCGGAGATGATAATCTGTACCAACTGATGATTGCTGATTTAGCATGAAATACTATATTGGTGATTATTTATCTTTTCGACGTATATGTGTTCAAGTGTGTTGTGAGAAGTAGTAGAGAGTGGTGGGTCATGGAAAAGTCTGTGCTAATATACCCTATATATTACATATTTGAAATTTTAAGCAATGTAGTAATAAAAACCAAAACAGCAAATGAGTTCATGAATTTATTTTTTGATACTTTTTCTTTTAATTAAAAACAAAACAAAAACAATACTGAACACTGCTTCATCACCCCTCCCCCACTCTAAAGGAAGAAGAGTGCGCATCCTTCTGTAACCAAAACGGGATTACGTATTAATATGTGAAAGTGATATAATAGAAAACTGATCTCAAAAAACACACACATATCACTTTCAAATTACAACTAAAATTTTAAATTTAGTAAATATTTTATATTAATGCTTTTTCTTTTTTCTTTTTAAATTTTAATAGGTTAATGGAGGGGGATCACATTACATCTGCTTGTCTTTCATTATGATTAATGATTCACTGGGAAAATGTGTCACTGTTATCGTAATGATGCAATATTGTATTAAAATTTCATTAAATTTAAAATATTATATTTTAAAAGTATTGTATTACTAGAAACGGCAGTCGTGTCAACTTTAGCTACTGTAACAAGAATGAACAGGTAAATTTTGTTTGATTTCTTGACCTATATAAAACACTTCAATTTTTAAAACATTTATATGTACCAGATAGCATGTCGAAACTTGTTATTTAATAGTACTGATATGACAATATAGATTTAGCAAATGAATCAAGATCATTTTCAGCTCCTCCCCCCCATCTATCTCTAAACACTGTTTATTAATGCATGATATCATCAAGTAAAGTCGTGATTCTTACGTCCACAGAAATCACCAGAAATGGAAATAAAAATAATAAAATTAATTAACTAAAACTCATTTACAAATATGTCGCAATATATACGAGCACACACATTATTAGTCAGGACATATTAGTAATATCTAACAGACTGCTAAAACTTATATACATATAAAGCATTATAAAATACAAGCTAAAATATTAAAATACATATCTCTATGCCATCTCATATATTTGCTATTTATATAGATCTTTTGGTAAAAAATATAGAGGGGTTAGTACCTGGTCTTTATCTACCACATTTGGGTATGAAGATAGGTGTAACTGCTTTTATAGATAATATAATAATAATATTACAAAACAGTTATAATATGCAGATAGTCATTAATATTCTAGAAAATTTCCAAATAAAAACAGGTTTGTATATCCAATGAATAAAATCCGCAGGATGGCAACTTGCTACAGGTAAAAAGATGCCATGCAATTATGAAGCCATTTCATCGGTCTTTTGGGGAATACCATTATATATATAAAACTAGTATGAACAATTATTTAAATAAAATAATAATTGAGAAAATTGAACAAAAAATTAAAATTTTTTCATTGTTAAGATTCTATGAGGTTACAAGAGCGAAAATATATGGATACTATACTCCTTCGGTAAATTTATACCATAAAACAATAAAAAAAAATAGGATAACAAAGAAATATATTTAGGGGCTGATTGATCCACAAGTATATGCATCTTACATTAAAGCTAGAACATTCATGAATGTAATACAAAGCCAATGTTTTAATCCACCAATATGTGATATAAAAATACTTAGCGAAATAGAAAAAGAAAGATTTTTCATGATAGATTTGTTCATAGCATTCAAAGACTTACAAGATTAATTAAATGTAACCAACTTGTTCAACATAAAATATAGGGATTTAAGAAAGCAAATGGATTGGGAGGGATCTTTATGGATAGAGGTGTCAAAAAAGAGTGTTTTGAAGAACTCCCAGTCAATATGTGCTCCTCAATCTTACATGAAATTTATTTTTAAATTAATGAATGGTATACTTCCAACAACAACATATCTACCAAACATTATGATTACCATTTCTTATGCTTGCTCATAACTTATTAAAACAAGCAAATCTCTCCATACAATAGTGCCATTCAGTGCAAGCCAGGCTTGTGCATACTCATCCAATATTCCCAGACTAGTTTAGCCTTGGATCTGAGAGCACTGCACCTAGATCTTAGGATGCAATGCAACTCTGCTGCAAAAGGTGGCTTCTAGACGGTTGCATTGGATCCTAATATCTAGGTGCAGTGCTCTCAGATCCAAGGCTACTCACTGACAAAGGCCACAGACCAGAAACAAGTCTGGAGATATTGCATGAGTATTTACTAGATAGGGATTTTATGCACAAGCCTTTTGGCATCCATTGACAACTCTGGTTTGCACTGAGTGGCACTACTGTATGGAGAGTTTTACCTGTTTTAATAACAACATATCCAAATAAAAGATTAAATATGAGTCTGAAAACATTATGTATATTTTGTAGAACCAGAGATGAGACATTTTTGTATTCATTTGAGAAATTTAGAACATTTAAACAAATAAGAAATAAAGTATTTCATACTCCAATTATAAATCTGAAAGGTTTGGTGATACAAAACATAAAAAAAAATTAACCCACATAATGCAATGACTGTGATACATACATTAAAGACAATATGGACAATAAGGTGTAGTATGATTTTTGATAATAAAAAGTACAACTGGTTGATAAATTGGATAAAGAATGGGATAAATATTTTGACCAATGTTTAAGATACCAAGGAAAATGATGAAAAAGATATAGCAAAGCACAGGATCAACATTGTGTGAAATATGGAAATGAAGGTATCAGCTAATTTAAAATATTCAATCATGAAGATTAAAACATATAAGAACAGTTGCATAAAAGGAATATTGAATAAAATAATGGGTAATTTAAAGAAATGTATGTAAATAATTATATGTACATATGTAGAGATTGTAAATAATTTGATTTTTTATTTATGTATGTGATGATTTGATTTTTTTGATAATAAAGATATTATTTAAAATAAAATAAAATAATAATATATTTTTAATAATATCTGAAACATATTTATAACATTCACTTAAAATTATTATATCAATGATTAGCTTTTCTTAGACTGTTGCAACATTTGAATTACAATTGAGCATTACTGTTGTTCAATAGCTGGCATTAATTTATTTTTTATGGATTACCATCAATAATTTTTTTGTTCTAATTATACATTACAATGTGTGCACTGTTTTTATATTTTTAAGTATTTCTATTGAAATTTTAATAGTTATAAATAAAAAATAGATTGACTCACATGCAATGACTCATGACTTTCATTACCTTAATCACTAATAATATATAAAAATTATATTAGAATACTAATTATTAAATATTTTGAATGGTAAAATCATAATTTATTGAATTAATGTGAATTATATATAAAAATAGATAATATAATGTATATTTTAAATTTTATTTTTGTTATACTTTATGATCCATCATAGAGGCTTTTTTATTTTTGAACTTAATTTAATTAATAAAAATTTGAATGTATTTTCAAGTGATGTTATTTTTTTTAAGCAATTGTGTGTGATTTTTATTTATTTTAAATAAATACAATCACAATTACATGAAAAAACATGTAATATACAGTTGGTTGCATAAATCATATATATATATTGTCAATAGTATATAAAATAAATTAATGTTTATGTAGATACAAAATTATTAGTTAGAAATTAGTTGAATAAAAATTTACTGTAATAAGTAGTGCTGACTATATATGTAATATAAAGAAAATAACAAACCTGCAGTCACGTGCTTTTATGTATTTATGTGCGCTCACCAGTGAGCATCAATTTAAAAAAATGTAAGTGCATACTTATGCTTAGAGCTTATTGTAACGTAATCTAACCTATGCTCACCTTGCTGAGATTAGGGCTTTAAAATATTGTGAGGCTAAATGACAACTTAATATACGAATTGTACAAACTTATTCATTCTGCAACAGCAGAGAGATAGAATCTCATTTTCAACATCTGAAATTAGAAATAAATAGTAAAATTTGAATTTTATTTTAGTAAATAATCTATTTATATAGCACAAACTATATATGTAATATAAAAAAGATAACAAAGTCAAGATTCGTCTTTTATCAGACAGAGAAGAAAGATTGGAAGCAACCTAATGCTGATCACATTATAATGAAAAAATAGAGAATATTTATATTGTAAGCTAATATTTACCACTATCATTTATTAAAATAGCCAAAGAACTGTAAAAATTTTATTGTCCCTAATTTTTAGTTATTCAAAGTAAATTTACTATTCTTATGGGTCAGATGACAAATAATATAATCAAAATTGAAACTTAAGAATCTCTCATAGTACTACCTAAGAGAATTAAAAATTTGTAGAAAGTATTTTTAAATGTCTTCTGAGCAAATTTTATTGATTAAATATGTGCATTTTTTTTAAGTGCAGTTGAATTTTTTTATTATTTACAAACAGAAAAAACACATAAAACTGACATTATAGAAAAGTATATAAAATAGGATACACTAAATCAATTATAATATTTGAAACAGTTCTACAATAATTATATTATGATAATTTTTCAATTGAGATTACATTTAGCTAAAATAGTAAAGCCAATATTTCATGTAAAAGTATATGTATGTTTGCATGCAACTTTTGTATGTTTAAAAAATTTAACATAAAAATTGATGTGTAAAATTATTAAATTAATTAATTTATTAAATATTACAATTTAGTTAAAATATATTTATTAAAGGAATTTATTAAATAAAATATCTGAGAACTTTAAAAAAATATTAAAAATTATTTAATTGTCAAATTAATGGTTGTATTTTTTTTATATATTCAAATTAAGGTACAAGACTAAAGATATGGTATTATAATTATTTGTAATTTTCATTTTAATCAATGGCTTAAATTTATGAAGTTAGAATAAACCCAGGCCTTTATAATTGGCTGCCCTTCACTATTACTATAGCAATCGGACAGGTTTTTCTGTAAAAATTCTTAGAGAAGTAAAGAACTTGGGTAATTTTGATAAACTAAGATGCTAACTGACCACAAGCTATATATATGACCTTTTGTTAAAAGTCAACCTGTCTTTGTTAAACTATCGTGCTTTCAGGATGCTGTAAAATTAAATTTTAAAATAGTTATTCTGATCATCTTCTCCTTAATGGCAGAGTAAACAAATTTGTTCTGGGAATTTTGTCTCACTGGAAAAAATGTATATCCTGAAATTAAATGAATAAACTACATCATCAACAACAAGGATTATCACCAAATACTATTTTAAAGAAAATCCAATTTACTGTCTTCAAATATTAATAAAACTCTTTAAAATCGCTTATGTCATATTGTTATAACATCAACCAAATCATTTGTATTTTTTTTTACAAAAAAATTGAAATAACTTGTTCCTTCCCACAAATTTATGCAAGTTAAAAACTTTTGCAATATGATTCTATATCAACATATAAGATTGTAGTTCTGGGGAAACTTCTTAAGTCTTAATGAATAACTTTGGAGTTAACTCAATCTATGAATTATTATTTAAATAGAATATGGCACTAATAAATACTAAAATTAAGGCCAGTGAGTAATTGTTCTAATATATTAAACAACTTCTTGCTGGTTAATTCCTGCACTATGAATTAAGTAATTCGGCATCTATAAATATTGTTATCAATCTGTATAAAAAGTTTTATGAAAATTAGAATATGCTAGACTTTTCTTTTAAAACTGCTTTTTAATTTTTAAATCATCATTGTCTATCTTCATAGGGCATCCTTTCTTAATAGATGATATAACTTATTCCATATTGGTAATAATCCCAGGAAGAATTTAATATGGAAGGATCTAATATGATTTTTGATTTTTAGCATCAGGAAATTTCTAATTGCTTGATCTTTTCAGGTTGATACCAAATGTTTTTGCTGTCATTATATGTTACACAAAACTTACTTCTTACTGCTAGAATACTTCTTTTAAAATTATTTTTTTACCTATTAGTTTTGCACTTTTTGAAAAATAATTCCAGAATTTAGAGATGCTCACTCAGTCATTTTAGAAGAGAGACATCACTATTTTTATATGAAAGAACATTGTTGTGAAATGATATAGTATTCAGTAAATCACAATGTATACACTGATAGTCTTCTGGATGGAGGTTTATTTGCTAGAAACTAATGATGAATTCATAGGTAGTAATTTTTATTATTATTAAATACTAGCAACTCATAGACTGTGGGAGGAATATTACATATAGAGGCTATAATACAATTTAATTACTGAATGATTAAACATACTTTGATGGTGAATACTTTCACTCTAACTTTTGTGCAAATTGTTTTTTTATTACATCTTTATTTTGATAAAATACGGCTTATCATCTGAGTTAGGCAAGATTAGTTATCCATTATTTTAAAACAGTGTTAATACTCTTTCATAATTTTAGATACTCCTTGATAATTTGAGGCATAGTTGAAAATACATTTTTATATTTGTTAAACACTTATTTAAACTTGAACCCTTTTTCGTGTTTGACGAGTGAAAACAGCAATTATTTCCTAATGCTAAGTGTCATGTTTCAGCAGAACAGCTTTGTTAACTAATTTAAATCATATGACCTTTATCATAATCCAAAAGGCTACTACTTTATGCTTGATCTCCAGATAAACCCACTCAACATTAACACAGCATGGCTTACACATTTTAAATAAACTTTTGTATCTAGATCTATTTGGAAGCCAGTTTAGTTTTTTTTTTTCTAGAATTATTTATATAAATATCAGTAGTAAGATCTTTATTTGAGAAAACATGTCAATGATGAGATCATAAACCTTTTTACATATCTCAGATAACTTATGGTCTAAATGTAATAATATCTCAACATTAATACTCTGTAATATTATTTAAACTTTAGAACAAAATCTGTAATGCAAATTTTGATACTCCATCCTTCCAGTTGCTTGTTGATTTTGAATTTTATTGCTTGTACTCTTCTGATGTATTTTGACTCCTTTGAACATTATTAAAACTCTGAAGTGAAAAAATTGAATGTTTAAACAGAATTTTTTTACTTTGTTTACCCTAAAATGAAGCTGTTTTAACATAGTGATGATTAACATATATGGTAATTAAGGCAAACATAATTAGTTAGATTATACATATGATTTTATCTATAGAGGGCATGTGTAAAAATTAATATTATTTCTATATTTGTGTGGTATTTAATTATATATTTAAATATATATTTGTAAATAAAGTTATTTAAAAAATAAAAACTTTGCTCTATCTAATAGTATTAACAAACACTGTAAAGGAGGATTTAATAAATTATCATTAAACATACATTCACTTTTTTTATATCAACTTGAGCTTTGTAATTGAATTTAAATAGAATTTGTGTTGCTATGTTTGATAGAGTCTCAATTAAATTTCAAGGCCTTTGATGATGTTATAAATACATGTCTAGCAGAAGTTCTTCTGTTTTTCATCTATCATTAACATTGAAAGATATGTGGAAAATTTGTAAAAGGGATAAGTAAAAATTAATATTAACATTATTTTCATATTTGTGTGGTGTTTAAACAATTATTTATATTTCTATAAATGAGTATAAAAATGTGTTTCTTATAATAAATAAAAAAATTATCGAAAATAATGTATATAAAGAATTGTGGACCAATTTATATATAAAAAAACAGTTATTTATTTATTTATTTTGTAAATATAGTCATTTGGAATATTTAAATATAACCAATATCTATAGTTAATGACCTTCTAAAATTGAATATTGATAAAACTGCTCGTAGTAAGTAAAAATAAATTTGGAAGAGTTTAATGAGAGAAAATTGCATGGAGTTGGATTTATTATGAAAGCTGATAATATAAAAGTTAGTGTGATGACAATTGTGATTATTTTATCTGTGCTTATGCTTCAATATTAGATTCAAGTAACTTCAAATAAAATATATTTTATTTCATCATTGATATTTGATTAGTACATCAGGATGTATAAAATATTATTTTTTAAACAAATTTACAAGTATAATTAAAAATTATTTTTAATAACTCTGACTTTGTGTAATTTATTTTTAGACTGAAAAGTCAGTATAAGAAGTGTAGAAATACTCATGTTTAAAACAATGATATTTTAGAATTTATAAGACAAACTGTAAAAGAAGTCACCGTTATAATAATATTTCCGGGCACAAATTGTGAAAATTATTGATTAATATTTTTCAAGGTTTAGATGTTTAATGTTTAAAATTAACAATTAAGTGCTGATTATATCTTATGGGAAAAATTTGATGCTTGGTCTTTAGAAGAAACTGCTTATTATTTCAAGATGCAAAGCTATCAATTCAAATTTTAACCAATTTGGATTTCAAACTGATTATATTACTAATATATATAATTATTCTAAGAAAAGTGTGTCAAAAAAAGTTGTTGCAATTAGGTATATTCTTTTATTCTCTAAAATGAAAAATTCTCAATTGTTTCTGACAATTACTCTATTATTTTATAAAAAGAAATCATGTTTAATTCTCTGCTTGGCTCAATAAAGCAAAATAATTTTCAACTTTTAAATCTATATAGGGAGTTTAAAAAGCAGTTTAATAACCAAGAAAAATATTTAGAGTTTAAAATAAAAAAGATGATCCAGTAATTTGCTGATTGCACTAATGTAAAATCATTTTTACTGTGTTGAAAGTAACATATGAATCTAACATGTGATGTAACTGGCATTCTTTTACATGATAATTATGAGGTTTTGAACTGATGGTGAGGGTATTTTGTCCATCTTTTAGATATAATGCATATGCTCAATTTGATTATTTTAACTATTCTTTGTAATCTAAAGCACAAAATGACTGTAGATTCTGATGAGATTGTACAGAAATTAGATCCAAAATTGTTAATATATATATAATTGAAATAATATTTTTAACGGTTTATAAACAATTACAAACAATCTTAAAATCCGCAGAAGTACTTTCGGTTACTCCTCAACTGCCATTAAATTCAAAAACCAAAAGCAGAAGCAAACGTCATCAATTCAAATTCCATGAATCTCGTATTTTAATGTTAGAAGCTTGTCGATTTATTAAATGCGTTTTATTCCTGTTTATAAAAATTGCCTCTTTAATTTTTCTTTTACTATGGTTTCTCTCTTCATGAAGAATTTTCACATTTTCAAAATTAAATTTAAATTTATATTTACATGTTTTTTTGTGATCAAAGAAAACTGAAGAAGATATTAAATCACCATTATTTTTATTTTTTACACGCTTATATAATAATTCATGTTCCTTCAATCTTTTCTCAATACTGCACCTAGATTCACCTATCATATATATGTAAATATAAATTTAAATTTAATTTTGAAAATGTGAAAATTCTTCATGAAGAGAGAAACCATAGTAAAAGAAAAATTAAAGAGGCAATTTTTATAAACAGGAATAAAGTGCATTTAATAAATTGACAAGCTTCTAACATTAAAATACGAGATTCGTGGAATTTGAATTAATGACATTTGCTTCCATTTTTGGTTTTTGAATTTAATGGCAATTGAGGCAGGTTAGAAAGTAACCGAAAGTACTTCTGTGGATTTTAAGATTGTTTGTAATTGTTTATAAACCATTAAAAATATTATTTCAATTATAATTACAATATTGTTTTTAATTAACGGATATTTTATTTATTTTATATATATATGAAATCATGTTATTTGATCTTAAGAATGCTTTTATTGCTTCAAGTTATTAGAGAGTATGCTTTTTCTCATTACATCTAAATAATTTTTAAGGTTTCATTGACTAGGTTGTTTTTAGCCATAGTTAAATGGTTATGTAGATACTGAGTGCAATTTATAGTCACAAAAATCTATAGGTATGGGAGTTGTTGAAAGAAAATGTAACTAATAACTAAAGCAAAGTTTATAGAATGATTTTGTTGAGTTCTTTAAGAAATTAACTCAACAACATTGTATTCCTATCTGGTTATTTATATAAACTTGTTCATATTATAAAGCTGTGTTCTATAGTAGTGTGAAAGAAAACATTATTATTATTGCCAAAATTTGAAGCTACTCAAATATGGAAGTTTCCAATCACTATTTTTTATTTTTCATAACAGCAGTTTTGAAATGTATTATAGGCAGTTTCATAAAACTAATATACTGAAATATGAAGAGGCATCAACTTGAAAAGTACAAATCACAACTTAATCTTGTTGAATGGTATGTTAAAAATTGTTATATTGCTGCTAATCATTAGTATTTTGAATAAATTCCATAAAGAATTAGGTTAAGTAATTAATATTCCAAAATGTAGGAAATGTATAAACAAAAATAATGAAAAAAAACTCTTGTGCAAACTGTAAAATGCTGATTCTATCAGAAGGATATCTTAAGAATAATTTACCTTTTTTCAAATGTTTTTATTGAAATATGTCAAGAATATGTGGTGGATTAGAAATTTTCAGTATATTTATAAATAATATATACATGGAAAAAAATAAATGGAGTTGGGTTAATAATAATAGGTTATGGTTGCTAAAACAGATATATTAATTTTTAAAGTTAATATTTGATCTAGGAATAATTACGATAATCTCTTCTCTGATAAGCAATTAGTACTCATCATTAATGTAATTACATAAATTGACTTATATCAAAGAAGTAAGAGCAAAGAAGTTTTTGAATTATGCATCAAATTACAGTAACTTAATATTAATAAATTTTGACCAAAAGATATGGACTTATAATAAATTGTGATATGGTAAAATGGAAGAATGCTGGTTCTGCGTGAAATACATTTTGAGAATCATTTAATCTTTTACAGATACTTTTTCATATGTTTAAGGAATGTATAGTAAAATTATAATATTTGCCTATATACAATAACACCCAAAGATTAACCTGAAATGGCTACAATAAATATGTAATGCCATTACAATATTTCATATGCCTTAATTTCATAGAATTTTTTAATTGATCAAGTGTCCACCTCAGTATCCTCTTATTTATATTTCTATTTTACAAAAATAAAATTATTTTGAATTTACTTTGTGTAGAGTAAGTTTTATATCATTTTTCTGGAGTATAGTGATATGTTATAGTTATAGTTTAAATCATCTGTGTTTGCATTTAACAGAAATCAAAAACAAGGCTAAAATATTTTACATAAAACTTCAAATAATTTGAAGAATATTATGTTTACTGATCCAAATTTTTAAAAGCAATGTGTCTCATTGATTCTCAATTTTAAAAAAAGGTTAGAAGCTGTTTGACAATGAAGATGATGATGGTGATGTTTCTGAGACAATAAAAGTAACAATGTGGAAATATAGAATGATCATAATTACATATGTGAACTATATCTATGTCATAATTAAAATATTCCAAAGAGCTCTGACTAAATAAGAGAATAAACAGCATTTTTAGTATAGTTAAAGCATCACCAAGATTGGCAAACAATGCAAAAACTTTAAAATATGGCTCCTCTCCTCAAAAAATATGGAATTTATTGTTTCGGATAATATTCTCAGTGAAAATTATAATGTGGACAAATAAAAAAATACAACAAGGAAGTACAAAATATAAAATTCAAAGTCATACACATCATTGTAATATGGATTTATTAGAACTAAAAGCATTTTTGAGGCTACTAATCTACAATAAAAATATTCAATAATGAGAAATTGGATTCATTCTATACAGCTGATGGAACTGGTTGAGAATTTGTTTGAACAACTATGTCTAAAACAAGCTTTGAATTTTTACTTTACTGTTTCATTTTGATAATACTAATGATTGAAAAGAATGAGAAAAAATAATCCAGCTGCTACAATCCTTAAGTTATTTGAAATGTTTACTGAAAATTGTAAAAAAAATTATGGCATTAAAATACAAGCTTGCATTAATATATATATATATATGAAAAACAAAAACAAGTTAATCACACCAAACCAAACCGACCACCACCCCCCGGGGCAACCGAACCGACGGGACAAAGAAAAAACACCCTTAGCAAACCCCGTAATCAACAAGATTTTTTTCATAAATATATCTATAAAGTTATATCAATATATATATATACATATATTTATTATATTGATCTAACTAGACAGACCCATATAAATATCCTACTAGTTTAAGACTCTGAAAATCACGAACGATAGAAATTTGCATAAACACTGAAATTTAGACAGTTTCTATACTCTATCCCCCACGAGAGCAACCCGAAACACGACGGGGGGACAAAGAAAGAGTAGTAATTCGACCTTTCTTAAAACAAAAACGTGGGTTTGGTAACCACTTTGAACAAAAAAACAAGGAAAGGAGGATAACGTTTGTTTTTCATAAAGTACCTTTAAAGTTTCTTCAAGATATATATGCAGAGACTTTGATATAGGGATCGAACAGACAGACCCAAAAACGGCGCAGGCGGTTGAAGACTTACGGCGAAAATCAGCGAACGAAAGTAAAACACGGGGGACGCCCACCCCCCGGGGGCAAACCGAAACGCGGGGGGGCAAAAAAGGGAGAAACAAGGTTGACATATATATATATTCAGGAAAAAGAATATGACAATAAGGCAGTGACTAAAGAAAAAAGGTATCAGCATTACATCACATTATATAATTAGATTGATAAAGGAAGACACAGTTCCATCAAAAGTGTTGAGCAAATAACTAATTTAGCTCTTTAGAAGCAGTCACAAAATTATAAAAATGAGAACTAATTTATCTGAGAACTTTGAATGAAAATAAAAAGATTAATGCCTACAACTTTTCTGTCATCAAGGTGAAGAACAATAAAAAGCACTTTATACAATTTCAGGACAAGGTTATATTGCTATTATCTGTCCTAAAATTATAAAACTATACTACTATTTTTTTCCACACACCACTCTAGTATGATTAATCCCAGCATTAGAAAACCTGAGATGATTACAGACTATAACTTGAAAAAAAGCACTTGATTAAAAAATATGCTAATTATTGAGCCTTCAGGAGAATAAAACATTGGACAATGGCAATTTTGTTTCAAATGTTGAATATTTTAATTATCAATGCACTCATTTAATATCAAAGTTAATGAACAGTCAAAGAAAATTCAATGCATTACTTATAAATCCATACTTAGATCACAATGATCCTAATGTGCAATTTCTAAAATGAACTTCATGTTATTATCTTATGAGTATTAAGGAAGGCTTGAATTTATTGTTAAAGACAATGTCAAGAATCCAGTTGACAAAAGATTTAAAATAAAGAAAACTTGCTATCAAGTCCTACACAATTGAAAAGAAAAACTTTTTATGTTCTCAAAATATATAACAAGCCAAATCATGCAGAGTACATCAAAAACATGCAGTAAGTGTTCTATTTTAAAATAAAATCATTTTAAAATCACTTTTTAATTAATTTACTTATTTATAACATTCATTTGGAAATTTAATTATAATAATAAATATGCTTCTCAATAGTTGTGGTTGTAGTCTTAACATTCCAAAACCACATTATAGCTGTTGCAGGTTAAATCAATGACTATATTATAGTTTGTCTAAAATATTAAAATATGAATGTAATTCTATTTCACATATTGTAAAAATACTGTTTATAGCAATTTATTTTGTGTTCCCTCAGTAGGGATTTATTCATAAATAATATTTCCATCTAAGGCTAATGTGGGCAAAAAGTTAAAGTAGAAATTATAAAACAGACCACAGCCATTAAAAAACTTTATAAATTTTAAACTTTATATTTATTACCTTATTTGTATAAGATGTAAATATAATTAGTATGTTAAATTGAAACATATTACTGTATCATATATGTTAATAATTTTTCTCATTTCATCCATAAATGTTTCCTTTTTATTCTCATCAATATAACATTTTCTAATTCTTCCAAATAATATTGTTAAATAATTACAACATCTATTATTCTTTTAATTTCAAAAATAACCTTGCGCAAGTTATTTAAGTTGTTGATATATTTAAAACAAATTTAGAGTTCTGCATGGCTTTTTTTTTTATAGGTCAAATGTGTTGACCAGGAAGTGAACCCGGGCCAGCTACTTGGAAGTCAGCTATGCTAACCACTAGGCCACCAACACTTGACTTCTGCATGGCTTAGTGCAGTAACAAAATAGTCGATTAGAGATTAGGCCCTCTGAAGTATGACTCCACTTTGTCATTTCAGTGCCAAAACTTCTTATAAAGTTCTGAGAAATATAACATTTGACTACTTTATGATAAATTTATATACTAAATATTTTTTCTGTGAGGATTATTAGAGCTAAATAATTCTGCATTGTAATGAACAAAACGTAAATATAGTATTCTTGCTATAAAAATAACATTGAATTGTAAAAATAGTGGTGATGCGTTTTATTATTTTATTTTATATTAATTTTGTAATGATTCCCATCAGCTCTTTGATGTAATAGCTCATTAGATATTTTGGAGATTCAGTCTATCCCCGTTTATATTAAACATAAATGTGTATAAAACAAAATGAGCAAGAAGTAATCATGGATTTGGTCCTAAAATATATATATATGTATGTGTACACACATATGCTAACCTCATATATTAAACACTTTTTAATAAAAAATAATAATTTAAGACAAATGTTGAATATAAAACAATCAAAATTTCACATTAGCAAAAATGAGATATTTTTAATGACTTAAAATATTCAACTTTTAATTAAAGAAATGGTAACTGAATATATGTATATACAACATTTCTACATCAAGTTAAAAAAATTGTGTTATTTAGATCATATTGCTTCACAGCACAAAGTAAGCATTGTCACATGGAGATTTAAAAAGAAAATAAACATTAAAACTAAGTGTTGCTTGTAGGCTGGTGATGACCACGGCAAAGTTTTAGCAGTCCTTGATTATTTTAAACTTATAAATAAAACATTTGTGTACAAAAGTTGTTTTTTTATTATTATTATTATTTTAAAATATATTTATATAATTTAATACAAATTATATATTGTGTACACAAACATAAATTTATAGTAAAATTTAAAAACTAGATACGGATATTGTTATAATTTTAAAAGGCGATTATCAATCGCATTAGCAGAATTGGACCTTTACATAATTTTTTATAAATTAATACATATATATGTGTATGTGCATTATTGTTTATAAAGACTAATTAATTCATATGTTTAAAGTTATACATTTTTTAAAGCATTATAAAGTTTCTTATTTGCAGAACATTTAGCCCTGGGCAGTTTAGCCCAATAACTGAGTAGCAGTCTGAAGAGCTAAAGATCCTGAATTAATTCTCAGTTCAGTAAAAAAAAAATACTACATCTTAATTAAACTAATGTGGCCAACCTGTCATGTGCATGCTCAAATATTATTGTTATTTTCTGAGCAACTAGCCATATGATTAAAAATGATGTCTAATGCTTAAACTCTGCAAGTGCACATATTTGCCATTTTATATTTATTTTACATATAAATCATATTTTCAAAATATCACTTAGAATCACTTACATTTCATTTCTGTAGAGTCAATTCTGTAGTATGCAATGAGTGTTATTTTATATTACTAACACTGTTGCATATTTTTGGGACATCTCATGAATGATTTATTTTATAAATATTAATTAATCTTTTCAAAAGTTTACATCGTTTTCTTCTTAAACTTTGCAACTTTCTAATAACAATTATCTGTTATTTGCTTCTGTTCATAATACAACCTGATAAATTATTCAATGGTTATTCTTTGATTTCAATTTCTTATAAGTAAAATTGTTTGGATTTGTTCTCATTTTTTAGATACTTTTGTGATTAAAAATTATGATTTCTATTCAAAAATATGAGGAACTCTTCTATATTACAGAAGTTGTATGTTATTCTCAAACTAGTAATAGGCTTCACAAACGATCATTAGTAGAATGATTTACAGATATGAAGGTTAACAGTAAATAGTAAATAAACAGTGTTTGGTCAAGAGTATCCCCTGCTGCATTATAGAATAAGATGTTCAAAATCTAGTTGTTTCTAAAACAAAAAGGTTTTTTTTAGTTTCTTTTTATCTTCAGTAACATAAATCAATATAAGACATGGTCAGTATATGATTTCATAATAAAAGTCATCTTTATATATTAACTGTGACAATAGAATCATCTAGCTATGGGCATAGCATTTCTGACTTTACTTCTCTTTTTCATTTTTAAAAAGTCATGAGAATGACATTCTTTTTAGCAATAATTAATGAGTCAAGTTAGAACTTGATTTGAGATAGAAGTTTTATCTGAAAAAGGTTATTTGCTTAAGTAAAAAATTCAAGTTAAAAAAATGATTATATTTTGCAAACTTTTATTGCATAGATAAAGGATTTTAAGATAGTGATTTAAATATGCATAAAAATACCATATGATGAGTTAGAAGAAGTTAACAGTTACAAATACCTTGGTCAGATTATTAATACATATGAAAACATAATGGATGAAATTAATCATAGAATTAAACTTGGTTGGAGTGTTTTTGATAGAAATAACTTGATACTAAAAGAAAATATGCCTATGTGTTTGAAAAGGAAGGTTTTTAACAAATGTGTTTTACCGGTTCTTACTTATGGATCTGAGACTTGGACACTTAATAGAAGAGCAATACAGAGACTTCAGACCACTCAAAGAAGTATGGAGAGATGCATGTTGGGAATAACAAGACGAGATTGAAAATGCAATATATGGGTAAGAGAACAAACAGGTGTTACTGACCTCATTGAAAAAATGAAGAGATTGAAGTGGAGTTGGGCTGGACATATTTTTAAAAGAGATGATAATAGATAGACAATTGAAATTTTAAACTGGACTCCAAGAGATTGTAAAAGGCCCAGAAAGAGACCACATGTTAGATGGATGGATGAAATAAGAAAGTGTACAGGGGTGATGCGGAGAAGAGAAGCTAAAGATCAGAGAAGATGGATTGAACTTGGAGAGACCTTCATCCTGCAGTAGAATGATAATGATTGATGATGATGATGATGTTTTTAAAAAAATCACTTGATAAAAATTCATTAAGAAAAACATCTAAATATAGTTCTACACTATTAATAATTATTTAATCAATCGCTGCATAAAATAAAAACTGTCAGTCATGCTGCATGACACATCTTGAAATATTTGTCATTTTTTATATTATTTAATAATCAAGTGAATTATTTAACTGAAATTCTGATTGATGGTTGCAACTATTCAAATTAAAATAAAAAATAATTCAAAGCATTATAGTTTGGGAGTTAGAAGAATGCTTAAGTACTGGATATAACAGAACTGGAACCATGATCATTGAAGTTTGAACTCCATATATCATCATCTCTATTACTTATCTAAATCACAAAATGAATCTACTCATTTAATTAAACATATATTTAATAACATTATTAACCAATTTGGCTATATGTAATAAAATACAATGTACTATATATCTAAACTGTTACAGTCACATAAAACATTTTTCTGATTCTATCATTTTTTTTCTGGTCCTGAAATAAGTTTCATGCAAAAGCCAACAGCTAGAAGCCAGTCTGGAATTGGGGATATTCAGAAAAGCTTGTTAAAAACTATTCATGCCCATTATATAACATATGTATATATGCTAATTCTAATATTTTCATGGATAACTAATGAATCCACAGTAATATATATTATTTTTTATTGATCAATTATTTTGAACTGTTTTTTTTTTTTTACTATTGATAAATCACAATCCGTCTAAAATATTTTTCGGCAAGAAGAGTTTTATTTTTCATTTGAAATCGTTAGCTTATATTATTATTGTATGCATACACATATTACAATTAGATTACTTATTACTGAATAATGTTTCAATAATAAACTTTCATAAATTTTAATTCTAAATAAAAAATTTAAATCAACTTACAATTTTTAAAGATATATTTATGATTTGAATTTTAATAAAATTACTTTCTAGTCTTTTAATTGTATTATTTAAAAGTTTATAGACCATTCAATTAATAATCACATTGTTTTTTAACTCCAATGTTTTAAATTTATCTTAAATCTTTATAAATCAACATTAAATTTTAAACAAAAACAAAAATTTTAGTTTTTTTAAATTTCATTTAATTCCTTTAAAGAAAAATTTAAAAAATTACTAGAATTTTTTTTTTATAATTATTTTTAAATAATAGATGTGAAATGTTTTTTATTATAAAAAGTGAAGGTATTTTATATGTATGTTAGTTAATAGTTATCACCTTACTCTTATCTATAAATTTTAATAGGATTCTGTTCTATCATTTTTCTGTATCTATCATTCATTTTCTCTGATTTCTTCATAAATGGATTGAGGATTCTTAAATATGTATATGTTGCAATTAATTACAAATAGAGAGAATAACATACAAATATATAAAACAATATCCTCTAAAAATAAAATTTCAACTGAAAAAATTCATTATAATATCTTTCTAACAGTCAATAAATAAAATATAATCATCAGATATCCAATGACAACTTTTGATCATGCATTTATGGAAATTAAGTGACTGAATTGAAATTAATGTCTCAATCTTACTTTAAATATTGACAACAATGATTATGTTTAAAATAAATTTATAGTATAATGAAACATAAATAAAAGATGTGTGAATGAATATGTAAATGTGCACAAACTTGAAAACGAGAATTAAAACATATCTTCATTGGATAGAACATTTAAAATAAATAAATGAGAACATTCCTTAAAAAAGCATTTTATAATAAAGGTGAGTATGGTTTACATGAGATAAGCAGATTCTATTTACATTATAAACAATATTTTAAAGGTATTCTAAAAATGTACAATACTGTTTGCTTTGAATATGAAAATATGGTGAAGTTAGAATATATTGTAAAAATACAATTAGGCAAGATGTGGTCATTTTTAAAAAAAAGTTTGTTACAGAAGAAATTAAAAGATAAGACCATAAAATATCAAATAAGCAATATAATGAACCAGCATTTGTTATATACAGAAAGTCAGCATTAAATTAATTTAACAACAGTTATTATTGTTGTTGTTATAGCTGTTGTTATTGTTTTATTAATATTGATGTTGTCCTAATTGTTACTAATTTTATTGTATTTTTATTTTTTTATTTTGGAGTAGAATTGAGCATGATAACTTATGACAATGATGTGAATTAAACAACAAATATATTTTTATTGTCTGCAGAAAGGAATCAGTGTTGTTAACTGAAAATAGACTCTTTGGTTCCTCTTAGTACAAGAACATGGATGGCTTGCATACCAACACACATCAATCCTCATGTTAAGTTCATTTGCTTTTTACCTCTGAGATTAAATCAATAGACACTATGGACTTTTTCTTAGTTGTGTACTAGCTTTCTATTTAAATATAACTTGAATTTTTTTGAAGGCACAAAGAATGTGAATAAATGACTATTTTTAAATTAATATTTACAATCATGTCAGGCAAAATTTAATTATGTCTCTGCTTTTCAGGAAACTATAAAGTTGTCAGCCAAGGCAGAAGAAGTTGGAGGCCAAAGGTAGGGAGTGGTGACCTAGACTGCCATTCTATGTGAAATTTTTATTAAATAATTCAAAATTATAGATAACTTCAAGTGAAATACATTTAATGAATAGAAAGAACAGTTATCAAATATTAAATAGGACAATGTTGTATTTTGAGATTAAACAAAAAGTTGAAGAAATAATTTATTAACAAAGTGCGTACATACATTATTGCAAAGACACAAATATTGAAAACAAAATTGCAATGGAATTTATGATAAATAAAAAGTTTATTATTTAATAAAATAAATAATGAACTTTTTAATATAATCTTAACAATATGGTCCATTAATATATATAACACATTTTTTTTCTTTTCAAATTTTTTTTTTATGAATTATTTTTTATTCCAATTTTCCTCCAATGCTTCAATCATCTTATATGGTCATTCTCTAGATTTGATTGTTCCTATAAAATTTATGTATACAAATGTATGTTTATAAATAATTTTCAAAAACAACATAATGAAAAAAAAATTTATATTAATTATCTTAACTTACTTCTTGTTTACTTTCCTGAGCATTTATTTCCTTTCACAATTTTTTTTAAACGTATATAATATAATCAAAATATTGGAAGAAAACAAATAAGAAATGGTTTACAAAAAAGTTAAAAAGAAAAAATATATTTAAGAATTTGTGTTTTAAAAAAAATGCTATAAATAAAAGAATGAAGAAGAACATTAATGGAGATTGATGGTCTTTTAGACAGAGCAGAAAGATTAGTTATTCAATAACATGGAAGATACCAAATGCAGATAGTTTAAGTTTATGGTCAACAAGTTCACATTTTGATGAAGAACAAGAATATTTTTATATGGATGTACAAAATGAATCTGATCATTGTGGAATACATTAATGTTAGAATTAGTAAATGATTAAAAGATGAAAGAACTGTGGATAAATTTGGTTACTTTGATAGAAATGAAAGAGCATGCAGATTTGAAAAAATTGGTGAAAGAAAACTGTGTATTATGAATTTTTTTGATGAAGGAAAATGTTAAATGCAAAATGAAGTGGAACCATCCAAATGAAAATATAATAGGATTGGAATATATTTTCATTAACAGAAAATACATATTTTAAATTTGTAAAGTTCTTAATACATTTAATACAATAAGTGATCATCAATTAGTAAGTTATAATAAACATGTATTGCCAACCTAGAGAGACAAAACTGATTAAGAAAAATAGTATTCATGGTTGATATTCTTAACCTTCAAAAACACTACATTCGATTTAAATTAAAACTTGCAAATCATTTCAAAATATTAATAGATTTTGAAGTTGGTTCAGAATTGAATGAAATCAATAAAAAGTTACCTGGCACATTATTAAAAACTGCAACAAAATTGGTGCAATAAAGCACAAATTTAGCAGTAAATTTTCTAAGGAAAGATTATGTATGAAAAAAAAAGGAAGTATGAAAATGTATAAAACTGAGCTACTAAAAAGAATTGAATATTTAGAATTTTGCAACATTTTTGAAAAATAAGTAATAAAAATAAAATTAATTTGTATTAGCAAGGAAAATTATAGATGAGAATAAAGTCCCAAAAGTGTGGAATAATATATTGATGTTGGTAGAAAGCATATTTCTGCAATAAAAAGAAAAGAGTGGAAGTACTACTTTAAAGAAAGTGGGGAAATGTTCTATAAAGAAATGTGTAATGCTAAAAGAAAAACGAAGTCTCATCTACAATTCCTACATCTTCTGAATTATCCTGCATTTTAAATGAAAGTGCAAGGCATGCAATTAAATGGTTAAAGAGAAAGAAGCTCCATGAGAAGATGTAATTGAAATAAAAGAAACAGGTGAAGAAATAAAAAAAAATTGTTAGCAAAGTTATTTATCAAATGTGTAAGTGAAAAAAAATGTATCAGATGACTGCCACTTCTTGTCATATAATTTACTGTGGGATATTTTTAGATCTTTATTATCCGCTTAAATAAGATATAAAATAATAAATTTTACTAAGGTATATCAGAAATTGCAATTTATTTAACATATACTATGAGGTAAATGAGAACTCCATTTTAATAGTCACTAGCAATCATTATTGATTTAATATATATATATAGCAACAACATATATATATATATATATATATATATATATATATATATATATATATATAATCTTTACATTAAGTTTAGCTAAATATCATCTCATAAAATGAAATGATAGTTTATTTAATATATTTAATGTTTGAAGTGACCATACATTTGTAATGCTGATATTAATGTTTTTTGATTAGATGACCTTTTAAGGTAAAAGCCTTAACATTTATATACATGAATTCAGATATTCACTTTTTTTAATGAAAAATAGGTTATTTTTCTTAAACTGAACTGAATTCTATATTTATAGAAATTGTAATGATGAGAAAAGTTTACTTAGTAACCATTTTATAGAAAGTGGTTCGATCTCATAATAATTTCAAATGTCTGATAAAAGGTACGTTTTAATTTTTTTATTTATTCATTGTTTGACTTTGCCTTAAATAATAACTAATAAATCTGTTTTAATATTAAGATCAAGAAGTATTTAAATTAGAACATTAAGAAATAAACGCACACACTTATAAATAAGCATCTTATAATATTTATACACAACATATATATATATATATATATATTCAACATGTAAATTGAATTTATTTAATTCTTAACTAAAAGTGTGAAGTAAACTATGACCCATTCTAGATAGTTCATTTGTTTCAAAAATTGTACTAATTAAAAGAGATTTGAACACAGATTTTCAAGATCCCAACTGTCATCCACTCTATCCAATACAACCGATACACTTGACAACATACATGTAAAAAAGATAAATAATTTCCAATGAATGTATTTCATGCTGAATCAGCATTCATCAGTTGGTTCCAGATCCTCATTTCCCACACATATAGATAAAATCAGTGCTCAGATTTATATTAATGTAGCAAATATACACACTTTAGTGGAAAGACTTCAATCATATTAACTCTTCAACTCTTCAATCATCCATATTTGAGCAGTCTATCATCATATTTTCAGTGATATGGAAGAGTAAGAAGTTGGAGAAAGAAAAGAAATAAAGTCTGTGCATTAAAATGTGTAGATTTGCTATCTTAATATAAAATTGAACACTGATTATATATATGTGTGGGAGACAATGATATGGACCAACTAATGAGTCCTGCTACAGCATGAAATATGTATAGTGATCAGTTTTTTTTATATAATGGATACAGTGAATGACTGTAGCAAGCATGAAAGTCTGTTTAAATTCCTTTTAATTATATCTAGCATATATATATAATGTTTTCACGGTTATATGATGTAGATAAATTATAACTTTTTGGGCTGTACCGTGTATTGTTTTCCATTAAACACCAATATTTCAATGAACTAGCAACCACCATTATCAAGATTAATTTTTGAAAGAAAAATTGTTAGATCTTAAAAAATAACATGACTGTGTGCAAGATGAGAAATGAGATTAAAGTTCAGCATTCACAATATGAGGCTTATCAAAATGTTTATTTTCCTCAGTATTTTTACCTATTAATTTTAAGTTAATATTAGATAAAATGAGAGGTTTCCACATAGCTGGAATACAGTCTCTTTAATATTTCAATTGACTCTCTCATGGTTCTTAAATCATATCTTTCCAAATTAGCAAGTATTTGTGTATTGTCAAAATTAGGTTTGTGACCAGTTTCTAAATAATGGGAAGTAAAAACTGATGTGCTAATTTTTTGATGAAAAGTATTTCTATGTTCCTTAATTCTGACATTAATTCATCTATTAGACTGACCCACATAGCCTCTTGAGCACTGAAAACATGGAATTTCATAAACTCCTTGGTGTTCCAAAAATATTCTGTCTTTAGGTTTATACAAAAAATCACCAATTTTTTTGCCAGTAGAAAAAGTAGTCTTTATATTAAAACAAGATAGTCTTCTACTGATTTTATCAGTAACCCCCCTAATGTATGGCAAAATTACTCTATTAAAAGAGGAATTGTCAATTCTATCCTTTTTTTCTATATATAACATTTGTAAATAGAAGCTTTATTAAAATTAGGTCATCTGACTTGATTTTTTATCAATTTAATTTTAGTTTTTTGATATTAATGCTTTGGCGATTTTATATTGCTAGAGCTATTAATATATGGTGGATCTGAACTTAGTTTCAGTCCCATACTGCTATTTGAGTTAGATAGCTGGATTTTTGGACATTTAAATGTCTGAAAGTTTCAGATTTTCTTCTCAATAGTTAGGCACTGATAAAATGCTGGACTAGTTCTAGTATTTTTATTCCCTAGCACCTCACTGATGACGCTAGAGGCAGAAACCGCGGTCTGAGGTTGAGGGTATTTTTGAAGCTTCATAAGAGTTTGTTTTTAACTTACTCTATATATAACATTTGTAAATAGGAGCTTTATTAAAATTAGGTCATCTGACTTGATTTTTTATCAATTTAATTTTAGTTTTTTGCTATTAATGCTTTGGCGATTTTATATTGCTAGAGCTATTAATATATGGTGGATCTGAACTTAGTTTCAGTCCCATACTGCTATTGAGTTAGATAGCTGGATTTTTGGACATTTAAATGTCTGAAAGTTTCAGATTTTCTTCTCAATAGTTAGGCATTGATAAAATGCTGGACTAGTTCTAGTATTTTTATTCCCAGCACCTCACTGATGACGCTAGAGGCAGAAACTGCGGTCTGAGGTTGAGGGTATTTTTGAAGCTTCATAAGAGTTTGTTTTTAACTTACTCTATATATAACATTTGTAAATAGGAGCTTTATTAAAATTAGGTCATCTGACTTGATTTTTTATCAATTACATTCTTAAGTATAAGAAGAAAAAATCCAAACAAAATTAAAGATCATTGATTGTTTAATTCTTTAAATATAAATATGAAGAATACCACAACATATTCTTCGAAACAAAAAAAATAGATATGCATAATTTTGCACGATATTTAATTAATTGTAAATACTTTTACAAAATATTTTCATTAAAATTATTAAAACTAAATATATTCAGGTTTCCATTTATATTTTTTAAAAATATATTTTGCTTTTAAAAATAAAACTGAAGGAACATGAAATAATGTTATTCTCACAGCAGCAAATATTACAGTTTTGACATTCTCAAACATCTGATAAATATTGCCGATTCTTAATTTTTGTGAAAATTTAATAAATGTAAATACAATTATCAATTTCAGTCAAATATTTTGTAGATTTTTTATGCCTTTTATAATAATTTTTTTAACAAAGAACTAGTAAACATAAAATCATTGTTTTTATTATATATTTTACATTTTTATATTTTTATATATTTGAAAAATTCAAATATTTAAAAAAAAAAAATTTTTTTTTGTTTGCAAATTTAAAATTGTGACAAATCCAGTTCAATTTATTTATTCATAATATTAAAAAAGACTTTAACATTAAGCTTAAAATGTTGAACTATTAACTAGATATATATGAAAAAAGTAAAATATAAAAGAGTTAATAAAATAAATTATAAAGTTCTGATTCCAATTAATTATTTTTAAAAAGCATTTTTTTTTTTTTTTTAAAAATGGAAATAAAATATATATGAAGAAATAATATGATTTGTAAATTATTCCTATGACATAAACATGAAATTATTTCTTCATAAATTTTTCAGTATCTTGTATAAATAATTTTCAGCTATGTTGTAATAAAGTAGAGTATCACTTAAAAGTAAGCAAATATGTTTGTAAATGATATTATTTTAGCTAGAAATGCTTATTTTAATTGATACTTTGTATCATCACATCATAACTGTAAAATATTTATGAAAATACAGAGAAATCTTATTATATTGTGACATATGTATAATGATAAGTAATTACAGTGATCATTATATGTAACAACTGAAGCAATCCACAAACACTGTCAATATAAGCACATGATATATCTTTTTAGTGCCATAATTCAACTAATTTTTGCAATAAGAAACAGTCACTTCTTACTGTATATTATGATTTAATATGAAAAATTAACTTGTACCACAACAGGCAGAGGAATGAATATTAGAACAGTAAAGATATTTGTGGTAGATAGGTTTGAATCAATTGATATTTAAATTGACAGAGCAGAAACTATTTCTACTTATTTTAAAACATTGAAAATAAATAAACTAACTTTAAATATGTAAGAATACATAATTATAATTAATATTATGTCACATATAAAATGGTGTACTTCAAATATGTCAGTATAAACAATTGAGCTGCCATCTAACTGCTATAATTCAATCAACTTTTTATAGTAAAGCTTCTTATTGTATGTAAAAATTTTACGTGGAAAGTTAACATATAGCATGATAGCCAGAATATCAAATATTAAATCAGCAAAGATATTTATGGCTAATTGTAACCAATCAAATTCTTTAAACTTATCACATGCTTCTTATAAGCTATTATTCAATGAAAATTATTTCCAGAAACAATTCTCTCACTTCATATGCATTATGATAAAACCTCCATTCATCATTTGATATAGAGGCTTGAAATTTATCTAAATATTTATACAAATGATACTCTGACTTCCTAATTTGTCCTAAAATTTGGTGTATTTTAAAGCTTGAATATTTTAGTAATCATTTGAACACGTATTCATATCTTATATTGGGTGAAAATAAGTTTTATTCATTTTTTTTATTTTTTATTATTTCTTACAGTCGAAACTGTAAGGAAAATAAAGAAGTTTAAGAACATTTGTTTGCATTGAAGTGTATATGAAAGAAGTGTTATATAAGTTTTATTCATATATAACACTGAATGAAACAGAAATACCATACAATAAAGAATGTAAAAGTTGAATACTGATGCATATTTGTAATCTATCTTATCTGCTAAATTTAAAGCATATGCTTGACAGCTTATGTAATTGTGAGTTATCACCTGGTGTAAAAAAATCAGAGAAACCTTTTTTACTATGCATGTATTTTTTTGAAAACAATCTCTATTTTCATATTATATAAAAATGATATGAGGTAGCTTAGCACTTTTTTTCAGGCATAACTTTCATAAATGCTATTCAATGCAAACTAATAGATCCATATCTTATACTATATAATTTTGTTTCAGGGCAATAAACATATCAACTGTGCTGGAGATTTGAACACTTGAAAAGTACAAGAATGTCTCTCTCTCTCTCTCTATATATATATATATATATATATATTATTTTGATAAGAGATGCTGTTGAAGTTTTTATTTTATAGCGTGAATTTTACAAACGCATAATCAATAAACATAAAACAGCTTTCCTTGCTATGTAAAATAAAGATAATTTGCATTGTGTTCATAACTGTTGTATATTTTTATCTGAAATATAATTATATTGTATAAAAAAAATATTGTTGTTGTTGTCTTTAGTAAAATTGATATATTTTAGATTAAGCCTGGATACGGAAGAACTGAGACTCACATGATTATATATATATATGGGTTGCATAATAATGCAGTGAAAACTGAGTAGCCATATATTCTTTAAAATTAAAATTCTGCAAAGCAAATAATAAAAGACCAATTAGTTTTGAAACAGATCTTTCATGATCAAAAACTCTTATTGCCTGAAGATATAAATATTACTTTGTGATTTTTTTTTTTTTGTATATATACTTTTAACTTTTAAGAATTGGGATAATCATTTTTTTACCCTTAATGCCTTCTGGGGAAAAACTATTTTACTGTTTTATAATAAATAGATGAATATAAAGCTTTATTCTATTTTCTCCCCTTCCTATGTCAGATGAAAAATGATTTACACTTCCATTGAAGTTCTAATATAGTTCTTTTCTTTTCAACTTTAAAATTTCAAATGAGATTTAAATATTAGCTAAATTATTGAATTAGCATGATCCTAAGGGAATTACATCTTTTAGTATTTTTTTAAATTAATCTATAAAGAAATAAATTTTTATTTTAATATATATGTGTGTGTAATAGCATTCTTCTCTGTAAATGATTGATTGCAGTCTATTTGTCAGTCGCCGTCCATTGGTTGAAATAGTTTTCAAATTGTATATTCTTTTTTAAATTATGCATCCTCTATCAATAAAAAAAATAACATTCATATCATACAATAAAATTAATCAAAAAAATTTTTTTAACAGAAATAAAGAATTAAAATTAGATAAGATTCAGTGTTTTCTTTAATTATAAAGAATTTATAGATTTTTTATGAAAAGCTGAAATTATTTTATATTCCTTTCCAGCATACAAATTCATCTTTGGTGTCCAATCATTTGACTAATTGTACATACACAACTTAATTAAATATTAATAGTTGCACAAGACTGACAACATCCAATTCACTAAGCTAATAAAAATGATATTCTTGACTGCACGCAGAGTTTTTCTATAATAATAAAAGTGAGTACAAAATTTTACTCAATATGGATACATTCAACCATTATTTTAAATAGACTTATTTACCATTCTCAAGGCAGAGTTACCTACTATTTATTTTTTTAACTTTAGGAAATATATATATATCATTCTGGATAGGCAATATTATAAAATATTATAAATAAATTTATAATATTTACCTTTCTTAATGTAATTAATTTTTATATGGTGATAACTTATTTCTTCTATCCTAAAAAGTAACTTCTTATTTTTATTTATTTATTTATTTATTTTTGGAAATTTAATAGCAAAAAAAGATAACATTAATTTTATTATTATTTCTAAATTATGTCTGTTCATAGTATAAGAATAAATAAAAAATCAAAACTGCCTAACACTACTTGTAAAAAATAAAAATACAAAACCATCAAACAATACAATACTAGATTAAATCCAAAATTTTATCAAAATCCTTACACAACCATATTTTATCTACTACAAATAGACCTTCTCAAGTGAAAATTAAACTAAAGAAACTAACACATATATACACACATATATATATATATATATATATATATATATATATATATATATATATATATATATATATATATATATATATATATATATATATACAAACAAACCTTCCCATAATTTATTTCAAACTCCACCTTTCTTTAATACCAAAAGAAGTCTTCATAATATTGATTGCCTCAGAATCAAAAAGTTTTATCATCAAAGTTTCCTTTATTCTTTTTTTTAACTCATTTTTTTCATAAAAAATAACCAAAGCATTGGTAAACAATATTCTATGACCTGTATTCAATTCATAAATATATAAAGCTAAGTTAAGATACCTATGTTTAACTCTACTTATATGAACCATAATCCTTTCATTAAGACTAAACTTACTCTGGCCTACATAAAACTTACCACAACTACATGAAATCTTATAAAAAATACCAGGAATAGACCTACTATCAATAGACTGCTTTGAGCCATTAAGTCATGCATTCAAATCAGAAACTTTCTTCAATGCAATCTTTATTCCCCCTAACAAATGACTATTCTTATAAATCAAATTATATATTGAAGACTTAAATGGGAAAGACATATAGTCATTATCCTCACCATCAAAATCATGACTATAAACATTATTATTAAATACAACTTTTTTAATAAAATCATGATTGTGACCCAATTCTACATATTCAGCAGCAAATTGACTTCTTCAAATATCAGCATTATTATCAAAATTATTAAGCTTTATATTCATACAACAAAAATTCAACGACATTTTTTATGCATAAAAGACTGATAACTATCAGGCATAATCATATTTCTCAAATTCTTAGATTTTATAAAATGACTACAAAACAAAACATCATTAACCTTCTCAACACTTAAATCTAAAAACTTTAATTTTACAAAATCAAAACTACCCTCCCCCAATAGTAAACTTAATTCTAGAATCAAAAGCATTCAATCCACAGAAAAACTCTTCTAATTTCTCTTTCTGAATAACAATCATCAACATACCTAACACATAATTTTACAGAACATGAAAACAGATTAATAACACTACACTCCAAATAATCAATATAGGCAGCACACATCAATTAGAAAAATAACATAACCAATAACCCAACCCTCTTTAATCTTATAAAACACATCATTAGACATAAAATACATTGAATTCTCTAACAGCAAAAGCAAATCATGAAAAACCTTAATCTTATCTGCAGAAAAACATTCCAATTTTTTTTTTTAAATTGAAAGAAAAACATCAATACTTTTTAATCTATTAACCAATTGGTACATATTTTTAATGTCTAAACTACCAAAAAAATACATGTTTTTGTTTTGGATGATGAGTGTGTTTTTGGTAATCTAGACATTGAAAATATGTACCAATCAGTTAATAGATTAAAAAGTATTGATGTCTTTTTTTTTCAATTTTAAAAGAATTGGAATGTTTTCCTGCAGATAAAATTAAGGTTTTTAATGATTTGATTTTGCTTTAGAGGATTCAATATATTTTATGTCTAATTGATTAGAGAGAGTTGGGTTATTGGTTGTTATTTCTCCATTGATGTGTGCTGTCTATATTGATTATTTGGAGTGTAGTGTTATTAATCTGTTTTCATGTTCTATAAAATTATTTGTTAGGTATGTTGAATATTGTTTGTTTGTTATTTAGAAAGAGAAATTAGAAGAGTTTTTATGTCGATTGAATGCTTTTGATTCTAGTATTAAGTTTACTATTGAGGGGTAGTTATGATTTTGTAAAATTAAAGTTTTTAGATTTAAGTGTTGAAAAGATTAATGATGTTTTGTTTTGTAGTCATTTTATAAAACCTAAGAATTTAAGAAATATGATTAGGCCTGATAGTTATCAACCTTTTATGCATAAAAATGTCTTTGTTGAATTTTTGTTGTAGGAATAGAAGGCTTAATAATTTTAATAATAATACTGATATTCAAAGAAGTCAATTTGCTGCTGAATATATTGAATTGTTTTACAATCATGATTTTATTAAAAAAGTTGTATTTAATAGTCATGATTTTGATGGTAAGAATTATGTTAATAAGGATAATGAGTATATGTCTTTCCCATTTAAGTCTTCAATATATAATTTGGTTTATAAGAATAGTAATTTGTTAGGAGGAATGAAGGTTGCATGGAAGAAAGGTTTTGATATGAATTCATTAATTAATGGTTCAAAGCAGTCTATTGGTAGGTCTATTCCTGGTATTGTTTATAAGATTCCGTGTAGTTGTGGTAAGTTCTATGTAGGCTAGAGTAAGTTTAGCATTAATGAAAGGATTAAGGTTCATATAAGTAAAGTTAAACATAGGTATCTTAACTCAGATTTATATATTCATGAATTGAATACAGATCATAAAATATTGTTCACCAATGCTTCCATTATTTTTTATGAAAAGAATGAGTTAAAAAGAAGAATAAAGGAGACTTTGATGATAAAATTTCTTCATTCTGAGGCAAACAATCTTATGAAGAATTTTTTTGATATTAAGGGAAGATGGAATTGAAATGAATTATGTGAAGGTTTGTATATATATATATGGTGTTTTACCAAAAACACTGTCAAGCATTAGCAAGTTTTTGTTTTTTGTTTTTCATATATATATATATATATATATATATATATATATATATATTAATTCCTTTAGTTTGATTTTCACTTGAGAAGGTCTATTTGTAGTAGATGAAACCATGGTTGTGTAAGGATTTTGATAAAATTTTGGATTTAATCTAGTGTTGTATTGTTTTATGATATTGTAAAAATAAATAAATATTCAGATTTTGAAACTATAAATTGTAATGACTTTATAGAAATATTTTGTAATGTTATCCTTCAAAATATGGAATAATTGCCAAGGTAAATAAGAGATCAATCAATGTCCAGTTAGTATACTGTCAATGTCTTTGCAAATCTAGATGTTTCTTCTCCACTGGACTATAAGAGTTTTTATCTTTTAGAAAACAGACATCAGTTATAAATTTTCTATTCTGTTCTTTAGCATTGTTCAATTTTAAGAAATGTGTTTTGATAGCATGCATGTAATAAATTATTTTCTAAAAATGACTTAGATTTACACAACTACACTTGATTGGAAATTATCTACACTTTTTGTCAACTGGTGCATTTGTTAAAAAAATAATGTGTGCCATTTGTAAGATTTTTTGGAGTACAGATGGTAATAAAAAGGTTTGTTGTTCCATTGATAGTAGGACAATAGCAGTAATAATAATAATAACAATAATAACAGTAGTAGTAGTAGTAGTAGTAGTAGTAGTAGTAGTAGTAGTAGTAGTAGTAGTAGTAGTAGTAGTAGTAGTCATAGTAGTAGTAGTAATAGTAATATTGTAGATCTTGAAATTGAACTGACAATAATAAGATTCAACATGTATCTTGCTATGGCATTTAACACTATGTAACTATTGGATCAATAAAGTTTATATTGTTGAAACTTAATAATAATAATAATAATAATAATAATAATAATAATAATAATAATAATAATAATATAATAATAATAATAATAATAATAATAATAATAATAATAATAATAATAATAATAATAATAATAATAATAATAATAATAATAATAATAATAATAATAATAATAATAATAATAATAATAATAATAACAACAACAACAACAACACCAATATACAGCAGCAAATCTTAGTCTTGTCACCATGTTCATTCCAAGAGCTCCTGCTTCAAATTCTAAAAGTTTGCTCAAAATCATCTTTATTAAAGATAAATTTTACATCTTATCAAAGATACAATAAAACTTGATTACATAGCATACTTTTTAAAAAAATTTCATGCTTGCACATAGAAAAATTTAATCACATTTATTATTGACCAACATGAAAAATAAAATAAAGATGGCAACCTTGTTCTAAAAATTGTATAACAGTATTCCTGCAGCAAATATTAGTTTTTATCTTGTATAACAGTTGCAAGTTCTCAAACTACAACCCCAAAAATGTGCTCAAACAGTATTAAAGATTGCAACTCATGATAACTAGTGCTTTTCCATTTTTACAGGATTCAATTCATGCTAAATAAGTATTTTTTCATTTTCCCAGGAATTTTTCTGATGTCCTAAAATGTAATTCATGCATACTAGTATTTTTCATTCTCCCATGATGCAATTCATGCTGAACGATTTTTTCATTTTTTTTAAAATAAAACTTATGTAACAAATAAACAAGTCTTAGCTATGAAAACTATAGTTCTCTCACTAAATGAGCCCAATTTTTATGGGGTCATATGTCAATCTAACAATGACTTCAATCCCTCCTCCATATGTTTTCAATCATATTATCATGTACAGTATTTTAATGTATTTTTTTCAATATCACATTTAATGATTCTGTGTAAACCTAATTTGACATACATATCTAGTTATGTAATAATTATTTTTATTTTAATTAATGTAAATCATATTTTCTTTCCTATGACAATCAAGATTGTAAACCTTTATTACATATGTAATACCATGAATCAATTTGTATTAAAGACTTGTGTTATCAAATCTAATTTATGTAACTCTTTTTGAGCCTCAATAGTTTACTCTTTTAAAAAATAATAATAATAATAATAATAATAATAATAATAATAATAATAATAATAATAATAATAATAATAATAATAATAATCATCATCATCATCATCATCTTCATCAAATGGTTTATTGTTCAGCAGTATATAAGTAAGTTAGAATGCCAGAAGTGACATGATTTGGCTGTGGTTCATGGATTATGATCACCAGATTCTGGTTTTTGACTATTGTATCTAACTAAGCAAATCAGCAATAATAATACTCACTAACTTTTTATAACATCTTTCATATATATATATATATATATATATATATTTTTTTTTCATGTCATATATATATATATATATATATATATGACATGAAAAAGAAGTAGCTCTGAGGAAAGTACTTGTTATTGTACTGAAAGATCAGCTTTTTAGCTATTAGATGTATAATTCATGGAAGCTCTCAGAAATAATACTATGAATTTGTTATTTATTAAAAATAATATATATAATATAATTAGAAAAATAAATTCGAAACTTAAATACAGATTTAAATTAAGTGTTCATTTCTCTGTTCACATTAGTTATTATTCTTGATATTTAATTTACCTTTTACACATTCATACATACACATATATATGTATTAAATAAAATTTTATAAAATATATACACCCTCGTTTTAACAATTATATCTTTATGTATTAGATTAGTTTTTGTTCCTTTACTGTTAAAATACATTATATACTGGTAATCAATTATACATACACACATATGTTATTGTCATTATTTGCTGTGATATTGTCTGTTTAATAATACATTGCTAATGTATTTATGATTTATTAGCTGACTCCAAGTAACTTTCGACGCCTTAAAAGTAGCAAAACACAACATAAAGAACTCAAGAGAAAGGTTTTTCTCATTCTATATATCTGTAAACAATTTTATTGCCAGCAGAACTGTATGGACACAGGAACAGACTGATGGTTTCTGTGTAAACCCAATCTTACCGATATAATATTTGTTTTTGATCAATAAAGCATGTTTTGAAACATATATCACTAAATCTGTGCTTTTAATTTCATTTATTATATATATATATTAATTTAATGATTAATGCAAATTTAGATATATCACTGACATTCTATGTTGAAACACTTTATAAAAGTGTTTATTTTTCAAAACATTTATGTATATATATATATCAACATACATATGCAAATTGCATTTCATATAAGGAACAAAGTTTCGAAGAAATAGTATACATATATTAAATTTGATCACTTAATCTTTGAAATGTAGTTAAATATAATTATGTCAAGGCTCAAACTGCAAGATTAATTTTTCACTTATTTATAAGTGAAAAATTATGGCCTCGAGTTTGAGTACAGTTTGTGCCAAAATTAAAATTAGTTATTTGCATATTTATTATTAAACAATATTTTCTAAAGAATTTAATAAAAGTACTTTAAAAAACAAAACTATTTTAATACGCGAAATTGGTAAAAAAGAAGTTTATAATTTGACTTTACGAAAAAAATATTATTATTACTACGCAAGTTTAGTTGCATCAAAAATATATATTTAATATTAGAACATGAAAAAAATATTTAGAATACTCTGATAGGTTGCAATGAACACAGTATCAGAAAATAGAAAATAAAAGAAACATGAGTTATCAAAACAAAGATTTAGTAATGAACAGAAAATTTGTCTTCATTTATATACTTTCTGCAATATTCATGATTAAATGTATACATTTTGATTCTCATTTTATTTGCCTATAACAATGATGGCGAACCGGCACACAAGCCAGAGATGACACGTTCGAATTTTTTACTGACACGCAAACTATTTATATGTCACAATTTTCTTTAATATTTTTTTGTTGTCAAAATCTGTACTAATAAAAAATTACTGTAAACTAAAGGTAAAATAAATAAATATAATATTATATTAGAATTCAATTTACAATTGAACGGTGATTAGAAGGAATACATTATGATATTTTAAGTCAAATAAAGTGGTACCGGTTAACTGCAGTATCATTTTCTATAAATCTGTCAAATGATTCCAATAAAATTAAAAAGTAAACTCAGTAGAATATTTTATAACTCTATGAAGTATGTTTTTTTAAATCTAAAGTAAAAATAATCAAAAGGTTTTCAGTCTTAATCTTTTTTCACCTAAACGTGTTGACCCCATTCATTTTTTTAAAGGAATCAAAACCGCAAACAAAGGAATGAAATGGGTAATCAATGCCATCAAATGAGTTTTTTTATTTGTTTGAAGTTTTGTTGTAAAATGATAATTTTTTTATTTATAAAATTATTAAAGCTCACATTTACTTTTAAATAAATTTGTTACCATTATATTAATATGACTAGTGAAGATAAAAATAAAAATTATCAAGCAGTAGAGAATTTCAAAATTGGTGGACTGATGAATATGAAATGATTAATAAAAGCACCAGAGTAGTAATGGGTTTTATATTTGGAATGGTTGTATTGAGAACATCATCAGTAAAATGGCATTATGAGATCGATCATAAATCGCTCTGTGAAAAAAAGGAAAGTTGAACAAAAATAATATATTGTCCAAAAATTTAAAAATATAAATATTAAAACAACATCTATAATAAAATTTATTGAAAATCATTTAAATATAACTGCTGCTAGTTTTTTTATTTCAAATGTAATTGCTAAACATGGGAAACCTTTCAATGATGGAGAATATATGAAAGAAGCTTGGATGAAATATGCATCAGTTCTTTTTGAAGATTTTGAAAACAAAGCAAAAATTATTGAGAGCATTAAAGATTTATAGTTGTCTAGAAATACAGTTAAAGAAAGAATTTTGCACAACAAAAAAAGACATATAAAATCTTTTAGTTTAATTTCTCTCTGCCTTGATGATAGTATAGATATAAATGGATCAGGCTCATTTAGCTATTTTTATTCGCTATTGTTTTGGGAATAATATCAAAGAAAAATTGATCAGTTCAGCTTCATTAGTAACAACATCAAAAGGAATAGATATTTGCAACATAGATGTTGCCAAAATTGCATCAGTAACTACAGATGGTGCTTATGACTGAAAAAAAATAACTTTTCTTACTTTATTTACCAATCATAATGGACATTCAATTTTGGGTTTTCATTGCATAATACATCAGCAGATTTTATGCATGAAGTCCAGCATTAAGACACTGGATTATATTATAATGATTGTAACTAAGATAATCAATTTTATATCATTGAGTGAGATAAACTCAGTATACTATGATTTACTTATATATAACAATGCTCACAGTTAATTTGAGAAGTTCTTCAAAGATTCATTGAATGTTTAAATGAAATTGGACTGTTTTTATGTAACAAGAAAATCATCGAAAAATATAATGAAATAATGGATGTTAAATGGCTTTCAAAATTAATATTTTTACTGATATGTGTTCACATGTAAATGAATTAATTATTTACCAATCATAATGGACATTCAATTTTGGGTTTTCATTGCATAATACATCAGCAGATTTTATGCATGAAGTCCAGCATTAAGACACTGGATTATATTATAATGATTGTAACTAAGATAATCAATTTTATATCATTGAGTGAGATAAACTCAGTATACTATGATTTACTTATATATAACAATGCTCACAGTTAATTTGAGAAGTTCTTCAAAGATTCATTGAATGTTTAAATGAAATTGGACTGTTTTTATGTAACAAGAAAATCATCGAAAAATATAATGAAATAATGGATGTTAAATGGCTTTCAAAATTAATATTTTTACTGATATGTGTTCACATGTAAATGAATTAAATGTGAAACTGCAAGGTGAGATACAATTATTGTCATGTTTGATTTGATCAAAGCATTTGAAGTTAAATTACAAAATTTCAATTGTGATGTTATTTCTTACACCTTCAAATATTTCCAAATCTAAAAAAGTTCTTGACTGATTTAGAATCTCGTGAGAAACCAGATCAAGTAAAATTGATGCAAGACATTTGTGCTGTTATTCAATGGATAATTGATGAATATTCTTTAATATTTACACAGTTCAGTCAATTTTCAGAAATATCAAAATTTTATATCCTGTCATAATATCAATGAATAGTCTGAAGTTAGAAATTTTTGAGTGGCTTAATTTGAAAGATATGATAAGGCAATCAGTAGATTTTTAATCCAGTTCCATATAAAAAAAAAATTTGTTGACTTGAGAATAAGTTAGAAACAATGGAAAATAATCGATTATTCAATATATGTAAAAAGAATGCTGAAGAGGAATCATTGACTGCGTGGAATGCTATTCCTGAAACATTTGATTATTTTAAAAAATTGACGACTGCTATATTATCAATTTTTTCCTCTACATATACATGTGAATCATTGTTTTAAGAAATGAATTTAATTAAAGACAGTTCGAGAAATAGAATGACAGTTGAATCTAGTTCAGCATGTACATTATTAAAAGTGACAAAATATGAACGAGATATAAAACATTTGATATTCAATGTACAACAGCAAAAATCTCATTAAATAATATCTACTTATGTTGATTTTATATGTTTATTTCCAAAATTTTATTTTAATTACTATAATTTTTTTACTGTTACATTTTATTCAATTTGTGCTCTTCTAAATAAATATCGTTCACTTGTATTTAGCTTATTTAGAAATTTTGTTTAATTATTATTATTATTATTTTGTTTTATAAACTTTAAAAAAACTTCAATAATTAAGTTGTTTATATTTTGATTTAATAACGGTATAGCACGCCAATCATTCAATAAATATTTTTTCGAAATTTTTATCACACACATGTAAAATGGTTTGCCACCACTGGCCTATAACATCTGTTTTTGAAAAGAATTGTTGATATTAAAAATTTATTAAGATTATTTTTAATACTGTCTCTAGGCAAAAACATTGTTATAATTACGTATAGTTTATAAATATATATATATATATTATATAATGAGCATGCTAATAGCTCTTAACAAGCTTTTGCAAATATCCCTATCCTCAGACCAGTTTCTAGCCCTGGAGGTTGTCAATTAGGCTTTAGGATATTTAGGCATTACATTTAAAAATACCAGGTCAATATCCAACATTTATTTATTAGTTAATTATTAAATAGAAAATCGGAAAGTTTTCAGACATCCATATGTCTTCAAATCCAGTGATCTAACTTAAATAACCATATGGGACACAACTAAGTTTAGATACATCATTTATTAATAGCTTTAGCAATATAAAATTGCCTAAGACTCAAGAGCCAAGAAATAATTACAAGTAAACCAAGCCATACATCATGGGATTTAATTAATAAGCTTATTACTACAAATGTTATTAGATAAACACTGGGTTTAACCTGATATTTTTAAATCTAACACCTGAACATCCTCATATCTTACTGATAATAACCAGAGCTAGAAACTAGTTCGAGTATAGGGATATTCTGAAAATCTTGTTAAGAGCTATTAGCATGCTTATTATATAACAATTGTGGTATAATCTTATTAAATTAAGTTACATGATGTATGACTTGATTTCCTTGCAATTATTGCTTTGTTCTTGAGGCTTGGGCAAGTTTATATTGCTAAATCTATTAATATATTGTGTATCTGAACTTATTTCTGCCCTATATGGTTATTTAAGATAGATAGCTGGATTTGAAGACATATGGATGTTTAAAAATTTCAGATTTTGTGCTTAATAAATAAATAAACAAATGCTGGAGTTTGACCTGGTATTTTTAAAGATCTTAGTGCCTCACTGACAACAACCAGAGCTAAAAACTGGTCCAAGAATAGGGATATTTGGAAAAGCTTGTTAAGAGCTATTAGGATGTTCATTATATAACATGTTTAGTACAAGCTTATTAAATTAAGTCACGTGCTGTATGACTTGATTTCCTTGAAATATATATATATATTGTGCCCTTTTGTATGGGTCTCCATAAATTGTTGTATCAATTTATTAAAAAAATTTTAAATTTAAGATATATTTAGCTATATGATGTTGATTTTATTTATAATAATCTTTTAAAAGTTTAATTAAAGTAATCTATGAATATTTGATATGTGAAATTGTGCTAATGTTTGAGAGAGACGTTTCAATAAAAAATGATAATATTATATGGTTGGAAAAACTGGCCATGATCAATACTGCATTAATAAGTTTTGTAAATAAATGTTTAAAGCTAAAAGTTTAAAAAAGACAAGTTAAAATTAAATGCATATATTTATTGTTGATAAAGATTAATATTTAATAAGTGAATATAAATATTTTAATTATTAATAGTATATAATAGAAGATTAATATTTGATTTTAATAATATCGAATTATTATTTTAAAGTTGTTATAATATATTATTTATTTTAAAAATATTTATTTTTAAAATTAAATTGTTAGTTTATTTTTAGATATTACAAGCGTTTGTATCTGTGTTGTAAAACAGATGATAGATAGACATATGTACACACATGCTTGTAAATTTTTTAGTAAAGTTGCAAAAATGTTCTAAAATTCTATTAATAATTGCAGAAATATTATATTGGCTATCACGAGATAAAAATAAAGATAATTAATGTGAAATATTAAATCTGATTTTTAAAATACTGTTTAAAAAAACGTAACGTATAAAAATAGACTTAGTTTGTTTAAAAAATAGTCTTATAAAAGTTAAAAGTGAAATAAAGTAAAAAATATATTTTAAAAAAATGTTTAATGGATTTAAATAAATGATAAAGATCAATTTAAGAATTTAATAATGTAATAAATAATAAATATTAAATAAGTCATTATTTATTTTTAATTCTGTATTGTTGGTAAAATATGTAAATAGGCTAGCAAGGTGATTGTTTAATTTACCAATCAAGTGGGGAATGTATTCCGGTATAAAACCAAGGTTCAATTGTTCAGGGAGGATTATGATTGTAATTTCTTTTAAGTGAAGTGTGCTATTAGATATAGCTAAGTAAAATTATAGACGCTCTCGTAATCGTTTTAAAATTATAAGAGAGTAGTTTTAAAAAAATTATAAAAGTTTTACCGTTAAATATGCAGTGCTAATTTATTTATAATTCCCTATTGATCGTCTCTATCGAAGCTCAATTTACTATCAAATAGTCATGAAGGTATCATATAAGGATAAAATGGATTGGAGACTTTATACTAAAAATATAACAAACGCTGGATTAACTAGGAGAATTACTAGTTGGATAAAAGTAATATATTGGACATTATATGAATTTAAAAGTTGATTATAATTAATTTTTATATAAAAAAAAATATTTTAAAGAAAGATAAATACTTCTTTATGAAGAAAGTATTTTAAATTACAAATTTAAGTACATATCTTGGTAAAGATATGGTAATTAATAATAATTGTAGAATTACTTGCCTTGTTAAGTCTTTGTGGTTTAAAAGACTAGATTTCGATAGTTTTAAAAGGCAAATAAATCGGAGGTTTAATTGGCAAAGAAATACCTATAAATAAAATATTATATAGTAAAGTCTGGACGCTGGTCGTACAGAAGAATTTAGAAATTAATCTTACCTAAATATTTGTTAAAGAATGCGCAAATAAATATACATGGATATCCAAGTCAATTTATAATAATTAAATAAGAACATTATAAACTATTGACTAATCCTAGAAATAATAACTTTTAAATAATTTTTCTTTAAAGAAATGAATCCGGATCCTATAAACTATTTTAATTATTATTTTTTTTTTTTATGGTGGAACTTATTTTATTTTATTTTTAAAAAAAAACGTTTTCATTTATTTCATAAAAACTTTTTAAAAACATGTGATGTACCGGAAAAGGAAGTAATGTTGGTAAAAGTTTGTGCCTAGGAAAAAAAAGAACAATTATGGGTGGAAAGAAGACACCGTTGGATTTTATGTAACATATTTTGTTTTTCTTAACTAACATAGATATTTAATTATTTATTGATTTATTAAAGATAAGAGAGGTACATTTTTTTTTAAAAAGTAACTAAATATTAATATAACACTTAATTTCATAAAGTTTATTTTTATATAATTATACAACACGTAATATTTTAAAGAATAATTGTTTGAGTATAAATGTGAAATTATTTTGTAAAACTGTAATCCTAGAGGACATCGTATGGCGGATTATAAATTGGAGTATCATTTATGGTAAAAATTATATAATAATAATAATAATTTAATGTATTTTGCTTTGTTTTCTTTAGATCAACCAAATGTTATTGATTGTTGAATGAATGTATAAGTATTTAAAGAATATACACGCATAATATTAGTAATAACAGTTTTATTTTAATATGCATACTTTAAATTTATGATATAAATTTATTACAACGTAATAAGAGAAATCCAGAAATAATTATATGATTCTTTCGTGAATAAGTTTTAATGTTTCTGTTACAATATTAGGAATTTGATTTATTATATTAGTATGAGTTATTTATATTTCTTTTCAAGTTAATAAGAGGTTAAAAATATCTATATTTTTATTTTATTAGATAAGTTAAATTAATTTTATATAGAAATTTATATTTTGGTTGAAGGGTTTATCGTATATAGGTGATGAGGTATAAGAGAGTTTGGATAGTCATATTTTTTTTTTTTTTTTTTTAAAATTGGTAAGTTGTTACTGAAGTTAAATAAGGTTAAAATGATATTTGTAGATAGAATTTTATTAGGAAGGAATAGGAATAACAAGTAGAGAAGAGTAGTAGTTTAAATAGAAAAGAATCATAGAATTTATTTTAATATAATACTTTATAAAATTTGAAGTTGTTGAATAATTTTAAATATTATTTTAAGAAAAGAACATATATGTATTGCATATTTTGGTAAGACATACATTATGAAATTACATCAGAATGAAGTAAATAATTATATAATCAATAAATGTTATTATATTATAAAGTTATATCAGTCTATACATTAGTTGATATTTGATTAATGCTAATAGTAAATGTAATACATACTAGTACATTATAATAGAAATAGCAATAATACTTAAGGAAAGTAGCATTTTAATTGTTAAAGTTTGTTTATTTTACCTATGCTACATAAGTGATATTTTACATAAAACCTTCTTTTGTACTAACTGATGACAAATGATATCTATTAAAATATAAGTTTACAAACTTAATTAAATGCTACTGATAAAACATTTAAGAAATGTATAGATTATCTATTTATGATTATGGAAATAGTAACAGTGTAAAAAATCTTGTATTATTTTTTTTTTATTTTCTTTGGTTTCCACTTGTAATGTAAATAATGTATATAAGTTGTTTATTAAAGTTGATGTAAATAAATTTGTCTAAGTTGTTTTAAAAGTGTGTCGAATTCATTATTTTGCACCACAGCATTTGACAACAGATAATTTGAATAAAACATAATATTTGCACAATATGAATTAAATTATTATTGTTTTTTAAAAAAGAAATACAGTATTTTCTTAATATAATTTATAGAAATTCATTAACATTAACATATTATGTTATAATGGTCCCAAAATAATTATAATGCACAATATAAGAGTATAATATTATTTATTGCCACATATTATTGAATTATAAGATTTTAGTATATTTTTTAATTAAGATACTATATGAAAATGAAAGACATGTAGATGATTCACTTATTTTCTTAATGATTAATAGTATAATAAAATAGATAAGATTAATTTATACACTAGAGATTATTATTGTTAGTTATTATTATTATGATAAGTTAGGTGTAGTTAGGTTTGATATTAAATCCCTTATCATGCCTATCTACAAGAATTATTGTTACTTTAAGATAATTAGAAGAACCTGAGATTATTTAATTATATTTCCTTAATAAAAGATTGAGATTTATTTATTATTATTATTGAAGTTAGTTAATTTTTATAAAAGACATAAGAGTGCTGTAGATGTATTAATGAGATGATAAAGAAGTAATAGTATTCTTATGCTTTTGAGATAGTGTCTTGAGAAGACATTGGCTCAATGTAAATTCAATTACCACTTGTAACTTCACTTCATAGTCTCATGATTTTAATAAATACTTATTTAATTAGTACATGATATTGAACTATATTAATTTTGGTAAGTTATAATGAATCTGATAAGATATAGTATTATAAAAATATATTAATGATAGTTATACATATTTTAGCCGAGCATAACGATAGTCATATTTTAAGTTATATTATATATCGGGAAGTGAGGGTACAATATATATATATATATATATATATATATATATATATATATATATATATATATATATATATATATATATATAATTAATAATTGTAATAATGCTCAAGTGTTGACTAGATTTTAATGATATATTTAATTGTATTATTTAATAAAAATAAATTTTAAATTAAAGTAAGTGCTATATAAATGCATAAAATCACTTTTTTTTAATGTAATATATGCAAATTCTAGAGCTGAAACCCAAGATTTTAGTACATTCTTATTTTTAAGTAATTTTCTGGAATTTTTAGTCAAAAACCAAAATATAGAATTACCAGCATTAAAATAAAACTATACAGTGTAAACACTTCTAAAATTCTCAATCAATGTAGTGTCACAATGTAATGTTACAAGATAATTATTTATGGTATAGTAGCACCATAATGGCAAACAATGTGGGTCTTTGCATAAAAGTTAAAAAATTATGTATGACAAGTGTAATCAGTTTATATTTTAATCATGATAGATTATGAAAATATTTACATCTCTTTTTTAAGATGGTTGATCACAGTGTTATATTTATAAGTTTAATATTAAAATGATCTGAGTTAATTTATTTATAGCCAAAAAAGATATTTTCATCATTATTTGTAGTCTTTTAAAAATTCTATCATTTTTTTAAGTTTAAAAGAAATTGTCATTGCTAAACATAAGAATCCTAAATTCTTTAATTACAATTATTTAACTAATATGCATTAAATTTGCTCAAGTTTTTTCTCTATGAATTGAATTGCTCTACATAATATTGTTTTGCAACTGAAGACATTATTGCAACCATTCATGGTCACATCTTCATGTAATCAATATAACAGCAACAACAATTAATATGGTAGTGGAGATTATTATTGATGAGGAATTACAACATATTGCCTCTTTAAAAATGCAAGTCAATGAATATGGTAGCCTGATTTTGTTTTCAAAATATATATTACTTATCTTGTACAATGGCTACAAAAAGATAAATAAAATCAATGTCATTATCATTTAATAAAATGAAGAGAATTAACATAAGATTTGTTAGAAGTGATACTTAAGCATATCTGATGCGTTTTAGACATATTATTGTCATTATCCAATAGATTTATTTTACATTTACTTAGTACTGAAAACTATTATATATTTAACTCAAAAATTGTAATAACAATCATTTAATTTAGGAAACCCAAAAAATATTGGCATAGAAAAATAAATAAACAGAAAATGTAAAGAAACTTCTTGCATAATAATAGCAAATAATTTTATAATTTAACTTTGTTCTTAACTTTCCATCATCAGTTTTTATTATTAGAAGTAAGTTATTGGCTTTTTTGGTTATATATTCCAATAAAATAAAAATTACTTTCCATTATAACTTTAGTTACTTAATTTAGAGTTTATCGCAGTTAAAAAATCAATGTTGTATAAAATCTAAAATAGCAAGTCTGCAAATAAAAATAATAAACTGAAGACAGTATAACAAATGATAACTTCATATTAGTGGTAGCAAAAAAGATGTTTAACAAGTGGAAGTTTTGATTTGATGTCACATAAATTTTTATTTTAATTATTTTTGCAAAATATATATTGCATTGAAATTAAATTACAATGCAACCTATTTAGTATTGAACAGAAATAAGCATTAAAAAAAAAGAAATTAGTCTATTAATTTTATTCATTTATAATCTAATAAAAGCCAATGTTAAGTAGGCATAGTAGCTAATTTTATTTTATTTAAAGAGGTCGACCACAGTTTGTTCATGCTGTAGTTTTTAATAAAAATAGTAACATACACAGAATGTAATTGATAGGAAAATGTTATATAAAAATGACTTTTATCAAGTTTTAATTCAATTTTCACTATTGGTAAATGCAATGAAGAAAATGTCAATAGCACTATTTATTGAAAATACAATATCATGGTCAATTCTATGAAAAGGTTCACAGGAGAAAGTAGAAAAATTGGAAAAACCCTCATAGATAAATGTATAAAATTTACACTAACTTATATTTAATAATTAACTTAAGAAATTATTTTATCACTTTAAATTTAGAATTAATGAATCTAAAGATCACTAGTTTAAAATTGTCATGTGATCAGGTCAGCAAGACCTAAATGAAAGTGAAGAAAATACCATTTAAAATATTATGTTTTATATCAACCTATGTGCTATTACTCACAGTTATGTTTATTTGAAAGAATTTAGAGTAAAGTCTGAATTTTTCTTAAAAAAACTTTTCAATTTCATCTTGGTAATGGAAATCGTCTAAAATATAATTATTATATTCTTCTTCTTTTTATGTATTGTTTGATTCTTAATATTAGACTACTGTGATATATATATATTATTGTTTAAAAAAAAGATCAAACCAAACATGATATTATCAATGTCAAGATATCTTCTAGCCAATATTTTACATTATGAAAAAAGATTCAGTATCAAAAAATATTGCAGTATCACTAGAAAATAGTTAGGTGATATGGAAATTGATAACATTTGCATTTAACTGTCTGATTGCACTACCCATTTTTAGTAAACCTTTGGGGAATATAGCATAATGTCTAAATAGAAAAGATTAGTTTTAACATTATATTAGATTCCAGAACACATACACACATATATATTTTATTTAAACAGATATTTTAAAAAAAATCCAGATTAGAACATTTTTTCTATGTTTTATATTTTTAAACATTTTGATTTAAAAAAAGGGTATGTAAAAAGTTCTATATATTCATTCTTTTAAAATTTGAATATATTTTAAGTTTTGTTTTTAAATTATCAATTATGATAACTGTAGAGATAAATATTATTCCAAGCGTTCTGCTTACATTTATAAATCTATATATCACTGTCAACTCACAACAATATTATTATGTTTTTTTTTTCTTTTAACGAAAACTTTGGCAAAAAAGAAATGACAAAAATAATATAAATGATGTTTTGTGTTAATTAGTACTTTACTGTTAATAAAAGTAATATGTCAACTCACAACTATCATCTGGATTATAGGTATTGTTCACAAAAAAAACTTGAAAGTTATAAATAAATGGTATTGTGTGATAAATTATATATTTTTAAAAAAATGTTAAGGTTTATGTGTTTGTATATGTAACAAGAATTGGGCAAAATTAAAAAATGACTTTGGTAACACAACAATTTTTGAAGAAAAAAGATAATTCCATGTGATTTGAAATCACATAACATTTGAACAATATTTAAAAAATATTAAATCATTTCTTATAGACAAATATGTGCACCAGTTTAGTATGCACTTTATATCATTTTGGACACCAAGAAAAACCCTAACATAATTGCTGACACAACTAAGCAATAGAAAAAAAATTCTCTTTTTTATTATTTGATGAAAATTATAATTTTTTTACTTGGATCAGCCAAAATATTTGAATGTTTTATTATTAATTTTTGGAAATATTATTTTCAATCATTTATTATTTGTTCATGTCACCAATAGTTTTGGGGCTATCCGTAGTGTTCAAACTGCTGTGGAGAATATAATCTTAAGTTTTTTTTAAAAACGGTAGTATTTCACAATTTTTCCTCATTATTAAGAATGGCTCACAAAGAAAATATTATTTAAATTGGATTATTAGAATTGAGACCAGTAAGATTCATAGCCTTATTTTGATATTCCATGAAACAATATTTGACTATATTTGACAAAATTGGAACAGTATCATCTTGAAATTGACACCTGAAAACATTTTTTGCAATGTGACATTAACTAAACTACCAAATTGTATTAGTAATCTATTAGTATGATATGCTTATGTAGATATATAAATCAATAATGCTAGTTTTACCAATAGCATACACAGGTAAAAGACTACTGTCTGGTAAATAGTCTTATTTTGATGTTCTTTAGAAATAAACTCTTCTACTAGCTTAACAAAATAGTAAATGATTATTTTTAACAAACCACTGGAACTATGTTCATGTTTTATGCTTATAATAATATAATTCTGCATCTTATTAATAACAAAATCATAAATATTTTGAGTTATTTTTTAGACATTTGATTATACAGAATTAAATTGATATCTATAATTATTTGTTTGATAGTCACTTTATGTTATAGTAATGGATTCCTCTCAGTAAGCATAATTATTTCAAACAAGTTTCATTTTTATTAGAATTGAATGCATATGCTTACATGAGTAATTCTCTTCATCCCAATCCAGAGTCATTAAATGTAATTCTAAGACATAAATAAATGCCAGATTATAAAAGATAATTGTTTCCATATATATATTAAAATTAATATAAAAGGGTTAGATGTTCTGTTGATGTTATTCAAACATCATTTTTGGGAGTCAAATTATTAAATAGTACAGCATTTTGATGCCATTCTTGAATTAATATTGGATGCCAAACAATTTGATTCATAGAAAATTCCCACAATCTGACAATTATATCATCTTTTAAAACAAAATTCAATTTCCAGTAACATGCCATTCACAAAAATAATTTCATATAAAAATATATTTCTTTTTCTACAATATGTCAAATACTAAAGGTTTTTGTTCAATCTTTGTATGTTTCTGTTTTAAATGATTTGAAGATTCTCCTTAAAGTAATAATCTGTTTTAAAATGTCTGTAAATGAAACAGCAACTTCACAACTATAAATCACACTATGTAGGGAAAAAAATTAAACAATGGAAAAAAATTGGAATGATATTATAATACAGCAATTATAAATTACAATTTTTTTAAAAAAAAGGAGCATTCATATATATAAATTATGTGATGAGTAAAACAAATATTAGATAGGTTTGGTGAAAGGATTATTGTTATAATGACAAGTAACTTGTAATGTTGAACCTTTAATTAGTTTATTAAAGTATTAGCTATCCACCAAATTATAAAATAAATATTTTTTCTTCCTGACTAATAAAAATTTGGAAAACAGTTTTATTTAAAGACAAAAGTTTATTTCTTTTCATTTCGACTTAGATATTAGATTCATTAGTTATTCTCTAATCATACTTTTTTTCTCATGTTTTATTTTAATTTTACCAGAAGACTTTTCACTTGACCTGCACAAAAAGTTATTTTTTACCTGATGATGCTAACATTATTACACTAAATAATATTACAACAGCCATTTAGTTTATTGATAATTGACACATGTCATATAAATTATAATTTCAAATTTACTTATTAAAACATCATAAATTCCATTATGATTTTATAAGTTATTAAGTTTATAGGGACTTAAATTTATTCACATATTTTTTTCTATAGCAAAAAATTTATTATGATATTATTACAATGATAATTGATGTTTCAGTCAAACTTCATTGCCATCTTATAATTATCTACAAAGATAAATATACTTATATAAACGATCAATTGGAGAAGTAAATTATTCATTAAGGAATCATTATAAAAAACCAATAATAATAAAAAATATAACTAATAATTGTATAAATAAATTTAAAAGATTATTATTTTTAATCTTCACTATGTTTTAAACTTTTTATTGATTAGTAGTGTCTACTTTTCATGCTTAATTTATGCAATGTTTAAATTTTATTTAAATAATATCTAATATTTCAATTGCTTTGACAACCTTATTCACGTAGCTTAATTACTCCAAATATATACATTATTAATTTTAGGACAATTTTAAATTAACCTTAAGCATCACTTTCCTTCCAGAACAAATACTATTGATTAAATTATTACCTTACATCATCATCATCATCATTTTGATATACTATCATTACACCAGCAGGTCCCTCAGGAAATTGAATGCTTTCTCAGGTTTAGTGATACCTTAATGGTATATGTTGGACAAACTTAAGCAAAAAAAAAAAAACTGAATTCTATAATAAAATAATATAATTTATTTATACTAACTATAAAATAAATAAAATAATGAAATGGTTGCTTATATATTTACAACTAATACTGAAATTAATAAACATAAAATTTAAATATAATTAATAATAAACAAAATCTTTACTAATATTAATTTTAAGGCTTTAAAGTAGTTGAATATAAAAGAAAAAGTTTACCTATATAATGAAATGTTAATATCATAATTTTTGTTGATATTGTAAAATTATGTTTTTATATTTTTTAAATATATTTGATAATAGTCTTTAAAATTTAGTCTTCATTTTAATTAACCTTCTTGGGCATCAGTGATTTTAGACAAACAAAATGGATCTCACTATAGATAAGTAAACAGTAGTCTTATAGCAGAGTCCTCTTACTTTTCTTATAGCATTGTTTTCTTTCTGTAAGAAGGTATAATGGTAACCGATGTGCAATCAATGTTTATATGTGGGAAAAAACTATGTAGTTCCAGATGTTTGGCTGATGTTTTTCTTATTTGCACATGACAAATACTTTTTTTGAAAGCAAATATTATCATGATTGTTGAGTTAGATATAGTATAATTTTTTTTTCAATAGCCAGACATTAACTAGCAATTTAAAGCCATTCTGCAATAATAATTTGTAGGAATTTATTTAATTAGTGATTTTCCTTTTATATTAAAGATAAAGTTACAAGAGCTACTATATCAGACTTATTTTTTGGCTGGTTATAATCTATTATCATTTTTTTTTTGCTAATAATAATTGTTCTACTTCTCTATTGGCATTTTTTCTTCCCAGAATCAATCTGCATTGCTGTATACTCTGATTTAAGATTAATCTTTTTATTATTTATAAACCTATTTTAGACTTTTGTTTCACTATATCCCATTATTCTAAGACTCTAATGGTATGTATTTTTGTGACCTTGATAAATGTGTTTATTGCCCTGGACAAATTTATTAACTCTATTGATTTACATTAAAATATTTTGCAAATCATCTTTACCTCAAATTCAAATACTATATTTAATTATAAAAAACGTGTTTTTTTTTTGTACATTCATTCAGTTATTTCTAAATAATTATAAAATAGGGTTTTATTTGTAGTGATTGGGAAGAAAAAGAAAGAAAATAGGGTAAAAAATAATGATCAACGTAATAATCCATATTCTAACTTTTCAGATTTTAGTTCTTTTTAATTTTTAATAAAATATCTGGATTTAACTTCAAATTTACTACATAAAAGTCAGCTTAAGCTTCTATAAAAAGACAAATCTCAAAGATCATAAATGTGGTTCTTTTTTTTCTTTTTTTTAAAATTAGCATGTGTATATGAACTTAAAATAATTATTGTCTCTTTTTTGCCGATCATTACATGAATTATAATTATATAATAGAAAATGTTTCATGGATTTATTAAATCGATAAATCACCTCTTTTTTAAAAACGGACATAACTACATGACATACCTATATGTCTAATACACACACAGACAGAGAAAGCTATAAAATTTACAAATCAGTTTATATTATTTTATTAACCAGTCTTAATAATTTGGTAACGAAGTAAGTTTGTAATATAAATAATTGTACTTGCAATTTAAAATCATAAAATAATTCTACTTGCAATTATTTGTACTGTTACAATATATATATATATATATATATATATATAACAGTACAAATATATATAGCACTATATATATATATATATATATAGTGCTATAAACATTTTAATGTAATTTGTTAAATATTTTATTTTAATTATTTTTTTTACTATTAATTGTATTTTTATTTATATTATTAAATATTATTGTGCACTATCATTGGTTTTGGGACTTTTTCTTTTTTAACCTTGATTTCAGTTTTTTAATTATTATTGTTCACTTATTTGTATTTGTTAGTTTTAGTGAAAAAAATTAAAAAGTTTATACATAGTTTAAATATAATAATATTTAAACAACTTAAACTATTGCACATGCACTTTGGATTTTAAATATAAAATGAATGAATACTAACACTTCAACCACATGATAAAGTCTTTGTAAAAGATAGAATGGCCATCTATCTTTTCGAACCCAAACGCTTTTGTATGGGCAAATCTTAAGTGTTTGAAAGTGAAAGCGTGAAGATATTAAATAATCACTTTAAATTACTTTTACATGCTTGAATGAATGACGCTGGTGAAATTTATTAGAATTTGCGATATGTCATTCTTATTTGAAATTAAATGTATGTAAATAAGCCAATTATTATTGTTTATAAAAAACATCGCGCTATATAAAATAATTGACTTATTTACATAGCTTAAATATAGAAAATGGTCTAAAATCTTTTGTGATAAATTAATCTTTTTTAATAATGTAAAGAATATAAATATTAATAAGCTAAATAAAATAAATCATTTGAGAAATAGTAATTAAATTATTTTTATAAGTATAAATATAACATTAAAATTATAAGATTAATTATTTAAAATATTATTGAAAATGTTTAAATAATAATATGGCTATGAAAGATGTAGATAATATATATATATATATGTGTGTGCAGATATATTATTTATATTATACAAAAACAATATTTGTTTATATATGTAGGCATTTATATATGTGGATATGACTAATCAAAGCTCCACATTATTCTTGTACTTTTGTACAGTTTTCTATACAACCTAAACTGTAGAGTTAGGATGCAGAAAATTTGAATGATTTGATTGGTTACAGTTACTTATCAACCACTTTAGACAATTACGTACAAATAATAATATAATAATTAAATAAATGGAGATAATTTACTTGAATATTTAAATTATGCAGAGGTATGTTATTTATGTGTACATGAATTTATATACCTTAATTAAAGAAAAATTATATAAAATTATAAAGAATGTAATTAGATATATATTATATAATACATATAGAGGTAGAAAGCAAAATTAGATAATTTTTAATTAGGTTTGATAGTGCAATAAATAATTTGAACCATTTTTTTTTTTTTGGCTTTACGAATTAAAGTTCTTAAGTAATTGAAATATACATTATTTAATAAAAATAAATATTGCAAAAAATAAATATTAAAAGCAGATAGTTGATTTACTATTGAAAAAAATGCAATGTTATTATAAACATAATAAGATTTAAATAATTAATTAGCTGTATATAGTAAATTAATAAAGGTTTTAAAACTTAAAATTTGATAATTCTATATATTATCTTTACACAGATATATGCATATCAGAAAATTAAATGTTCAAATAATATTTAATTAAAATCACAATTTCTATTTTCAAAAAGAAAGAGAAAAATATTGATTGTTATAATCTTTATATTTTATATGCATATAAATAAGTAATAAATTAATACCCAACTCATATTATGTGAAAGAACATTTTTTTATTTATGTATCATTTATGTGAATTGATTTCTATTAAATGTAGATTGTTTATTTGATAAGGAATTAGATAAAAATGTAATTTATTCTTTCAAAATAAAAGAAAAAATGACTATTATATAATATGTGTATGCATTTCCATTTTTTCACAAACAAATATAATACTTTACTTAAAAATGTATTTCATGGTCAATGAATATTCTTTCATGTTATTGTTGGAATTGTATTATTTAATTGCAAAATAAAAAACAATTAATTTAACTTTTTTAAACTTACAAAAAACAATTAATGAAGTAAAGCCACTGTGCAAAAAATATGTTTTTAAGAAGTATCATCTTCTAAAAATATTAGTAAATATATTTGTTATAAAATTTGATTATTATATTAAAACAAAACAATTAATAAAATATATTTTTAAATTATTAAGGTAAATTCAACTTCTTATAAGGCAAAATAAAAATAAAAAATCATTTTCAATAATATTTTTTGGCATTATATTTTATTTTTATCTAAATTATTACTTTTAAACAAAAGTTTATTTAATGTACAAGAAATTTTTTGACTTATAATAATAAGAAATATTTTCCTATTATAGTTTAAATGTAACAATTTTTTTCTCTTTGTAATCATAACTGCTGTAAAGAATTATTAAAATATAAATTGTATCAAGCAATTACAAAAGTCACAAGTTCTACAACATATTTCCCTGTGTAATTCCTTTTAAATTTAAATTTCATCAATATCATATACATTTTTAGTTTTCTTATTTCATTTTTATCTTTAAAACATAATTTAATTTTATTCAATTTCACAACACTTTCAGCAAGTAAATAACTTATATATATATATATATATATATATATATATATATATATATATATATATTATCTTGTTTAGTATTTATAGAATAGATATATATATATATATATATATATATATATACTATCTTGTTTAGTATTTCTACATAGCTTATTAATTTTATCCTGTATAAATGAGGTTATTTTTGTGAACAAATAATTAATCCTTTCATAAATCCACATCAAATCTTTCCTAATTTTGAATTCTATCTTTTAAAAAGAATGTTTCTTGCAATTGTAACTTTAATTTTATCTGCTGTGGTTTTTTTTATTATTTCTTGTATGTAATAAATAATTTATTATTGATCCAATTAATGGTTTTAGATACCATTTTTCTAATCATTTGGGTAACATACATATTGAATGGACAACTGATATCATTGTGGAGATGGAATTATATTATGTAAAAAGTAGCTAAATTTATATCAGGGGAAAATGGGACTATAGTGGTTATAACAATTTGTAAATGTAGTATAATTAATTCTATTAGTTAAAGTATAAAAATTATTTAACAATAGCTAAACAATTTACAATTACATCCAAATCAAAATGCCAATTAAAGTGATATTGTTAATATATAAAAAAGCAAGTCTCTATAATAATCTACAATTATTAACAATAAAGTACTAAAATCTGATTAGCATAGAAATTCAAAGTAACTGAATTTAAATAATCCTGAAAATCTCGCTTTCCTTTTTCTCATTTATACAAAATATTTCTTCATTTTAAAAAGAAAAAACATATTTCCATAAAAGTTTATTCGATTTATGCAAAGCATTAATAAACATCATTAAATTAAAATGTATTTATTTTATTTAAAGAAATATAGTTCAGTTTCATTTAAGTTATTAGTTAATAGATTTATGATTCAGATATTCTTACAAAAGTTTAATTAAGATGGCCTTTTTTGTTATTATATATTCTTTTAATTTAAGATATAATAGAAATTTTGTCCACAAAGTTTAAAACATAATGAAAAATAAAACTTTTACTTGCATTTCTTTTCTATTTTGTTTAAATATATTATAAAAAGATTAAAGTAATATTTTAATATATTACTGAAACTTCCTACCAGATGTTTAATTTCAGTTTTATCAATTAAACACATCAGAAATACAACATTTTGTAAGATTTTATTTCATTCACAACAAGTTGGAATAAATAATTTTCATAAAATTTATATTTTTAGGCATAAAATGAATAGTTTAATGCTAGTTGCCACTATGTGGAGAATTATTTCACATGACTGATATCTACCACAATTTTAAAAAGGAAAATCAGTGTTAAACCATGATTGTGTTTCAATAAGTTTTTGTGTCATATAGGCTAAAGTAATAATTACTGATACTGTGTGACTGAATATGAAAATAAACATTAAGTTTTCTCACTATATTTAAAATCATCCATAAAATAAAATTGATTTTATTGTGGTAAATAAAATTAAAATTTGTAAAATAAAAAAATGCTAATAAATTGTACATCTCTGTAAAAACAAAAATATTATCCTATGATTCCAATCAATGTAAAAAAACTGTTTATGTTAAGAACATTTTTTTAAGAAATAATTTTTAGTATTTAAATAAATCATTTTTTATATGTTTAAATATTTTCTGAATATATTACGAATAGATCAAGATTTTTCATTTAGCAATCACATTTAACTAAAATATTTTTTACTAGATAATACCTGTGATTTTAAATAAAAAATATTTTGATAGAATAAAAGGAATTAAATGTCAATAGAAGTAGTAAATATGCTAAATAACTTTATTGTTGAATAGAATGATCCATAAGGTTATTTCATCCTGAGTTGAAGGTAATTTATCAAAACAAACTTTTTTTTTTTTTTTTTTTTTAAAAAAGTGTAAACTTCTCTAACCTAAATAAAAATATTAATAAGTACCAACTAAAATAATGATTTTATGTTGAACTACAAATAAAAAAAATTCTGACCTAATTTTAAATAAGCATATCCTGTACATAAAATATGTGTACGTATAGAACTGATGTAGCAATGAAATATCAAAATTTATTATTAAAGGCACAATAGTTTAATTTCATATTATTCCAATTAAGTATAAAAGATTTAATTATGATAATATAATATTTTTTATTTGAAAATAATATTTTTTTTAAATCTTTTTAATTAATTTGATTGATATTGCTAAGTTATGTTTATTGATATTACCAATTAATATTTAAAAGTATGTACAAATGAACATTACTTACTTACAGGATTATCAGTAATCAATAAATATAGTAATGATTTTAAAATGTAGTCAAACAAAATATATTTCTAGAAAGAGACCTTTTTTGTTCTTCTTAAAATAGGAGATTTATTAATTTCAATATTATTGTAGTTAATTATAGTACTTGTGCATTATCTTATCTACCAAGCATAGCAGATCCTTTTTTTTTATATAAATATACAGTTTTAGAGGCATACAATAAATATTAAAAACAAAATGAATGACAAGTAGTGTTCACATTTATTATTTACTTTTTTATATGTTATAAAGCTACATTTCTACTTTTTAAATATTAATAAAAAAATAAAGTAGAATTATAATTAACAATAATAAATAAAATGTAAATATTATAATATCTACATCTTTATGTATATATATATTGAACCTAATTGATTTCCGATTCAATGGTTTTATTACTAAAATTAATAAGAGAAAAACAACTTCATTTTCATTAAATGTCTAATGCTAAATTATTTTTGTTATTATTTAAAACACATATGCATTTATATGTAAAATAGATCATTTTCATGTCTATAAAATTGATTTTAAAAATAGTTTACTTTCACCACCTGTTTTAATCAATTTGATTAAAACAGGCAAGCTTGCTAATTATATATTCCTGTTGCTTTTATTGTAATTATTTTTAAAGTGAATTCTAAAAGTCTAAAAGTGGAGATTTAGTTTTGTATTTGTTATTTTGGATACAATAATTCCTGGTTGGAATTCTTAAATTAGATTGAGCGGGAAATTAATATTTGCCCTGCCTGAAATATAGAGGAGAGACTAGTGAAAGTTTTTCACAATAAATGTGGCAAGGCAAGGATAGCCTGCCAATTTTTCGAGAGAGAGGAGATTCATTATTAGACACACCCTTGGATTATGGCCTCCAAAGAGATACCATTGTGAGTAGCTGTTCAGATGTTTAATTCCTACTAAAAACTTAAATAATTATTGACAAACTTCATTGCTGTACAAGATGTCAAAATCCACCACTATGAGTTTGGCCATCATTAGAATATCTGGCTAATTTAAACAAAGGATGGACCCATGCCTACTAGCTCTCCTTCAGTCATGCCATGAACCTCTAAAATAAACACTGCCTCTACCTTGCCGCTGTCAAAGGACCTGAAAGACAAACTATTATCAAAAGTGCGCACTCGTCACTAAATCACTAGAACTCTGCCTTACCATAAGCTAAACTTTCTCCTATTCTAGCCAGGGTAAATAAAGTGTATTTAATTAAATCTCTGCTCAATCTAATGATAAATATGTTTTAAAATGGTATTAATTGTTTTTTTTATTATTTATTATCTGTATGTACTCTTTTCTAGTATTTAAAGTGTGTCTTGGAATCTTAGTTTTAAGATTCCAAGTTTGTTTGCAATTTTCATTTATCAGGGGGTGCATTAGGAGATTGTATTTTATATGTTTAATATATACCTGATTATTTTGTTAACTATTACAAAACGCATTGGCAGTTTTCGTAGTCTTTATTTATTCACCTGTCCTTAGTTGTAAAATAAAGAATCTTTAAGCATGTTTCATTTGCGCTTTTTGTGCAAACAACAAAATCTTTTTGCTGTCTATTTGTCAAGTTATTTCTTCGGGTTGTCTAAAAGTGGTCATTTCTTTCTGGATTACATAAGATCATAATCAAATATCTTTTGCTGTCTTGTGTGTGAGATCAACCACATTTACTTTGAATGTAGTATTACGCGCAGCAGTCCTGCAGCATTTTAATGACAGTAATTAGAATATTACTGCTCGAACGTTCGCGCTGGTTTCGTTGATTTCCGGCGGGACAGTAACTGTTTTATTATCTTTGATTTAGGAAGCTAGAGTTGTTGTTTGTTTTTGTAATTTTACAACTGGCTGGCAAGAAGATATTATCCTAACCATTTCTTATATTTTAAGTGAGAGAATTTTGCTGCCAAAATGTTTAATGCCTTCATATTTATCGTACTCTTGTGCACTCTCTGGTAAATACGCGTATGTTACTATAAGCCACTTTTGTATTCATGGCTAGATGTCTTCATTCTATTGCCCAACTTTTAATAAAATTAATAAATTGTTTAAACTTAATTTGGCTAACATTTGTCTTTGTGCTTTGATTTCTCAACTGTCTAAATAATATTTAAGATATCTTGTTCCTCCCTGAGTGTAGTTTGGTGCCTTTTGATTCGCATATCCTGTCCATCCTAAAATAAATGTCTAGTTCCTATTTTCGGACTAGTGGCGCCCCCAGGGTCAGTATATCCGAATCTCAAAGATCTTTCTTCCATTACATATATAGTAATTTTTAGCGCATCAACATGGAGCTTCCGAGTTTTCAAGCCCATGTGAGAATTTGTTTAGATGGTTGAGAAAGATTTCAGGTGTAAGTGGCAAGATCTAGTGGGTAGAGGTTCAATTTTTGTTAATTATTGCATGTAGTGTTGGAGCAGTTTGGTAGAATGGGGTTTCGTCTTTTTCATATGACATAAATAAATAAACAATAAATAGTGTATTTTCTAAAAAAGTCTCTCGGAGTTAATTTTTTTTGAAGAATTAAATATATATAGTTCATAATTTTTATATGACATAAATAATAAATAGAGTTTTTTTGTTGTTGTTGTTGTTTAAACAAAAAAAAAATCGGAGTTAATTTTCGAATTTAAAAGTAGTAAAAATAGTTCGTTGTTTTCTTGCATATAAATAAATAGCGTTTATTTGATTTGAAATTTTTTTTTTTTTAAAAAAGTTAGTATATAGCCATGTGTAAAAATGAAAGGTAAAGAAGGAGGCAACAGGGTAGCAGGTTTGGAAGAGAACCCTGTTTCATTTAAATACCTCCAGATAGTAGAAAAAAAAGAGAGTGAGACACAGATGTTGATAAGGTTAATATTGGAGATAAAACAAAATATAGCAAAACAAAATATAGAAATAAAACAGGGTCAACAAACAATACTGGAGGAGCTGAGAGCAGAAATGAAAGAAATGAGAAAAGAAATGACAGGAAGAGTAGAAGAAACTCAGGGAGTACAAAAAGAAGTGGAGATGGAAAAGGATTTGAAAAATGAGATGAGTAAAGAGAGGCAGGAAGTAGAAAAAGTAGTTGTAAAAGATATAGAAATTGAAGTAGCACAGGAGAGTACTAGGACAGAGAGGGTGGAAATAAAGTTTGAAATAAGTAGAGAGTGGAGAGAGATAAATAGTATGGTGGAGAAAGAAAATCTTGGAGACAGTTATAAGTTACCTCAAGAGGTTAAAAATGAGTTGAGTAAAATAACTGTTAGTTATGAACAGGGGTTTAAAACTAAGAAAAAATTTTCAGAATATGATTTTAAAACAGAAATAAAAGCCATTTATAAAGCAATCTTATTCAAGACACGTAAAAAGTCTGTGGGAAATGAAGTGTTTCCATTTACTAGTGTTGATATGACTAAAAATAAAGTAGGAAAAGATGAAGAATTGGGAAGTTTCGTTAAGAAAAAGATTCAGGTATATACGCTAGAAAGCAAAACAGAACGGAAAAGACACAAAATCATAAATTCTAGGCAGGTAAAATATAAGGGAAAGAAACTTATTTCAGAAAATTAATAAAAAGAGTAAAAGAACCGCCGGACAAAAGTTAAATGTTCGGCTTTTAGCAATCGGATGGATTGTTTTAAAACAGACAAAAAAAATTGTTAATGATTTATGAGAATGGATAAATGTAAGAAATGAAATATTGTTTTGGTTTTTCATGAGTGCGTTCAGCCAAATTCCTAGGGGTAGTTTTTGAAATGTTTTTAGTTTAAAGAAAAAAAAGTTGCAGGAATTTTTTTTTTTTGATCACGTGTTGAGGCAGTTGAACCGAATTGATTTCTGATTCAATGATTTTATTACTAAAATTAATAAGGAAAAAACAACTTCATTTCCATTAAATGTCTAATGCTAAATTATTTTTGTTATTATTTAAAACACATACACATTTATATGTAAAATATATCATTTTCATGTTTATAAAATTGATTTTAAAAATATGATAGTAAAAGAGAATCAATAGTATATTGCAATGTCCACTACTTATTTCATGTTTTAAATGAGTTAACTACTCGTACTCAGTGACCAAATTACATCCTATCTATTAAATTTGTTTCGTCAGACAATTCAGCAAGATTTAATGGACACAATTATTTTTCCTGGTCACACAACACCCTTTTAACTAATGTAGCTACTAAAATAATGGGATCAAGTAAGTCAGCTTTTAATTTATTTGAAAGGCGCCAGAATTCTATATTAGAATTCACTGGCAAACATCCCTTTTTTATTTATTTAGCTACAATAAAATTATCTAAAAACTCTGGAGGATTGAGTTTCGGTAGCATTGGCAAGATAAATTATATTTTCAAATCATAATTAACTTTAATAAATTTGTTAATAATCATTAATAACATACAATGAATAGGGGTATTAGAAATAAAGATTTTTATTTTAACAAATTAAAATATAAATAATAAAAAACAAAAACATTATGATTTAATTAATTGGAAAGATGACCCACACACTAATCTAGACATGAATTAATTAATAATAAAAAAAACAGTTCAATGATTATAGTTCTTGGGTACACAAGAATCTCTTGAAGAATAAAATTTGAAGTCTTGATTGGGATCATTTTGATATCAATTTTTTGAATTGTTTGCAAACTTTGTCACAATTACTGGTAAGTTGGTGTGTGTTTTTGGGATACTGAGCTCCTAAAAAATTCCATCAGTCTCTTCTGCCAGCATCTTCCATTATTGTTCCATTCTATAACTGGAGAAAAGGCAAGGCTGTCATGACCCTTTTATTGCAAAAAGTGGTCTTCACAAGGCCCGTTTCCTGACAACTGGGTACTGCAAGTGGCGTACCTGTGCAGACGTATATTACTGCCACAGATTATGTTCTTGGAGAAAAGGCATGGTTGTCGTGACCCTTTTGTTGCAAAAAATGGTCTTCACAAGGCCCATCTCCATTGCTTGCTTGACGACTGGATACTGCAAATGACATACCTGTGCAGATGTCTATTACTGCCACAGGTTATGCTCACGGAAACCTCCAGCTTTCAGACATGTAACTAGAAGGTATAGAGAAGACCTAGATCGAGGTTGTCCTCCTCCTTTTATACCCCGATCCAGTTTTGAAACTTCTGCACATATCTTTTGTTCGTTCTTTTATCAGCATATAAGATAATTATCTTCTACACTTTCTCTTAAATTTAAGTTACAAAGTTATTATTTTTTTAGCATAACTCTGCCATCTTTAATTATTAAAAAGATTTTTTTAATTGTAATCTTTTTACTTTTGGAATTTTTACTTTTCTACTTGCAATCTTTTTATTTTTTAATTACATAAAAAAAAATACGAACGACAATTTTAACTTTCATTGTACGTTTTTTTTTTAAAAAATAAATTATACTAATCAGAAAAAATCTAAAAATGTTTTGCTTTTAAAAGATCACTAAATTTACTTTTTTTTAAGCTTTTAAATATCTTACCGGATGCCAATATATTTGTACTGTATAAACAAATGGTACAATATATATATATATATATATATATATATATTGTACCATTTGTATATATATATATATATATTGTAACAGGATGGGGTGGGTGAGAAGTGGTTGGAAAGTGGGGGTAATCAGAATGAATCTGATGTGATTGCAAATCATCATCACTCGATATCCATTTAATGAAATACAAATATTAATAATTTGAAAACTTATCTATAAGTAAATAGATATTTAATAATAAAATGAGATTAGAAAATCTCTGAGAACAATGAGAGATCAGCCAGCAACTAAAAGCATCATTAACTACCAGCATTATAAAATAAATATCAGTATAAGTAAATACTTGAGAGAAATAACCACCCATCATCATTAATGAGAATAAACAAATCAGTACAATAAATCAATACAGTAAATCAACAGTCAACCTTGTGTCTGGATTGGAAATGGGTCTTCTGTAGACCAGGCTAACTATTGAGCCTTTGCCAGCTTGGGCAATTATTTAAACATAACTTGGATGCACCATTTAAGTGCCCATCCATTAAAATACACAATAATAAGATATCAAAACAATAATGCTGGGACATTAAAATATGCTGATCATCATCAATAGTTGGGCCACTTGTACTGGCCAACTATAAACTTAAATTTTTAACAAGACTGAACTAAAATAAAATATAGTGCATGGGCTTTAAAGTGTATCCTCTTTTGCGCCAACCACGATGATGATTGATCATCTCTGGATGCCCAAAGCACTAAACACACCCCCATTTATCCATGCATGAATCTAACCCAGAGAACATGAAGCTCTATTACTGTATGTAAACAAGAGATGGTGGAATACAATTTTAACAATTAAATACAAGTTTATTATTAACAAAAAAATAAAAATAAATGGTATTTAAGATCTAATAGGATAAGGCTCTGATTTTGAAAAGTATACAAAATTATATACACAACTAAAGTTATTATATTGATTTACAATGTTTCTTAATAAGTTTCTACAAATGCATATATATATATATGATAAACAAAAATGCAAGTTAAAAAACTTGCTAACGCTTGTATTTATGTCCACAGATGGCGTTCTACCAAAAATGCCCATCAAGCATATGTTTTGTTTACATAAACGTCAGAGTAGTTAGTATTCACTATCTCTAACTATAATTCCACTTTCAGATCAAATTTAAGTTTATAGTTGGCCAGTACAAGTGGCCCAACTATTGATGATGATCAGCATATTTTAATGTCCCAGCATTATTGTCTTTCACTGACGATAGCAAATAGCTTGAAATCATGATCTGAAAGTGGAATTATAGTTAGAGATAGTGAATACTAACTACTCTGACGTTTATGTAAACAAAACATATGCTTGATGGGCGTTTTTGGTAGAATGCCATCTGTGGACATATATATATATCCATACACAGATATGTGTTTTATCATATATGATGAAGACATTTCAATTAAAACATAAAATATTTATTACATTAGTAATTTACATAATTACTATTCAAAATTAAAATTGTTACATTAATTTACAAAAAGTATAATAAAATATATTCAAATTATTACTATGGTTTGCATATATATGCACACAGATGCACGATTTATAATATATAATGAATATTCAATAAATGAATCGACATTTAATAAAAAAAAATATTAAAATTTTACTATATGAGTGTGCATGTATATACGCATACTGACTTTTACCTATTTAAACTTGTTACAATAATATTTTTTTTTTATAGTTCATTTGGAAAACACATATACATATGTATAAACAAAACATAGATATAATTTACAATTTAGTTTCAGTTTATAAGTTCTTTTTTTTAATCAAACTAAATGAAGTCAACTTTTGTTTGATAGGTACTTGTGATTAATTATCAAGGTCTCTAAATATAAAATATCTCTCTTTTTTCTTAATAAATGAAAAATAAAATTGTTTATATATCTGTCACTTCAGACCAAATAAATTATTTAAAATTTTATTATTATATATCACTGCTGCTAGATTCCAACTCAAGCAAGAGTTATTTGTTTGTATTAACTTTAAGTTATTAATTTATGATTTTAAAAGTCATTTTAAGAAATATTAAAATAAAATAACTCATTGTATATCACCAACTATTCTGCAAATTCTCTGGTCAGCTAAAACCAACTGCTGCACTTCATCAAGTTGCAGTAAAATATTGAAATCAATTTTCAGCTGACCATTCTTATAAAAATTATTATCCAGACTATGCAGTGGCCCAGTTGGCCACTGCTTAAAATACTACAACCAGACTCCTCTGGTCAACTCTTACAAACTACAAGCAGAACTGTTCTTTTCAAAATCACCATCCAGACTGGAGTTAATTTGTTATCAACCCTTTTATAGAATCATCTAAGGTGATAACAGCAGCTTGAATAAAAACAGAATTTTATTTTTATCTCACTAATTCATTTGAAAACATATACATATTTTTACTTAGGGGATTTCTAATAGATAAAAATTTTGTTTAATTAATTAAAATTTCCAAAATACAATAAGGTGTTTTTAAATTTCAAAATCAGAGTAATAATTAATAATAATGCAATATTTATATTTATTCAGACCTTTTTAAAATATTAATTTCTAAAACAATATTTTAAATCAGAGTTATTATTTATTTATTTCTATTTCAGTAAATGTAGAAAATATCTACTATAATTTTTGTCTGTGTTTATTTCTACTTTTCCTTTACTTTATATATATATATGCACACACACTATCTTATTATAGATGTACCATGTAACCCAACTGGTTACAATATATATATATATATGTATACTAGATAATTTAAGTAGTGATAATATTAACATGTGCATTTATGTTTAACTATACTAATAAAATTGTTATTGTTGTTTTATTAATTCAGTTTAAGAATTTACTGAATAAATTGAGTAAGAAGGTAAAAAATCTGCATAAATCAAAATTTGTGGGAAATGTAATTTCAGTTTGATGAAGGAAGCTAGTTGGGCAGAATGGAAAGAAAATGAAGGCTGATGATGATAATGAAAATTAAGAGATAGGCTTTTTTATTGAAAGTTTTAATTTAAGTTGATTATGCATGTAAAACTCATATAATTTAAATAACCATTAATAAATAGAATGAAATATATTTTAGTGTTATATATCAATAAATTAATTCAAATCTATATTATTATTTAATTGTATACACTATGAAAAGAAGTTTTTAATGAACCAAGATTTATTGGTAAAATAAAAAAGTATATATGTTTGAATTAAGGAATGAAAGAAAATATTTAGCACTATAAAAGACAAAGCTAAAATAGAATAGATATTTTAGTAATGTATTAATACATAGAAAAATTCCATTTAAAAATGCTGGTCATCATCTTATAGAAGAAACTTTCTTTGATGTATGCTATGGAGAATTCAAATGATTATGACTATGTACATGTACAGAAAACTTTTAAATATTTCACTGTAAAATAAATGCCTTTTTAATAACCACTATTTCCCATAGAAATATAGTAAAAGAGAAGATATTATCAAATAACTTTTTTGTTTTATCTTCCATCCAATAATAATTTGATACTCATTTATCAACTAATAAATATTTTCTAATTAACTAAGATTGCTGAGAGCTATCTACAAGAGGAAAAATAATAACACTGAAAAAAATTACCTGATACAGATTTCAAACCATGCCATTGCCATAGCAAATAGGGATACTCACAAGAAAATATAAATCTTTAAACAATAATTAATGTATCCAACTATGGTATCTATAATCTCTGAGTGTGATCCATGCTAGTGAATCTTGGAGAACGTTTTGACAAGGTAAATAGGGTATTTACTACAACTGATCCAGCCAGTCATCAAATATGGGCTGGTAAATGAATATTTAGCTATTATTAGCTAATGTATACAGATTTCCCATTAATGTGTTATAGTTTAATGTCTTGAGTGCAAGAACAAAAAATAGATTTGCAATATGATGTGCCACTAAATATATCATTTCTATAGATAATGATCCTATAACTTATCTTTACATTTTATTTATTTGTTGTTCAAGCATTAAGACTTTCCAATCAAACCTATACAATATTAACTAACATTCTTATTTATATGAATGTATATATTGTTAAACTAAAATCTATGTATTAATTTTTATAATAAAAATCTAGGTTAACCTCTTTTTTGATCTTAGATTAATAGGAAGAAGAAAAATAATATATAGTAAAGTCGTAAATTACAGATAATAAAATATAACTTCGACTATTTTTGAAAAAATGAAATATTTTCATTATGTTAAATAATACTGAACTTAAAATAAGTTATAAGAAAATCCTTTGTTACTTTCTTTATTTTAGCATCATTATTCTTTTAATCTAATGATATTGATTTACATTTCACAATATAAAAATAAGTAGGATATTTTTTTGTAATTAACTAAATAAATAATAATCCTTTTTTCTTCTTTTAAAATTGACTTATTAATTCCAATATCTAAAATTATTATTTACTAATTCTATAATTTTTTTTTACAAATCTTATTTATTCTATAAACAGCTTTTATCTGTAATTATATATATATATTGTAAATAACAAAAATAGTAGTAGGTCTTGTGGAGACTTTACGAATTGAGTCGGCTAAATTATAAATATCAAAAAATGATGTGTTGTCAATAGACATAGATTGGGATGTGAAAGTGTAATTATGAGTTTGTTACAAAAGAGAGAGAGAGAGAGAGTGCAATATGAACCTTGTAAAGAGAAGGAGTATGAACATACCATTTATGTGAGAACACAAATGTGTAGTAAAGGGAATTTTATTACTGTCTGAGTTCAAATTTAGCCAAAAAAATTAATTGTTTTCTTATAACCTTAATATAAATGTTTTACTTGTGCCTGCAATTTATAAGTTAATTTATATCGTTAGGTTTAGCACTGACCTGGTGCTTTCAGAGGTATGCCCTTTGAACTATATGAGTGGGTATTGAAACTTAATACACAAAATCCGTTTGAGTGCCATGGTTAAATGTAATGTTTGCTACACATACTAATACCCCCCTCTGCTAAAAGTTCATAATCAACAATAATTTCTCAGGATTCAAATGCACATGCAGAAATTACTCTAATATGCATCAATGAATTATTAATATTACAAAAAAAAATATATGACTTCAAATTTAAAATAAAATAATGAAATTTATTTAAATAACAAATGAATATATGAATATAGCCTTTAAAAATATATATCAGTTAAGACTGAATTAATGCCTTTGTTAAGATGATAAAAAATTTATGCATGAATATATATATATATATGTTTTCTCAAAATATAATATCTACATCTGATAACCATATCTGTTGTGTTAAGCTTAATGTCTAGAATAAGTTAAATTATTTTTATACACTAAAATGAATAAACAGATTATCAGATTTAAAAACAAATGAATGTATCTCTATTGTACTTGAATAATATCACTCTATGAATATCATATATACATTGTATAATACCATATGAAATATTATATGTAAGATTATTATATTATTATTTATTATCGAGTGACTTACTTCTTTTTTTATTATAAGAAAGAGAAAAAATGATGATGATGATGATAATAATAATAATAATAATAATAATAATGGTATCCTTTTTTTTAATATTATAAATAAATTAAACATATTTTTTTTTAATGGTCTCTATTATTAACAAAACATATGATAATGTAATGCATATAATAATAAATGGCAGTAATGTTATATGTAAGAATGCTTCCATTCCATAAACGACTTAAAACAATTATTTGAAGTTAATTTACTCATTCAATTGAATATACTGATCATTCTTGAATTAGTTCTGTAGTTTTTAATAATGAAATAAATTTAGAATTAGCAAAAACAGAATAATATTGAACTCTAGAATTTTGATACATCAGCTAGAATAAAGCCTTTATTGCTAAAATTTAATAATGGGATGCCGCAATTTAGTACTTTGCAATGATTTTTTATTTTCATTTATATGTAGGATCTGTTAGTGGTATAATCCTTAGATAATAATGATAATGATATCTAAATAAGATGTTCATGGCCAGGTATTTCTTGGTAAGAAGATAATCATTTAGGTCTCTTAAGAAACTCAACCTGCAATAAACTTATTCCTTCATTATTTAGCTGTTTATCATATTGATTTTTAAAAATTAATCCTATTGCAGTACTTCTTTTTTATGTCTTAAAGAAAATATCCATAAAGTTTTATTCCTCTCTGAAGAATGCTAATCCAATTTTAGAATATCTTTTTGTTAAGCATCTTATGCATGTATTCTTTGAATTCATGTTCCATAGTCTTTAATAGATTTAATTGTGCACTTTTTAATTTCATCACATGACCTCCAAAGACTATTTTTAATAATTTTAAGAAGATAAAAAAAATAATAACATATTTTTTTTTTGAGAAATACTTTTTATATTTTGTTTATAATCATAAAATGTATTCACCCCTTTATATGTATATATATGTCATCCACTTTTTAACTTATATGCATGCAAACCAAATGTATACTCACCTCATTCATATATATGTATATACATAAATATTCTTATACTAATTTATAGCCATTTTTATTTAGTTTTTAATGTGAATGATTAGGTTGTTTATGTTTTATAAAATAATATATATATAAACATTACAAGCATAAAGCTAAACTAGTCAATATATAATTAAAATTACCCCAAATTCCAAATTCAACCAGACCAGCAAAAAAAAATAATTTTTTTTTGCTGGTCTGGTTGAATTTGGAATTTGGGGTAATTTTAATTATATATATTATTCTAAGCTATATACAAAATAATAACTCACAATATGTTAACAAATAAGCTCTTGAAGTAAAGTTTGTTCTTTATAATCTTCTCATTTTTTATGATTAAACAATGTTTTTTGAATGCATATCACTAACATATATATATATTGTGATTGTAAGTTAGTGATATGCATTCAAAAAACATTGTTTAATCATATATATATATATATATATATGTTTAAATCACATGTTGTTAATAAATGAAATAATAATTGAAAGTTTGCTAATCTTTCACATGCACTAAGACAGCCAATCAGATTTTAAACAGCTGTCTTAAGAATGATCAGGCCTCGACACACGGCAGAGATTTTGACAAGAAAAGGATGATACCAACCTTTTTTCAACTTAACTTTTAAGTATATAAGCCAGTCTTAAGCATCTTGGCCTGAATACTTGAATATATAAACATATACACCTATCATTCATTGTGTTATTAATTTAAGATATTATGGAATGAAATCTTAGATTTACTAAAACCGCAATTTTCTAGATGTTAATATAATTTATCAGCAACATATGTAAATAATATTTATTTAAATCACATGTTGTTAATAAATGAAATAAGAATTGAAAGTTTGCTAATCTTTCACATGCACTAAGACAGCCAATCAGATTTTAAACACCTGTCTTAATAATGATCAGGCCTCAACACACATCAGAGATTTTGACAAGAAAAGGATGATATCAACCTTTTCTCAACTTAACTTTTAAATATATAAGCCAGTCTTAAGCATCTTGGCCTGAAAGCTTGAATATGTAAACATATACACCTATCATTTATTGTGTTATTAATTTAAGATATTACGGAACAAAATCTTAGATTTACTAAATTGCAATTTTCTAGATGTTAATATAATTTATCGGCAACGTATGTAAATAATATTTGTTTAAATCACATGTTGTTAATAAATGAAATAATAATTGAAAGTTTGCTAATCTTTCACATGTGCTAAGACAGCCAATCAGATTTTAAACAGCCATCTTAAGAATATATATATATAATTAAATTCCAACCAGTAACCACCTAAACAGTCACAGTAAAATAGTTATATATATATATATGTATATATATATATATATATATATAGTAACCCCTCACACCTATCACCAACCCTAACAATTACCTGGGGTGCCAATTCTATGGATCATAGAATAAAATATTTATTTAACTTTACTTAAATCTATTCATGAGGCTCTTAATTAAAGCTTTCACCTAAAACTAACTCAGTTGAGGGATACAGAGGTGTATGAGGTATACAATGTACATTAGATTTGGGAGAAAATATTATTACTAATAGGAATAAACATCTATTAAGTTCTGTGCTAGACAAAATTAAATTGGTAAAATTCTACCAGCTAAAATCAACTAATTATACTTTATATTTCACCTCCTCCCATCATCTATATGCACTGAACAACCTATACTATATTATACAATTAAACTAATAACTAAAATAAAATAAAAGATAATATTTCAGAAATTGTAATGTATAATTTACTAGATCTAAACTCAAACAAAACCTATCACTACTAAATTTTAACTACTCACTAATCTAATCTGGCTAAATGAATTTATTATCTAATCTAAATTAAAATTGAAGATTTCAGGGAATTAACTTATGGTATGGCTTGATCTAATATTTCTATACCTCAAATTATTATTTAACACTATAAAAATAATATTATAAACCAAACAATACCCTAATTAGATACTTGCAGTTAGATAATGAAAGAAACCGGGCACATTTTGATTTCAACTCATCATCTAAACAAAAATTAAATAACAAAACCCTTTTTAAAATGATCAGTAGGTAATTGGCATCTCATATAGTGTTTGAATCAAGGAAATCAACATCATCATATCTAGAGATTTATTATAATAAAATAAAATACAGTTATGTTACATTAAATAAAATAAATGTATAAGCATGTGTGGAAGTGTGAAACATGAATGAATGTTATAGAAGAAACTCCAAATACAAATTTAGATAACAAAATATTTATTAATCAAATAGAAAATGGTTAAATCAACATTTACTTTTCTTTTATTATTATTAACACAAATTCCAAAGGGATTTAATATTATTGAGTACAGGTTATACAAGAAGATATAATACAACATGATTCATTAACTTTTACATCTACTATATATTTTCATCAGAACATTTTGATAAATTGGTAAACATTTTATTTAAAACATTAAATGAACTAAATAAGTCCCTATTATTTACTATAAAGAAATGTCTCTTTAGCTATCAGTGATTTCTGATAGACTTATACAAAAATAAAAACAAAATAAATATGACCTTACACTTTTAGTAACTGATTACTAAAGTATCTTTTATTCAGCCTTTTGCTGAATATCACTCATTTATTACTAAAATTTTTATAACAACAATATAGATTAATATTCTAATTACTGAACAAATTAGGATTTTGCATTGTTACTCTAAAATATCTTAAATAAATTAAAATAAGGGGATTTAAACTAAGAATAATATTAAACCATCTTACCAAAGAAAATAAATACTTCTATTAATTAAATGTATTTTTCTTTGTAGTTTTAAAGTAAAGTATACTATTGAATAATTAGGTTCTGCTTTGCCAAAATAAAGTAAATCCTTGTATTCATTAACTAATGTCCTATCTTTGCTTAATTATTTATGCAAATGATGATTAAATGATAAAAATCAATGAGATGAAGCTTAAATGATTACTACAAAATGTTTTAACATGATAAGTAAAGTTCTACATTAATAATGAATTTTTTTATTTCAAAATTAACAATTTATGCATGAATCTGTATTATGTTGTGTGTCAAAAAAAAAATAATGTTAATCAATCTAATCGGTTTGCTTATGATATTTCAATATAATTATAATATGGTTGGAAGTGAAGATCAATCAATCTTTATTTATCAACTACAATACAGCTGTTTTATAAGATACTATACTTTCCTTTTATTCTTCCTTTTTATCATAAACCATCAAACACTAGGCTATAGCATAAGCTGGAAAACATCCAATACACACATGGGATAACAGATTTATATAATTCAAAACAGGTAATATAACCATAACTTCCAAGTCTATCTTTAAGACTAAATAATTGGTGGAATAACTCATCACCACATGAAAATCAGGGAGAAAACATCTCTAGCTTCATACACTTTTAATTCAATATATCAAATATAAAAGGAGGATTCAATCCACTCCTATCAAAATACTCCAATACATGGATAAGAAAAGGATTATTCAATTCCATACATTACACTATACTGCACTGGGCAAACTACCCATATTAAATATTCAATTAACAAATACACTGATTCAATCCCATAAAATATTATAAACATTGTAAACTTTATAGCATATAGCCACAAAATACTTTTCATTCAGTCATAACAAAGAAATAATAATTCTCTCTTAAACAACTTTCTAATTCTTCAAATGACTGATCCTCTTTTCCTTCCGAATCCAATTGATTTAAAATCATTTTCACTGGCAATTACATATAATTATAAATAAGTTTAATAATAGACACACACACGTATAAGCATGTGATGTACAGACCATTTAAAAACACAGTAAGCAAAGAATTACTGTTAAAATATTAATTATTACTGCTAGAATTAATAAAGCATAAAATATCTCATATCTGACAATATTTAGGACCTGGTGATGTTCAAAGAACAATTGGAGAATAAAATACTAATTACTATGGACAAAGCAAGATGAATAATTTTTTTTATAATATAATACATTAATATTGGCAAGAATCTGTAGTTAAATTGAACCTAAATAAGTAATAAAATTGTATGTTATAGCTGAAATGATTCTTGAAAATAATAGGTTTCTAATTAATAAAAGAAATATATTCAGTAAGATTTAAGATAATGAACATTTTTTTAAAATAATTATTCACCCTTTGAATGGACTCTTCCATTGGTTTTACCATAGCGTGTGTTACTAACACACGGCCATACTTCATATTAAAGTAATAATAATAATAATTTAAAATTACCAGTATAATGTATTTTTTTATTATGCTATTTGAGATGTTCTTGTAGAACAAATTTAATAATAATACATATAATAAACATATTTAAAATAATAAAACATTCTTTAACTAATACTAAAGCTATCTAAAATACCATTACAGAAAATGAAGTTCTCTTCTTTTTTCTTTCCAAACGAAATGAAATGAAAGTTTATAAAAGTTTTTACATGACTTTCCTTGTCATGTTTTCAAATAGATAATGAAAATAATTATACTGCACAAGTTGTATATTAACACAGAACAGTACAATTCCTTCAGGAGAAAACAACACAATATTATTTTTGTTGAATCCATATGAGCATATTCAATGTTTTTTAGATATCAACTAATGAATTGCTATTGACATTGTAAATAATGAATTTCCTTAATTAAACAATATATTTCATAACACAAATAAAATAGAAGTTTGTACTTTATTCCTACGATATATTTAACATTTAATTTCACAATCATAAAGCCATTCAGAAATATACGTAGTTATTCAATTAATAATATTTATTTAGATAAACTCATTGGTAATATTAATACAGCAATGTCACATAACTTTATCCATTATAATTTCATTCATCCTACTAGTCCAGAAGAACAAATAATTATTAAAGTACATTTAATGACATATTTAATCTTATATTTTTCTTTTCCAAAGGTAAAAATATAAATAATTACGCCACTATTCTAAGACATATGACAATAAAATTACATATTCCTTGTGTATATTTTAAATTTTGAGTTTTCTTTTATATTTGACATGAAATTTTTACATTAAAGTACTGAGAATGTTCAATGACTGTTCACATTTTTCACACACATAAATGAACCATGTGGCAATTGTTCCCTTCATAGTATAATTAAAGCTTAAAAACTTAATTGTTATAAAATAAACAAATATTCTTTTATCCTTCCATGTTAATTTTAAATTTAAATAAAACGATTTAATAGTCCTATTAAGCATTCCCATTTCTTAAATAATAATTTATCTTGAATAATAGAATATAACACTTATGTATACTTTAGCATAATGTTGGGACAATTTAAACGATCAGCTGGAGCAAAATTGACGTATCTTTTAATGGATTTTAAGTGCACATTTCGCAAACAAAATAATATAATTAAATTTTTAACTTGAACTCTGGAAGAGGAAAAATAATTTCACTATTAAACTTTGCTAAATAAATTAGTTATAGCTGTGCTTGGTTAGCTATAACTGCCCTCGTAAAAGTTCTAATAATTGACTGACTGACTGAAGTAGTAAAATAGACTGACCACTTAAAAGTAATAAATATTCCTTTTATAAACTTTTTTAATAATCATTACATCATATTGTTCTCTTCCAATTGTTTATGATAATGTCACATTACATCACCAGAAAAAAAATTGCCAATCGCTCCTCCCACTGGCAAACTTACTTAATTATGCAAAAACTTTAGACAGTAAAAAAAAATAGAGATGGAAAAAAAATTATTTTGTCTTTTAAATAAATGAAAAAAAAATATTGAACTAATAATTAAATGTTATTTAAAGCAGTAGAATAAAATTGATGACAATTGTTTTCATAAATAAAATATTTTACAGTATTTGTCATTATATAATTCACCTGTCCATAATTTATTGATTTATTTAAAATGTAATTAAGCTATATTTTTAATACTGTTATTGATATAATTAAATATTTGAATGTGATGTGGGATATTTAATGACTTAATGAAACATGTGAATGAAAAATGAAGTTGGATAATGCATGAATATTCAGTAGTAATATGCTATAGGTATTATACTATACTGACTGAAATGACAATGTGAATGATGATGAGTGAAACATATTTTACTGTTTATGCTATAAATTTAAAATGTACAAAACAAATGGACTAGAAAATCATTCTAACAAAACTGAATACTGCTTTATGAACAAATAAAACAAGTAAGCATCAACTCAGACTGTACTGATTATGCATATAACAGGCCACCCCCCTATTCTATTACTGATTATACCCCAAAACAAGATACTAAACATTTAAGAAATCTTTTAATTATACCTACACTTACTATTGATTACAGTTTTAAGTCAAAATAAAAATTTTTTTAAAAATTTCACATTATTTCATTTTTTTTTAAAGAGGATTATATCAGATAATATCTGATATACTACTACAATGACTATTTCTGGTACCAAACCAGAAGGTCACTATATATATATATATATATATATATATATGAATAATTTTATGCATTAGACATTTTCATCTAAATCATTCACTAAAAATATTATATGACCATACATAATCTACAGTAGATGAGTTTATTATAATAAGTTAGAAAATAGAAGCATTTGGTATATTGATTTCTTACACCTATAAATATAAATTGTAGTGCTTTGATCTCTATATTAGATATAGAATGGCTTTTAAAAAGAAATCATTCTTAAGAATATAATCAATCTGATAGTTTCACTTTAATACTTGGCCTGGAACAGTTGACTTTCATTAGCTGAGGTTTTAGGTTTAGTGCTTTCCAAATGACTAATTATAAATGGATAAGTCTACACATTATATATATATATAATCAAAATTACCCCAAAAACAAAATTAAACCAGACCAGCTAAAAAATAATATTAAAACACAACCTAAGGTTTCACTGCTACATGCAAACTTTTCAATATATATATATATATATATATATATATATATATATATATATATATATATATATATATGGAAAAATTAACAAAGGAAAAAATAATAGTTTTAAATCTCACTATACACATTCTTATTATTTGAGAAAGAAGAGACTTTGAGGAAATTACTTGTTATTGTATTGAAATATTAACTATTTAGCTATTATATTTTTACTACATGGAATCTCCTAGAAATAATAGTATGAATTCATCATTTATTCATGAGAATATTAGAATTAATATATGTATATTTATATGTATGTGAATGTGTTGTGTGTGTAACTATAATTCACTAAAATTTCAAACATATTTTTTGATCATTTTTAAAGCCTATTTCTAAATTATCCTTTATAAAATTGTTTTTATTTCATTTTAGATTTTTCCAAGAACCAACATACTTCTGAAAATGATTATAGAATATGGTTGAAATGTTAGGGAAATTATAAAATAGTATATATATTTTAAAGTGGTTTGTGAAATATATGGATGATAATTTATATAAACTTATTATCTTTTACTAATAAATTTTGTTTTGACCATTTAAATACATGTAGAAATAAATTAAATTATATTTCTGAATGCACATGAATGGTCAGAATTAAAATTTTTAAAAACAAAAATTATTTTCACCATTTTCAAAATATTAAAATTTCAAAACTTTAAAAATTTCAAACCAGATGACTAACATATTTTTGCTATGCAAATATTTGCACTTAATATTCTTCTTCATGATAAAAACAATACTTTTATAATTGGCTACTATCAACTTTAAAATATCAATATGTTTGTATTTGAGTCTGAAATACTTTTGTGATGAAATTATTGCAGCTGAAACTATTGCAATATTTTTTAATGTTAAAAGATGTGGGAAAAGTTGCATGTTTAATTATGGTGTTGGAGGAATGCAAAAAAGAAGTGACAGATTTTTAATTATTAAATCAAATCAAGTTCCAAAAACTGTCTTATTTTACAATAATTGAAGATATTGATCAAATACTCACAAATTAATAACTTGAATTTCTTAAAAAAAATAGAAATTGGTAAGGGAGAATTGTGACTTATGGATAAATAAGATTGATTTTTATGAGGTTAGATGATTTCTTAATTTACTCTATGATAAAACCATTCACAAGTTTTACTATATGACATTATTTTTAATATTAGTGAACATTATTACTCCAGTCTTACACAATGCATTATTAATGATGCTATTTTGCTACTGATTTCTTTTCTATTTTTTAAAAAAAGTAAAGTAGTTGTAGTGCTTGGTAGTTAATAATGATCAAATAGTTAAATGACAGAGTAAGCACAGCAATTATATTCACTTTCTCCAAGGGATATTCACCCCATCACTAGTAATCAATTTACAAATCATTAGTATCTGAATTTGCCATTCTTATGGCAGAGATAGTTAAGTATCATGTTCATAGTTCCCCCAGACTTTTGAAATTTTTATGATTTTATACCATCCTGTTTTATCCATAATTGTCAGCTAACTTTTTATTGATTATATTGTTTTGATATAAAATAGAAATGCTGGTATCTCTCTGATCTAAATATGTTACTAAAGTAGACTAGTGAATATTTTATTATATATAATAAAAAAAACTACAATCTCAAACATCCACAACAGAAGAATCACAAATATTGCTTAAAGTTTTGGGAAAATATCAAATATATTTTTGCAATGATGGATGATTATAATATGATGTAGTTGAGAGATGCACTGATAAAAATATTTTTAAAATTAAAAATATATCTACAGTGCAATAATTGTTAACCTTTCTGCAAGATGATAAAAAAATAGAAAACACTATATTTTTTATGAAAGAGTGTGAAAAAATGTCAATCTAGATATAAAAATCCAGATGTTTATGTCTCTAGCTTACATAATTAATAAAGATTGATCATAAAATAACATGCATAATGAGAAAGGCTGATCTGAGATTTTGTATTGATGGATTGTTACAATATGGTAGAATTTGAAATGGGGGTTGCACTAATTAAGTTTAAAACCAACAACAGAAGTTTATCTTATTAAAATTTTCTATTTCTAAATGCATTTCTAATAAATTATCAATCTATTACACATATATACTATATACAAAGTCTAATCTAAAAATGAAATATTATAAAAGGACAATTATGCAAATTAAATTAATAACGTTAAATTATTTGATTCAAACAATACAAGATAATTTAAAATAAATTGTCATTTTAAATTATGTACAAATATTAAATGATGTAACCCTTTTAATAATATATACTCATGGCATAGGCACTGAAAAAAAAGCACATGTATAGTTTATTTTATTTTGCAAGGCAAATTGTGACAATAAAGAACAACATGAGGAAAGTTATCATTTCAGTGATTATATACAGTATAAAGATTAATATGGCATGCCTATATTTCTACAAAGCTCATTCAAAGTGGTAATTTAGATTTTATTTATGTAAATAAATAACATTTTAATAAATTATATTTGGAATAATATTTATATTCTTGTCTATAGCAATTAATTCTTGTAATTTCTATATAAAGTCTAGACCATTAATGGAAATTAGAAAAAAAAAAGTTCTTATTTAGGAAACTGGTTCACTTTTAATCCTCATTCTAGCAAAATTTACTATTTATCTAAATTAGAAAAAATATTCCTTTAATATACTTATTATATATTTATCCTGAATTATCACAAAATTAAAAATATAAGAAGTAAGCATTCAACTAGTAGATGTAGTTATAAAAACCTATGCATTATTCACCAATCACAGCTTCATTTCAATGTGTTTCACTAGTATTAAAGTTAAATCTAATGCTTTCAATATCTTCTCCTCAGTAATAGTGATTCACTTTGCCTTTACATTAAGAGAGTAATTTGAAATGTAATTTACTATTGTACGGGTCGAAAAACACACATCGATCCAACGAACCCCTGAATACAGGTAAAGTACCTCGAGTCCGACCATGTATAAGATAGATAATTCAGGTACATCGTGAATTCTGCCCTATTTACCTATATCCCCAGGTCAAAGATCTAATCAATAGCCTTTCTCGACGATACGATCGAATTCCTTTATTTTCACTGTGCCGACAGCTGGGTCTTAAAGCATGAGATTCGATTTTATTATATTTAAATGAGAACTTGGGTGATTGGTTGATAGGTATGTTTAAACATCAAAATTTATTTAAAATAAAAGTAAATAAAATGATTCGAGAACACAGGAAGTTTGTTTTAGTTATATATATATATATTTAAAATCATTGGACATTCTACATTAGTTATTTTACATTAGTTTAAACTCAAGCTCAGAAAAAACAAAAATATACAATATTTAAATTATCTTTATCAGTATCAGAGTTAACATTTATTCTCTTTTTTTTTTTTATAGCAAAAAATATTTCATAATTAAATGACCACGGACTTCAAAATTCCCCGTGCACATTTATTACAAGCTTATAATATAGCGATAGGTTTAAACATCTGCCTAACGCACATATATAAGAATGACTTAAAAAAACATTTCTATTGAAAAAGATATTAATTAAATGGACGATTGTAGTAAGACTAATTTGACGTCTTACTCCATTAACATATATATAAAAGATTTTTATTTATCTTTATAAAATTAATAATTTGGATTTTCAACAACTAATGTTTTATGACATTAGTGAACCTTGCTGGCATAGCTTATAAATAACTTTAAAACTGTAAGCGATTATAATAAAAAAAATCTATCAGTTAATTATCAAAGCAACCAAGTCACTTTAGTTGGACTTACAACTAAAATCATACCTATAATGAAATATACCGTGAATTAGCCAAAACCAAACGATTTTAACTAATTACGCAAACGAACAAAAGAGTCGATTACTCAGGTTGAAGATCCTTTCGGTAGAATCATCTCCCTATGGCTTACGTATTAGATAGGCAAAATAAAAGCAAAATAATGTCGAGTTAATAAATATACGAATGCAAAATGGAGAGAAGAAACGTAAGTAAGAAAATACGAGCCGGATTACGGACACTCGTATGTCTATTCCAAGAAAGAATAAAAGGAAAATCGATTTGTCCACATGTCATGTCCATGTATAGATAGGAGATAGGAATTACAGAGAGTCCTCATATTCACCTCTATGAATTCTGCTGACAAACCAACTCTATCTCAAATACGCTGTCCGTTTCACAGGCGTATGCGAAGAATGGAAGCTAACTCCAAATCACAAAATCTATGACCGTTTTAGGTCTGTTCATGAGACTACAAGCATTCTTTATTAACCCGAGATCTTATAATTATTAAATAGGAACGAATTATAATTAAATAGCCTTAAAATGATCTAATACTGCATAGAGAACAACCTGCATAAACAACTACTTTATATAAATATTTAACATACAAAAAAAAACATACTTATAGAAATAAGGGAATTTAATTCTCGAAAAAATCCCCCCTTCCCTCTTTCCTAACTTAAAAAAATGCATGATAATTAACTGACGCTATTCAGCGGCGCTGTTACTAAGTCAAAAATCTATAGCATATTTTATTCTATTTTGAATTACAGAAATATAAAATTATAGAATCCCATTCTGGGAAATCTATAATAAAACTGTTTAAAGAAATTATGGCATGTTTATTTTGAAATATATATATTCGACATAACTTCACTTGCGAAATAAAATAGATCAAAACTATTTTATTTTAAAATTAAATCGTTCTTTCTCGAACTCCCTCTAATAAAACATAATTTGCTCTCTTAGCAAATTATGCTCTTTGGACCCCTGTGAGTGAAGTTTGTCAAAATAAAAAATCAAAGTATGAAATAATCTCATGCTAAAAAATAATATAAAACAAATAAATAAATTCATATTCAATTAAAAATATTAGAAAATTGTTGTGAGCTTGATTTATCAAAAGGAAAAACATTATAAATAATTTAAAAGAACAGGTTAAAGAGACAATTAAAAAAAAGTTTCTTAATAAATATTAACTTTTGACATTTTAAAGCTTTACGAAATTATATTTACATTCTAATAATACTTTGGTCAAATCTGGATGACTACCTTGGTGCTTCCCGGGATGAGTTCTGCAGGTGAACATTGGTGGCTTATGGCAATTGATGGTATGTTCTGGCAGCAGCATAACGGAAGATTTTGGGTTTCAGGAGGGAAAAGGGCAGCGATTACCCTGTTTTACTCCTCGATCATCATAGCATGCTTTCTACAACTCTGTCTGTTCTCTGTCTGGTCTCTGGTCACTCTGTCTGGTCTCTGGTCACTCTCTATCTATTACTTCCTGCTGCCTCAGGTGAACTTTTAGAAAACAATAGCAATTGTTTTTATTCTAATTTTAGAAAGTTTGTACCTCGATAAGGATTAATATATTTCAATCTAATTTTATATTAGTTTTTAATTTAGATAACAATGTAGAATCTCTAGAATAGAGATTCCACAGTGAATGGATTTTGGTAATTTATCTATGCTTTTAATTTAAACATTTATTTTAAACTTCTTATCGAGGTACAAATCTTTTCAAAAAGGCCATCTTGGATTCTTATACTGAAAAAAATAAAACATTTTAAACATATATATCTAAACTATATAAAAAAATTCAAAGTTAATTATTTGATTTTTTTTTTTGTTATAATAAATAGAATAACAGTGTGTTAGTATAATTATACGATGCAAAATAAATTTTAGGATTGATTCAGGATGATTACAAAATGTTAAAATATTTTTTTTAGAATAATAAAAAAAAAGTAAATGTTAGTAAATAAATAATTAGGTGGGTCAGACCATGGAACGGCAAATCTGAATCAGATTTACCATCTCACTATTGTTAATTGAAATATTTAAAAGATTTTTAAATATGAAAATTTGGAATCATTTTTTATAAATCATACCTTTACATCAAATGAGTTTAAATTACACACATACAATTACATTTTTTTATATTTTGTTTTAAATGATAAAAATCACAATATTTATTTCAGTTAAATATGTATGTTAAGTGTTCTTCTAAATAAAGATATAGTAACTAAGTAATAAAGCTATATAATCAAAATATAAGATGATGTTTTGATTGTGACTTTATCACAACTATATATTTAATTAACATTCATTGAATCTCTATTACTAAGATTATACAAAGTTTAGTCTATCACTAACCTAAAATGTAAATATTTTGCAGTAATTTCACATACTACAAAGTTTAACATAAGTTATTATTTTATATCAGTTGCTATACTAGTTCATCAATGGTTTCTTTGAAATAAAAAAAAGAATTATGTTTAGCTAATTTCAGCTGTATGCTAATATCTAGAATCAATTCAATGTTTTTAAACCACATTAAGCAATTTAATTTGTTATGAATCTTAGCTAGTTCTGCTGCATAATTATTAATGTAATCAGATGTATTTGTTAATTTTTCTGAGATCTAAAATGATGCAAATGTTGTGTGAAGATTTTGTGATATATAATATAGATTTTTAATCTGTATGCAATTATATTAATGTTTTTTTACAATGAGAAAATATCAAGAACTTTAAGACTAAGCTCAGTACGTTTTTAATTTGAGCACTCTTTTTTAAGATTACAATTATATTCGAAATAACATTTGTCTTTTTGGTTTGAAAAAATTATTGGCATTAAAAATGCACCAAAGTGATGTTTAATATGCTTGATATCTACTCCATAAAAGCATTTATATAATTGCATATATATTATTACATTTCAATAATTGCTCACAGTTATATAAAGACTATTATATAGCTATTTCAAAAGCTGAGATTTAAGTTGTTTTGTTTCTTAAGGAAATATATAGGAGACTCTTTGAAGAACTTGGTATATTTTTTAAATAACTAATGTTGCATAAACTGAATTTTACCTGTAGAAGTTTGTCAATTTTTTTTACAATTTCTGAGAAAATTTTACATTTTTTTTTTAATTTTTACTTATATTATGCTTAACAGTCTCATTGCATATTAGGGTATAAAAGTGATTTATTTCCCTACTTATTTTTTTTCAACCATCAATGCATTTTTTATTACTTCTATCTCTTCTGATTTATTGAAATCAATACAAATATTGATATACCAAGATTCACATATGTACCTTCTTTGTTAGGATATTATTGTTGTCACAATGTAAACAAATTTAAGTACCAAAGTAATATTTTTATATTTACATTTTTCCTGTTTTTATATTCCACAATTAAATTGTATTTTATTTTGAATCCAATGATATATTAATATCTCTTAACCTTACCCTAGAACCATCTATTGTAAATTTTACTTAATAATAAACATTAGATGATATGTTACTATGATATTTTCATTTCCACATTAGTTCTTGGCTTTTGCTTTTATCAATAAAAATTAGGATTACAAATTTGAACTAATGCACTTAAATACCTAGAATCTACATTGCCTGCCTTTATACTATTCAAAGTAATAACCTAAAATTAAAATAAAAAGTGTAGTTTCAAATGAGTCACTTTTTTGTATGGTTCTATAGATCTTATACATATATTTTAAACATATCAATTTTGTGCCAAGTCCTTTTTATATTTTAGTCAGGAAAGTTAATATTACTATCTCTCTTATGATATTCATAAATATCCAAGAGACTTTCTTTTCACCATTCTTTCCAGGTTTTTGAAAATGCGTCACTTTGGATTTACATAGCATAAAGGAACAAAAGATAATTCTTAGATATAAAATGTATAAGAACCAATATTGAATGCTAGTCATCATTGATAAAAGTAAAAGCCACAAAATTAAGCTTCTTGTATATGGCTTTACAGTAGGGTGGATAGAACTGCTTTTGAAAGCATCTAAACAAGCGCATGAGAAATTCATGTGATAATGTTGTTGGTATTTGCCAAGATATTTCTATTTCATTTTTTACATTCCTATACTCATCTTTCCTTTTATTTCATTACACTTTTTTTCTTCTACTGCAGCTACCAATGGTTTTTCAATTGAAATTACATTGCTTTAATTTAATTTAACTTTATTTAACACCTTAATTAATGTACTGGTATCATTAAGCATTTTAGTTTCAATCTCTCATATTAATTGTTAAACTTAATAGATATTTTTGGTTAAATACAAATTTCTTTTATACAACACAATTCTTTTACACCTAAATGTCTTTAAATCTGTTTCGTAGTCTCATTTGAAATGGTAAATTTTCTTGCCCAAAAATATTTCTGGTTTTATTTATGCTTCATAAATGTAGGCTTGCATACATAATTAATATATTGATCAAACCAAAATTAAAATCCATTAAAATAAAATTATGTTTTTACTATTTAAGTCAAATATTCAAAGTTAATTTTAAGCAATTCACGCATTTATTTTCATTACATATATTCTCCAATTTTTCTCATCTGCCGTCACTAAAACTTATAGTATAAAAAATATTAAAATAGATTTTACTTTTAAATCATTACATTGTTTTAAAACCTAAAGATTTTCCCATTCAATTATATTTACTAACATTTATTATTTATTTTTTCAATTATGTATATATAAATGTAAGATAATATTTAAAAAAAAAAAAAACTATTTTGCAAAAAAAAAAAAATGGTGTAAATAAAAAAAGGAAATTCAAATCACCTCTTGAGTAAATAGTAAAATGCAACAGTCAACGAATAATTGTTATTTCCTGTTCACGTGAAAAAACAGATACAAACTAACGTACAAATAATATTTGAAAGTTTAGAGACATGATGTGGTTCATCAAATTTTTGTGAGCATTTCACGAATCAAATTTATCCCCCCTCCTACCCGCACCAAAATAAAAATGTTACGATAAAAACGAAAATTCTTGTTGCAAATGATATTTATTAAAGGTGAAAATAAATAAGATTAAATTTTTGAATTTAGTACAAGAAATAATCGTACTTTCACTGCAAAACTACTCCTTATAGGTAAAGTGAAAAAGTCAAGTAGTCTAAAATCATTTCTGAGAATTGTGATATAATTATGTAAAAATACAATCCATGAAATTATTTTCTTAATTACTAAAACTATCAATATAGAAATTGTTTGTTTAAGAATTATAAAAGTACAGACACCTTATTTTTTCATTATATATATATATAGTTATCATTAAAAACAGTCAACACTTAGACAATCCCAATATCAATAACAATCAACAATTTCTAACTGCTGTCAAAGCAGCCTCTTTTTAACAATAAGTGTGGAATCCCATCCTTATTAATGGTCCAATACACATATATAGACCCTAAAAATTGCAAATTTACGAGATTGAAATCATTGATACAAAGAAGTTTAAATAAACCTTTTTAAACAGGTAAATAAAACCTATTTTGAATGCAGACAAATAAATAATTAATTATAATATTACAAATTGCAATTAAAAATTTCAAATTGCATCTAAATTTTACGGTAAAGGTAATAACACAACAACTATGGCCTCCAATAAAGGCATTTGTCTGTGCTTTTAGCATAGAAAAAAGCCAGACCAGCAGGGACTCTTTCTAGGTTTTATCTTAGAAAGAAGCCTCTTAGGTTGGGTGGAGGCCACTGAAACAGTATATTTCTAGGAATTGATCTAGAAATAGCAAAGTTATGCGACTAACACCAGGGAATAGAAAACAACCAATTATTGCTGCTATATTAATTAGTTTACTAACCAAAAAGGTCTATGGTTGGTATAAAATAAAAATTAGTAAAATATTTACCTGGTTCAGATACATTTATTTACAGGTTTCAAGGGTAAATGGTGCAATTGAAATTTTAGTTTATCTAAAAATATAATTCACACAGGAAATTATTAATGATATCATGATGTTATGTTTATTTTTAAAAAACAACAACAGATATATTGAACTTTAAAAGGGTTTAAAGTTTATTTTTGAGTAGAAGCAGTTGGTAATCTCTAGTCTAATAAACTGATTAGTAACAATTATTAATTTATTTATTTAAATGGGTGGTATCAAAGAAATGACTTCTGAAAGCTTGATTCTTGAATATCAAATTGTAATAATAAAATATATTGAAACTCTTTTGGTGACAGATCTATATATCTATGTAAGTTCAAACACCTTATGCTTTTTTTAATTTAATAGTCTCTTATAATCATAATGATTAGCAGCTACATGGAAATGATTATGACCATTCTAGTTCCACTAAAATATGATATAAAACAAAATAGTAATAATTGCAATTTTACCAATAAAACATTAGATATGACCTTTGTTATGACTACACAAACCAATCAGGGAAAGACAAATTTATATAGATAAAAAATATGTTGGTCCATTATTTTATTTATTTAATATTTTATGCTATTTTTTAATATCTTCTGGAAGAAACTTTTTTTTTAATGACTTCAATGCCTTATCTAATTGTAGATATTTGTTGTATTATATTCCTCATTCATACTTTCAAATAAAAATAATTAAATTGCACTTTAAAAAGTGAAATAATTCTTTATAATGTAAATGGGGTATGCCTTTGCTGTGAAAGCCAGGCTCATGTTCAACATAAAAATCTTTTTAAATAGCCTTATTTTAGAAATTCTATTGATTCCAGTTTTGATTTCTCAATTCTCATTGATATGGCGAAAACATAAATTGATACAAGTATTAACTGTATCATCTGATTTGCATTGATTATTTATGCTTACAGTAGATGTCTTAAAGTAGTGTGAAGAGAACCACTAAATAAACTGAGAGAAGTCATATGGAAAAATTTAAATAAACTTTGAAAAATATAATACCACATGTCTCTATCACATGACTCTAGTTTGAACATTGTTTTAACTAAGTTTGTTGCATTAGTTATTTCACTGTGATGAAATATGCTTTTAACTTACTAAAGCAACATTATGAAACTATCCAGTCATTTAAATTGGTTTATATTTTCATGTTGATAACCATCTTAGCTAAATGTTGCTGATGATTTAGTTTCTATTATTAGCTGATTAAATAAACTTAAAAAAATTTTTTTTGAACACTAATTGTTAAACCAATTCTATAAATGTTGCATTCAAAACATTAAGTACACATTCTATAAACTATATTTTAAACAGATAAAAATAGCACAACCATCAGAAGTATATAAATCCAGACACCAAGAAGTGGAAGTTTTGTTTTTACTTGTTTCAAATTTAAAAATCACATTAACAAGCCCACATTACAGCTTTATCCCTGTTTCATTAAACTGCCTATGAGCAGCTCCAAAGACATCTGTCATAAAAGTTGAAGTGAATGTTGGAGCAAGTATACATCTTTCTCTAACATTAATTTCATTTCAAACATTTCACCTGTAGTAATAATACTTTCTCTTATTCTGTCATGTAGAAACTGTATAACATGAATAATTTTTTATGAACAACTAACTAATTTCAAACAATGTCATAAACCTATTAAACTATTTAATCAAATGCCTTGATAAAATCAATAAAAGCAATATATTGTAACCCTTATATCTGAGTTTACAGATGTTGATTTTATGTGAATATTTTTCTTTATTATATATTTTAAAACATTAAAAGGCATGTGTAAAAAAAGTTTAAAACGTTTGAAAATAATAATAATCATTGTTAAAAAAAGTATTATCATTTTATTTTTCTAAAATAAACAATATTATTTTAAACAAAAAAAAACATTGTTATGGGAACCATCTGAAGCTTCTAAAATGATCTCTGTTTGAAAGAAAAGATGGGATTTTATTGTTACTACTTGTTCATTGTTTCTTTTACTAAAGAGAAGTCATTAAAATTTGTAAAGATTATTTAAGTAAATAATATGCATTTTATGGGCTAAAAACTTCAGAATGCTTTTTCTGATCTTTCCAGCATTGTAACTAAATATGGAGTTGTAAGCAAAAAATGTCTTAAAATTAATTTTGATCATGCCAGTCCATCAACTACTGTTTAGAATTAAAGCTAAAAAATCCACAACATTTCCAATATAAGGAATATGCTTTCAGTGCACTGTAAAAGAGAAATATATTTCTATAATTAGTTTGTAATTCTACTTATTTCAAAGTTTTAAATTTATAGGAAAGATCCTCATAGAAGAACTACAGCAAAATCCTCATAGGAAAACTACCTTGGATTAAATCAAAAGAAGTTAAATGTTAGTATTCCTAACAGACATGTAAAATTAATGATTTTAATGGTCATATATCCACATTTATGGAAACAGAAATATATGAGCCCACAAAAATATCAAGACAATTAACTGAACTTTCTGTTAGCTTTTCTTGATAAATTATTACAAAGCCACAAAAATTCACCCTCTCATGCATGGTCATCATATAATTTTTAAGTGTAAATATGTAGATTCATTATTATTATTATTATTATTATTATTATTATTATTATTATTATTATTATTATTATTATTATTATTATTATTATTATTATTATTATTATTATTATTATTATTATTATTATTATTATTATTATTATTATTATTATTATTATTATTATTATTATAATATAATTATATTTGTTAATTAAAGTTATTGTTATTCTTAATAATTTTGTTGTTTGACATTTCTCATGAAAGTCCAAGATGATTATTTATATTGTCAATCTAAAAATAGTATTAGATGGAAGGGAGTAGTGATCAGGAAATATAATTGAATCTGCATAGAAATTTGTTTTGATGTTTGCTCAATTTGAGTATTACTTGTAACTGTTATAGTTTTCTTAATTAAAAATAAATTGTGTAAAGTCACTCCTCCATATACATGGTCACCTGTTAGTTATCTTCAAATTCCCATCGATTAAAATTAAATTATGAATATTGCATTTTTCCTTTTATTATTAACTTTATTATTACCAATTGTTAATAAGGTGGTTAACATTACATTTTGGGGGCCTTGTTCTGAGATTATCTTGATCAAAACAAACAGGAATTGAAAACAGTTTAGTTTTAAAATATTTTTCTATTAATATTCAGAAAATAAAAATAAATTAGTTATTGAAATGGATTGTAAATACTGGGTCAGATGAGAAATATAAGAATTTACTTAGCTAAAAATAAAAATAAAAACCAATCAATAAACTCATAAGTGTTTTCAACAGTGATAATAATAGAAATATATTGGTAGAGATAATAGTAATGAAAATAAATAAAATAAGGCATTAAAGTTAAAGTATATTGCAGTTTAGAAATGCTACAATCTGGAAAGGATAGGAATTTTAGTTGGCAAGTAAATAAATAAAAAAAGAAAAATTATTAGAGTTTTTATATATACTCTTTTTAAAAATATTTATAAAAAAGTGAGCAGTTAAATTTATTATTAATTTGTATATATTATTACCTGAGCTAGCTCAAGAAAATAATACTGAGACACATAATAATAAGTTTACAAATACGATTATTAACATGCTCACAAAACTGAATAAAAAATTGAAATGTATTGTAAATAAAATGAAGATCTGAAGGACCAAATGAAAGTTCATATTGAAAAACAAAGTGAAGATCTGAAGGGCCAAATAAATTAATGAGATAATGGAAAGCATGTTCACAGAAATGAAAAACCAAATTGATAGATAAAAGAAAAAAACAAAGCAATTAAGTGAACAAATAATAAGTTGATTGGAAAATCATTTTGTAGAATAAGAAAGTAAAATTAGTGATATAGGTCTTGAGGTCCAACAGAATAAACATGATAATGCCTAGCTGATAGAAAAAAAATGGAAAAAATAATGGAAAAAATGTTGTGATAACTGATGAAATAGATAATGTTAATTGTAATATAATTTCAGAATCACAAGAGATAAACATTCTAAATTAGCTGAAATAAATAAAGATAATGATTAATGCTTGACTGCATTAGTTAAAGATGATCATGATATTGATAGTTTAAATAAGTTTAGAATTAATACAAATTTTTTTGAGCATAATACTTGCATTATAGTTAGTTACATATCTGAATGCAGACATAATAAAAGCAAAATTGAAGAAATGTCTCCAATTTGAAAAATAAATTAAATTATTTAAATATAAAAAAAGGATGATCAAAATGTTCACTTTAGAGTCCAATATAAAAGTATTTTGTTTGGTAGAGGGTATAATAAAATTACTAGGAAACTACTCACATTAAACTTTAGATAGCTAGAAAAAAGAAATCCAGAGGTAAGACAAATATTTAAGCTAGGTAAATGGTCTAATAAGAAATTTATTTCAAGAACTCATTATGTGAGAATAAAAGTAAAAAATAGAGTTAGAAAGCACAAAATAAAATATTCATTTTTTTCTAAAGATGAATCAGAATTACCAATTGATAAATAAAAGGCATTACAGATCATTCTGAGTGAGGACTGCATATTAATAATAATAAAAATTTAGAGGCAAAGTTTAATCCTTCTTTGAATAATGATAGGTTCTAAGTTGATGACTCTGGACTTGGAAATGAATACATGATATAGGAGAATAGACAAATAATTTATATTGTACACATTATAAGCAATAGAAATTATAGAGCATTGAAAAAATGACTGGTTTTTAAAAAATGAATTGCACTGTTCAAATGCTAAAACAATAGTTGTCAAAAAAGCATGGCAAAAGAACAAAGTATTATAATGGTGTTCTATTTAATATTGAAAGTTTATTAAAAATATATAGAAGTACTTCTTTTATAGGCTAAATGTTTGATAGAAGTTTCAGAATTATATGTGTGATACTTAAATCAAGCTCATATGCAAATTTCATATACTACTTTTTAGTAGTGTCAATAAATGAAGATCTAAAAAAACATCAGAGCTCAGAATTTAAATGATATCATTCTATTATTTGTATTGTTGATTAAATATGTAAAGGAAAATAATAATAGTTTGAAACTGAAATTAGTTTTATGATTTTTATCAATGGTTTATCATGTTTCATTTTGTAATAATGATGAATGGAAGGTTTTTCATTGTTTTAAGGTTATCATGTTTTATCTCAACACTGTTTCCAATGATATTGTATTTATAGTTGTCAGTCTCTAAGTCTCTAAAGTGAGCTATACATAGTCTTATATTTGTCAACCTCTAAGTCTCAAAAATGAGCCAGGTATATATTTATATTTCTTCCCCTCCAAGTCTTATAGTAAAGCAAGACTTTATTTATTTATTTATTTATTTATATGGTTTGGTTGATATTATATATGTGCTTGGGATAGCTCTCTTGGTGTTCATTTTGCATGATACACTCATTGTCAGTGAGATATTTCTTTGTTTGTTTCAACATTGCAGGCAGATGATCAAGTCCAATAAATAATTTTAATGGAAATAATGAAACAATCTTATATATATATATATATATATATATATATATATATATAAGATTGTTTCATTATATATATATATATATATATATATATATTGTAATGGCATGGGGGTTAGGTGAGAAATGGTAGAGAAATAAAAAGGAGTGAATCTAGAGTGATGGAAAATCATCATCAACCCCAAGTAAATACAATATCAATAATTTATGAAGTACATATGCAAAAGTATAAAATATTTTTTAAGAGGATGGGATTAGAAAATCTCTATGAGCATTGAGAGACCAGCCAACTACTAAAAAGAGCAACTAAAATATACATCAATTATATATCAACCAGCATTATCATGGAGTCAAAGTAAGTATAAGTAAATATGAAGAGAACCATCCATCATTATTATTGATGGGAATAAACAAATCAGTACAATATATCAATACAGTAAATTAACAGTCAACCTGGTGACTGGATTGGAAATGGGTCTTTTGTAGACCAGGCAAACTATTGAGCCTTTGCCAGCTTGGGAAATTATTTAAACATTAATTTGGAGGCACAAACTAAATGCTCATCCATTAGAATACATAAGAATCAAACAATAATGCTGGAACATTTAAAACATGCTGATCATCATCAATGATCTGGCCACTTAAGTACCATTAATGTACTGGCCAACTATAAACTTAATTCCTAATAAGGCTAAACTAAATAAAAGATAGTGCATGGGTTTTAAAGAGTATCTTCTCTTGTGCCAACCAGAATGATGACTGATCATCTCTGGATGTCCCAAAGCACTAAGTACACATCCCCATTTATCCGTGTCTGAATCTAACCCAGAGAACATAAGCTCTATTACTGTATGTGAACAAGAGATGATGGAATACAATTTTAACAATTAAATACAAGTTTATTATTAACAAAAAAAAAAAATAAATGATATTTAATGTCTTATAAGGGTTCTGATTTTGAAAAGTATTCAATAGTAAAAGTCATTACACTGTAATTTACAATATTACTACAAAATTCAAATTATTACATTAACTGCATTATTTTTTAATGGGTATCTATAAATGCATACATATATCCATATACAGATGTGCGTTTTATAATATATGATGAAGACATTTCAATTAAACATAAAATAATTATTACATTTGTGATTTGCATAATTACTATTCAAAATTTAAATTTTTACATTAATTTATAAAAACTACAAGTTACAATTCATGTTATTACTATGGTTTACATATATATGTGCACAGACGCGCAATTTATAATATACAATTAATAAAAAAAATGAATTGACATTTAATCAAAAAAAATATTAAAATTTTATATATATGAGTGTGTGTGTATATACACACGCTGACTTTTATCTATTTCAACTTGTTACAATAATATTGGTTGTTTCTTATTTTCTGTCCTGCCACTGCTAGCGGCTAGAAGTTGCGTTGTCTGCTTTTGGCCCCCTACTCTGAATATTTCTGCAATTTTTGCAGAAATGACGTCTCTAGCAGTGGCAGGATGGAAAATAAGAAACAACCATAATATTATATTTTTTTATAATTAATTCATTTGGAAAACATAAATTTCACTCATATACATGTGTATAAATAAAATATATAATTTAAAATTTCATTTCAGGTTATAAGTTGTTTTTTTTTATCAAACTAAATAAAGTCAACTTAGACCAATTTAAAAGATTTGCTTTTACAATTTTAATTCAAACAAAATTATGCTTGCATTTGTATATTCTTTTTTTAACTGTCATTTTTTTAAGGAATTACCAAAACAATTTCTTCAAAATTATATATCAAATCGTCTTTCTTTTAGACATTTGACTCAAGCAAATTATTTACGTGTTTTGTTTTAAATTATTAATTTATAATTTTATAAATCATTTTAAGGAATATTAAAATAAAATAAGTCACTGTATATACATGCGACATGATTATCTGTGATTCCCTGCATATTGATAAACAGCAGCATAAGTACACCAATTTCTTCAAGCTTTCTCTTGGTAAGCTTGGTTTTTGGTTCAGCAGAAAAATATAATTTCAGGCTTGTTGTCATTGTCAGGTAAAAGTACATAATTCAGGTATGGTTGGCTTTTTTTTCTTCTGTAGTCAGTTCCACTTATACTTGGATTTTGTAAGCTTCAGGTCAGCAAGCTGTTTTCCAGAACACTTTTAAGGCTATGAATTACAAATAATCTTGACCCATTTTCCTCTATGTAAATTCAAATTCCACCAGTGAATTGTATAGCAGCTACTTCCTTGCATTCTTACATCCTCATGGCAGTTCTCTTGATAATTGTTTTAGCCATCTTTGCAGCTAGCATTACTATGGCCATTTTCCGCTACAGTTACCAACTCTTCACAAAATATTTTAGCCAATTTTACAGCTAGCTCTGCTGCTAACTCTTACAAAACTGTAAGCCACACTGATATTTTTTATCAGTCTTTTATAACCTTGGGTAGGTCAGGTGACAAAAACACAGTGGCTGTTTTCAATTAACTTTAATCCATTTGAAAACAAGCTGAAAATTTCTATCAAAGTGTAATTTTCATGTTTTTACTTTAATCTTTGGAATTTGACCAAAGGTGTGATAATTCTTTAGAATTTTTAATCTACAAAGATTTTTGACTACATAGTAAAAATGCAAACAAGCATTAATTAAAAAAGATATTTTATACAAGTATTAATTAAAATATTTTAAAAAATAAATTATGCTTGCTTTTTTTTTTGTTAATTTCAAAATCAGAATATTATTTATCAGACCTTTTTAAAATATTTAATTTTACAATAAAATATTACTTTAAGCCAGAGTTATTTAATGCTTTATTTATTATTTATTTTTTTTATTTCAATGAATGTAGAAAATATCTACTATAATTTTTGTTCAACGTTTATTTCTAGTTTTTCTTTCAACTTTATATATATATTTATGCACACACACACTATATTAGTGTGTTCTATGTAATCCATTTGGTTACAATATATATATATCAATGTAATGGATTTGTAAATTTATCTAGACTAAGGATGACCTTATTTTTTATGTTTATACCAGCTTATATGTTCATTTTCAATGAAGTACAGGTAAGCATGACATTATTGTAAAATTTTTTTTAAAAATTTTTTAGAGTGGATATAATATTGAGCAATGTTTATGCAAAATTGACTTTATTCCTAAGTGGAGGAAGGGCAAATGTAAGCCCCATGTCTGAGTTTACAGGCACTTGTTTTATGTGAATATTTTTATTTGTTATATATTACAAAATATTAAAAATCATATGTAAATAAATTTTAAACCGTTTTGAAAATGATAATAATCATTGCTAAAAGTAAAATGTATTATCATTTTATTTTTTTAAAAATAAAAATCATTTTTTAAAACAATGAAATGTTGCTATGGAAACAATCTGCAGTTCTAAATTGTATTTACTTCATCATTTCTTTTACTGGAGAGAAGTCAATAAACTCTGCAAGGACTATTTTAAGTAAACAATATGCATTTTATGGGGTAAAAACCTCCAGAATGTTTTTCCTGATCTTTCCAACATTGTATTTAATACAGAGCTGTAAGCAAAGAAATGCTTTAAAATTAATTTTGTTCCTTCTGGTCTATCAACTACTGTTTAAAACTATGGCTAAAAAAATCCATAGCACTTCCAATATAAGAAACATACCTCTAATTCACTATAAAAAAGAAATGTTCTTCTACAATTAGTTTGTAATTTTACTTATTATTTTGATGTTTTAAATTTATGGAAAAAAATCTTCATAGAAGAACTACAATAAAATCCTCATAGGAAAACTATCCTGGATTAAATCAAAAGAAGTTAAAAGTTACTATTACTAGCAGATATTTAAAACTAATGATTTAATGGCCATAAATTCACATTTACAGAGACAAAAATATATGTCAGATCACACAAGGGTCAATGTAATTAAATGAACTTTCTATTAGTTTTTCTTGATGAATTACTATAAAGCCACAAACATTTGTCCTCTCATGCAAGCTTGTCATATAATTTTAAAGGTAAATATGTAGATACATTTTTATTATTATTGTATAATTCTATTTGTTAATTAAAGTTATAGTTATTGTTAATAGTATTGTTGTTTGTCATTTCTCATCTGAAATCCAAGTTGATTATTTATTTTGTCAGTTTAATAATAGTATTAGGTAGAGGTGGTAGCAGTCAGGAAATATAATTGAACCTGCATAGAAACTTGTTTTTATGTATGTTCAATTTGATCATTACAAGTGACTATTAGCTTTGTCAATTAAAAATAAATTGTATACAATCACTCCACCATGTACATGGTCATCTGTTAGTTATCTTCAAATTCCCCTAAATTAAAATTAATTTGTAAATATTGTGTCTTTCCTTTCATTGTTAACTTTATCATTACCAATTATTAATAGGGTGGTTAACATTATAATATAAATAACTCTAATGTTTTTGATACTTTTCTTGCATTTGCTTGGCAACAAAGCCCATGTCTATAGGGCTTCTTGATTGTTTAAAACCACATTAAATCTCTAGGAATCATTCATTTATGTCTAGAAACAACCTGTTCATAAAATTATTAAACATATTTTTGCTGCAATGACTAATAATGATATTGGACAAGTCTTGTATATTACCTTTCATTTTAAAAATTGGAACAATAAAACCATCCTTAAGATTAGATAGCACAATTTTATGGGTCCACATATTTTTAAAATATTACAATATTCTTGAAATTAATATATCAGTATTCTATTTTAAAACTATTCCTGTTATTTCTTCAAGATCTACAGCTTTTCCATTTTTAGGATTATAAAAAACAGTTTGACACATTAAGCTGAATGTCTTTGTACAAATGTCAATGAGAAGACAAAACAGATATATTATTAAAAGTCATCATCTACATTCTTAAATTGTTATTCAAAAGATGTTCAAAATACTCATTATCTTTTCCAAATAGTATCACCATCATTTAAAATGGTGTCTTTTATTTAATAGGATTGTGGTACCAATTTTTCAAGTCTATATATTGCATTCAGTACATTAAAATATGACCAAGATTAGTGAATATCTGTATCTTATTTGTAGTTTTTATATACCAATCATTTTTAAGTATTCCTATCAGTTGTTGAGTTTCTACTTAAAATTTCTATATTTATTATGATGTTTCATATATAACTTTTTTTCAAGAAAAAATGTGATGCATATGTTATTATCAGAAAAATAATAATGACTTTTTTAAGATTTTTTTTATTCATAGTATAATCCTTAAAAAAATTTATGCTTGTCATATGACAATACTGGAGATCCTAAGTAACAATTTGAGTTTTTAATAGCTATTGAAATTTAGTATATAGAGCAGATACTTCTAAAGAAAATACATCAATTATCTTGTGAATATGAATAGAATAAGATCTACTTCTTAATGCATCTATTATTTTATTATTGGAGCACACTATTCTATTTATCTGTCCAACAATCTTAAGTTTGTAAGGTCTTCCTTAATGTGAACTTTCTTTTGTATTTGACTCCTATCTATAATGTAATCTATTAAATGCCATTGTTTTAAGTATGCATGCATCCATGTTCCTTTGTAGCTGCATTTTTTCTGCCTAATAATGTTTTTGTGAGATTCAATCACTTTTGAAATAGTGTTTCATAATTATATCAACTTTAATATTAAATTAATATGAATAATTTAATTTTTATTCACACGCGTATTCACAACATATTAACCACATTAATAACGATACTTAACAATGATAATATTAGTTTTGTTTTTTTATTTGTTTTTTTTAAGTGCTTATTTAATAGAAAGTGTTTTTTTAATAATAACTATTTCAATTTTCCAACAATTATTTTCTTCCACACATTAACTAAACGATACACAAGTATTGCTATAATTTTTTAACAAATATTTATGGAAAATAAGTTAGGCAAAAATACGATATTCCTAGACATAAAACTTAGTAAGATTTTTTTTTTTAAATAATAGAAACTAACAAAGTGACGAATGATTTCTATATTTATTTATTTCAAGTAATCTACTTATTCTGATGATCTAAGTTTTGAAGTAGTGACGTTATATTTAATGATGTAATCGTCGACTGTTTTGGTTTATTCACTTTTTTTTTTTTTGTATTTGTTAGCAAAACCTTTTAAAATGTATTTGCTAATTAATAAATGTAATAATTTTATTTATAAATTATAATAAAAATTTTCACTTTAATTATAAAATGTTTTTGAATTAACAACAAGAAGAAAAACAATCTGAGAGCACTACTACAAAAACAAACGCAAAGTTCTGGAAGAAACAAAACGATTTAAGTCACTGAATTGCAAACAGAGTCGACTTATTACTTAAGCTTTATACATCGCGCCTCACGCATACGACCTAAGCAAACAGAATTAATAAAAATATTATAGGCATTGGTATGAAAAAACAAATCCACAATAATTAAAATTAGAAATAAGTTTACTAAACAATAATTATTGAGACATAAACTGTAATGAATCATATTTACTATATAAAAATCACATTCAACTTATAATATGAATGACTTCTGATTGCTGTAATAATGCAGCAATTCTTTTGATTATAATCACAGAATACAACAAGTATCCCGATGCATATACTAAGGCTTAAATTGAATATGTAGAAAATATTACTTTGATTAACAGAACAGTTTTTGGAATGATGCTTTTCATTCTTAGTAGTAAATTGATGCAATTCAAAAAGAGGTATGTAAGCAAGCCTAGGACCCATCCAAACTTAATATGGTCCTGATTGCAATTTCTTATCAAAATGTTATTTTCTTCATTAAACACATGAAGTACAATGTGTTGAATTTAAAATCATGTTTATTAGGAAATGTTGGAATAACAAAGAGAGAATTACCTTTCAAAATTTGCTGTTGATTTGTAATGATAAAATAAAAATTAACTTCAAAGATTACAGTAATTCAAGATTGGCATTTTAGCAATCATTAAAAAAAATAATAAATCAAAAGATTTATTGTTTGGTACTTCATAAGAAGTTTCTGTCATCAGAAATGACAGAACTCAACCAAAATGTATGGATCTTGAGTTTTAGAATCGGCCATTCTTCCATTGCACTTAAATGCACAGTTTCTGTTTTTGTAAACTTATTACACTATTAACTAATACATGTAATAATTTTATTAAAAAGTTATTATGTAAATTTTTACATTAATCATTTAAAAAAATTTTTAAATATTTTTAAAAAAGTCTAAAATTAAATTTTTGAAAATAAACAAAAAGTGAAGTTTATGTAAAAACTAAAAACTATTCAAGTCATGCTGAGTTGCAGTTAGAATAACTATAATATTAAAATGTATAAATTTTAACTAATAAAATAACTAATGCATCTGACAAATACCTATGATCAATAAAAACTTTCACATTTGTGATACACTTTTTCAAAATTTGTTATAAATCTTAAACCAACTCTCAGTGTAAATTTTTCTAAACTAAACTTTTGCTATGCATGCATTTTATTGAGAAACCTTCATTCATTGATTAAGCTAGAGATTTAAAATATGTGATCATTCATATACAAATAATAGACTTTTGTATGCTTTAATTTATTAAGACATTCAAGCTCCAAAATCAAATTAGTTTTAACTAAGAAATACATGGAAGAGTCTAAATAGCATTTGTGTGTGACTGAATGCTCTGTTATTTTAAGTTTCTATACCAATGATTGAAAAAGAGTATTTTGTGAAATGTAGATAGAAATTATAGTCAGAAAAATAAACTTTTAGCAGCAGAAATCCATTTAAATGATTGATAATAAAATTTTAATTAATTCTAAATAAAATATCTAAATGACAGAAAATTTAAAAAATATCAATAAAGAAATTTTGGTGTCAATTTATAAACAATAAAAAAGACTCTACTTATATTATGTTTAAATGAAAAAACATTAAAGCAATTGTACTGCATTAACTTTTATTTATATTGAAACAAAATGGCATTTATGTTTATTCTGTTTATCTTTTTGCTATCTTTTTGGGAAATTACTAAATATTTGTTTCTGAATAAGTACATAACATTTATATTTATAATTTATTGCAATATAGAATCTTTTTAGAAGCAAACTAATCAACTGAAAATTTAATTATGTCTAATAGGAAACAAACTGTAAATACCTTCTGTCAATATTTTTCTTATTATTGTATTTTGTTAATTACAAATTTGGTTTTAATATTTTAAACAGATTTTTCCTTATATAAAGTTATGTTTTATCAAAATATGAAATATAGTAATTTCTTGATGAATAATTCTTTATTCATTAAAATACATTTCTTAATATTACATTTAAACAAAGTCTTTTCCTATTTTTTTCTATTTATTAGTCCCTTTTTCCTGTGCAGAGTTAGTATTTTATCTTTTTAAACTAATTTTGTTTACTAAATTTATGTCTTTAAAAAAACATATAAATGTAAAAAAATAAATAAGAAAATAAGTTTTTATTTATTAAAATATATATGACTAAGGAAAGCTGAAGTTGAAAGACAAAATGGATTTTGAGTTTTTTTGTTGACTAAAGCATTACATTTGAACTGAGTTTTTTTAATAATTACATTATTCCTGTAACAAGTGATCCTAGAAACTTTATCTCCAAGTCTCTTATGTTGCCACTAATCTATAACTCTGTGTCCATAATTAATCATACAATATACAAATATATTTTTTAAAAAGTTAATTAATTATTGGATACTAAACTAATCTAAATCTTAAATATTGTTTTAGCAATATATTCTTCCCTCATTTTCAGAGATTTTGAAACATCAATTGTAAAGAATTGTATTATTATTATTTTTATCAATAAATAATTTATTTTGGAATATTAAAATTCACCTGATCTAAATCCAAAATCTCTAATAATTCTGATTTACAAAGTGATATTAATACTCAACTGTTAATGAAATCATCCACACAAAAGTAGTAGTTTAGAAAAATATTTAACTTTATTACTGCTAGCATGCTTTCAATATAACATGTCATATTTATGGCTAATAGCAATATGATATACATGTTTATTGAAAGAATACTAGCTGTAATAAAGCTGAATATTTTTTTAAAACCTACCTTTTTTGTGGATGTTTTCATTAATAGTCACATATTACATTAGCTCAGAAAAAAATGAAATTCATTATTAGTTGAATTATTAATAATTTTAATTCATTGTTTAATATTCAACTAAAAGTCTGTTTTTTGTATTAAAAGTGCAATGAAATGATTTAATAAGTTTTATTTAATTTTTATTTGCATCATAGCAATTTTAAAACAAAACAAACACACACACTTCCATTTATAATAAAAAAAGGATGTTAAAATGATGCAAAAACATTATAGAGTATTTAAATAATATTTATTTTATCAAGCGCAGATGGTATTGAAATTAAACTGAGAGATTGCAAACCTCTCAAGTGCTTATGACTATCCACAGCCAATCAGATCATAAACACTGAGACAGAGAATTTAACAAGAAAAGGGTGGTTCCACCCTCTTCTTTACTTGTCTTTCTATATATCCAAGCCAGTCTAAAATACTTACATCTGAACGCATGAATCTTAAATATATTCACACTCAACTCATTGAGTTCAAATTACAAGCATACAGCGTGAAATCTTTCGATTTACTACGCAGTAGTTTTTCAATGTTAATTTCAATACCATCTGTCCTTAGTAAAATAAATATTATTTACATATATTGCTACAAGTTATAACATCGAAAAACTACTGTGTAGTAAATCGAAATATTTCATGCTGTATGTTTGTAATTTGAACTCAGTGAGTTGAGTGTGAAGATGTTTAAGATTCATGCTTTCAGATCTAGGTACTTTAGACTGGCTTGAATATATAGAAAGACAAGTAAAGAAGAGGATGGAACCACCCTTTTCTTGTTAAATTCTCTATCTCGGTGTTTACGATCTGATTGGCTGTTGATAGTCATAAGTGCTTGAGAGGTTTGCAGTCTCTCAGTTTAATTATAGAGTATTTGTAATATAAATATTTCAATTAAACTATTTGACAATTATTTTTAACTTGTAAATAATAAATTGTCTTTCTCCATGTATTGAAACAATATTATCACTACCTTTCATTTTGATTTAGAAAAATGAAAAATAAATAAATTAAAATACATTGTAAATTCCTAATGAAACATTTTTTACTAATATAAACAATAAGTAAAAAAAATGGATTAGTTGGAAATTTCATTTTAATCAAAGAAATAATCAAAATTATTTTGTAAAGTTTCAAATCAAACTTTTTCAATCTAAATTGTTTCTTTACAAAAACAAACGGAATATGAAATTAAGCCACATTAGAAAACAAATTATTATCTATTTATCTAGATTGTTTTAATAAACTATAAAATAATAGAATGCCAAATAGTCATCAGCAAATAAATTATTGTAAAAATGCAATCACAGTAAGAGTGGGAAAAAAATATTCATGGGAGAAACTATAAATAAAAGATGAAGTTAAAACTCTGAGCAGACATAGAATAGATGTAAAATTAAAATTTGTTGACGGTCATATTTTATAATAAATAATGGAATTGCAATTTAAAAATGAGATAAGCAATAAGAATATGAACATAGAAGAAACAAATATCAGAAAATCTATCAGATATGAAATAATTCAGAATTATTTATATATAAACTATTGGTTTAATACTAAACATTATTAGCATGTTATTGAGCAATACTAGAATTAAATAGGATACAATACATTTTTTGGATGTAGCAACAAACCAATACAATGAAGCTATAGAATAAAGAAATTGAATAAAAGTTGATAAACATTTTGTCCAGAGGAATATGATTTATATTTTCTCTTCAAATATAGTCTATGTAAAGTAAAAATTATGATGATAATTTAAAATGTGCAGAAGAGTTAATATGGAGTTAGATAATAATGGAAGTTACTGATCAAAGAGTTTCTCTGACTTAAGAAACAACTTCAGTTTCTAAAAAAAGTATAATCATTTGATGAATTTATAAATAATACAATGTCATCAAAAAATGAAAGAACCTCTTCTAATTTACATAATACTATCAATTAAAAAAAAATTGGTACCATATTTTAAAAATGGTCTACAGCTTATATTAATCACAAGTAAAACTAAAACAATTTTATTAAATAACAAATAAATAAATAGTAAAAGGGAAAACAATACCATTAATGGTGTATTTTTAATTTATAAAAATATTTTAAAACTTATTTATTACTTAATAAAATTTATACAAATCAATTTGACTTAAAATAAGACAGTGATGTATAACTGATTGTTTTATTAAATATTAGACATGTAATATCACTATTATATTTGGCATGAAAGATTTCTATCCCATTTTATAAAGTTTTACATCAGATGACTAAATTTAAAAATAAGGCAACAAACTAAATCGATAATATTTAACCTCCTTTGCATATGATTAAACACCAGCAAATAGTTAAATATATTAAATATTTAGGGTATATGCACACAGACTTTCACACGACCCAGCACTCTCCTGGATCGTGTGAAAGTCTGTGCTCATATACCCTACATATTACATATATAGACATAGATATATAATAAGCCTGTGTTTCACTTATTACATAGTAGAGATGTCTACCCATCCCTTGTATATGTATTAAATGGATTAGATCCTGTACATGAAGGGTCAGATTGACCTTAGGTCAACATGAGTGTGACAAGAATCTCAGCCTCAGGGTGGCCTTTGAGCATTTCATCATCAGATTTTCAATTGGATGGATGGTTGAAGAATTGGAGTTTGGAGTAGATTGCTGGTTTAGCATGAAATACATCTATTGGTGATTATTTATCTTTTCAACATATGTGTTCAAGGGTATCAGTGTAACGAAATGGAGTGGAGAGTGGTGGGTCATGAAAGTCTGTGCTCATATATCCTATATATTATACATATAGATGCAGGTATATAATAAGCCTATGTTTCAGTTATTAAATATATTAAAAAACAGAAAAATATGAGTTAAATAGGAATTTGGAGGAAAAAAACAACTGGTTTATTAATAAATTAAATAAATAAATAATTCAATGTCTTTATTACTCAGGAATTTATTTAAAATGTGCAAGTACTGAAAGGTTCATAACTGGAATTTATTCAAGACCATTACACTCCAGAGTCAGATACTTTACCTCATCTATATAAACTGACTGAAATTCAAAAGAACCAATTAGATGATTGATTACTAAAGTATAAATAATTATTTTCAAATTACAATGAAAGATGAAAGTCCATTGAATAAAAATTAGTATCAAGCATAGCAAAGAAAGTTTTTATTGCATCTTTGTTTCCAGTTTTAGCAATAGGTTGTTAGGTAATGGAAGTGATGACCCCCATCATCTGATGAATGGTTGTGATAGGATTGAGGTAAATAAATGATGCACTGATTAAAAAAAATGTAAAAATATAATTACAAATAAAATATCATTATCACAAACATTCAGACAAATAACTTATCACATATTAACAATGATGACTTTACAAAACCATCAAAATTAATGCAACTTTTAAAAAGCTTTCAAAAATTATTGAGTGGAGAATGTAAGTAGCATGTTAGTTTATTAAAAATTTTAAAATCTTTTTGATAGTTATCAAGTGGCATTTAATTAAATACCATTTCGTATCAAATGTGCTTTTTTTCTTTTATTTCATATGATTTGTGTTTTTAATTCATGGATATTTACAAAAATCTTAAACTAGTCAAGCATTGGTAGCCGAGAGGTCAGCGCAGCCGCCTTGCAAGCAAGTAGTTGCTTACAGACGGTTGTCACGAGCTTACTTCCCAGCGATGCTTTGACATATGAAAAAAAAAATCTTAAACTATACAAACAATGAACAATGACACATATGCCTAAACTGTATTAAAAATGGGTAGACAATCTTTCACATGAATACCTCTAATTCAGTACCTTGTATTATCATACAAAATTAGAAACTATTGTTTTGATTTATTGTTTAATTACTTCTAAATAAAAAGTTTGTGTGATATTAATATAAACATATTCTATATTTAAATATACAAAAAGTATTTATATATACACAACTACAAATGATAAAATCAATATTTATTTAAACGTTTAATAGAATTAGGTATTGTATTGAAAGAGGGAGGAAAATACATTGTTGAAATCTGAAAAATTCACACATTCAAAAAAGTTCTAAAATTAGGGATTTATTAGTGCCCATACACATATATTTTAATAAGAATTTTTTAATTTGTTTATAAAATGTGTTCTATTTCAATTTGACTTTGAATTTAAAATTTAATGTTCATTTCCTTAGACTAGTGCTTATATGATACACCTTAATATAATTTTATATTCTTAACAAGTGTGTGCATTATGCATTATATCAAAGATAAAATATTTTTAATTAATAATAAATTACTTAATTTTTTAATTTACACAGTATGTAATAAAACAAAAGCAACTCTCTATTCGTTTTACCATCCCCCAAAAAGCTTGTGTAATTAAGAATTAGTAGACAAAAAAGTGAAAGCTAGAAGAAATGTACTCGGAATCTCTCATTTTTTTCCTTGCTACAAATGGCAATAAAAGTTGGAGATCTTCTCATTAATACCTTATATAATTATAAAAATTATGAAAACCAATATAAAAATTTTACAACCAACATATTCTAGATACATGATGTTTATTGTGCAAACCAAATTATATATATTGTTGTTTTTCAACTTGATTAACTTTTTGAATATATTCTAAACTCATTGTCAAGGTTATTTTCATTTATTTCTATAGAATATATATATATATATTCATAATTTTATTATGCATTCAGTTTCTATAGAATAGTACAACGATGTGGATCATGTAACTAATCTAGGATGGAGTGCTTATGATAGAAATGATAGTATTAAAAGGAAATATGTCTATTGATATGAAAAAGGAAGAATATTCATAGATGTGTAAATGGATGCCTAAAGGAAAAGCAATACATAATAGACTTAAGACCAAAACAATAAAATGCAGAAAGATATTATGTTTGATGGGAGTAACAAGAAAGGATTAAAATAAAATTAGTGGGTGAGGGGAGAAATTGGTATTTATTATTGATATCATGGAAAAAAATAAGATGTTGAAATGGATTTGAATTTAATATAATAGTAGAAAGAAAAACAAAGATGAATAATTAAAGTCTTAAATTTAATCCCAATATCCTGTAAAAGATAATGATAGGTGAATGATAGAAATGATAAAGGTTTTTGGAATAGTCTGGATAGGAGAAACTATGTATTGAAAATATTGTATTGAACTTTGGAAAAAACATTAAATAGCAGTTGATCATTCATGATTAAAAATAAAATGAAGGATTTAAGTAATTTATAAATCTATATATATATATACAGGAATAAATGAAAATAACATTGACAATAACTATAAAGTAAATGTAAGCATTGGTAAGATTAAAGAATGGTATGTATAGATTACCTATATATATATAACTTGGTTCATACAATAACCGCTATTTATAAAAGAAAGTGATACTAATGAGTGCGCTGGATGTTAACATTTATATATAATTTCTATAAATTTTGATTTTTTTAAAAAAAAAAGTTCAAGGTATATATTATATAATGTATAAAAATGAACTTTATTTACACTATGTGATTAAAACATATATACATTCAGAAAGAATTCATCTCTTGCAGAGTTTAAAATTACTTGTCTCTTTATTACATAATCTTAAACAAAACTAATATTGAGTTTCATAATAACTGTGCCACGAATGCAAGGTTTTCTGATGTCATTGACTGTCTTCCACGTGGAAGTCACAGGCAAAACCATTTGCATTGAAGAGCAGAACTCAGCCACGTGCAGACATATGTCCAAACATATGGAGTAGAGAGTAGCAAGACCTCTATAATTCACTCATTATTATACTTTTTTTATAAGAAAAAAAATGAACCAACTGCTTTTAACTTTTAATATAAGATCCCAGTGATGGAAAATAAATAAAATTGCATTCTTTTCCCGACTTGAGAAATTATATGCTGTCATTTTTGTTTAAAGTCATTTTTAATTAGTTTTTATTTTAATTATATTTTTCTAAACACTCTTTTGATATCATTTATATATTTTTTATAATTGATTTAAAATATTAATTAAAATTTCTTAGAGTTAGTTAATATTTTTACAAAAAATATGACTGTTTTGAAATCATTTAATGTGTTTTTAATTAAAATAATATTGTTAAAAATATATGTTTACGTTGTGGTGATTACCGCAATTGCATGCCATAGACATGACTTAGAATTCAAATTCTAGATTAGATATGAAATATTTGTTCAACATTCAAAGTTTCCAAATAAAACCGAGACTTATTTAATAGTCAGCCCAAAGTTATCCTCTGGTATTTAGTTATTATTAAAAACAGAATTAAAATTTTAAAAAAAATTAAAAAAACTTTTTTTTAGCAGAAGTAGATGAGAACGAATCAATAATCTAATCCAGTTAACACGTCTAATTCTTTACAGTGAACTATTTTAAGGCTATTGCACATAAGTAAAAGGGAAAGCAGCCTTTCAATAATTTACTGCACATGAAAGGTTACTCCAATAAACATCTACAGAAAACCTCGAAGGAGAAACAATACACTAGACTAGATAAATGCTGAGTGATTAGAATTTGAGTTTCTCATTCGTTCTTTCACTCTCTAGTAAAATAAAAAAAATATTTACCACATTTCTTTATCATAATTTTCAACATTATCAATCTGTTGCAATGTGAAAGTTTCTCTAAACTTAATACAGTTTTATAATCATAGTTTTATCCCCCTTCTCCCGGATCATTCCAACTATCTATTTAATATTTGCTCTCTTTCTGAATCTTTTATAGCGTTTTCAGTATTGGTTTAATACTTCAATTTCCAATTTATTACCATTTTTTCTAGAAATATATCCATGTCCATATCAGTCTCTTAATCACTTTAATGATGTCACTGATACTTTCGCCCATTCATTTAACTTCCACCCACATTGTTATTTTCCAAAACATTTGTCTATGTTTTATGTGTGATTTGAAACCCAGTATTGATCTCTGTTACTCATGTAAATCTCAAATCCCATGTAAGAATTAGTGCAGTGCATCTATTAAAAATTTTACTTTTTAAGCACATGGATATATCCTTTTTTAATATTGTTATTTCTACCAAAGGTAAATTTAATTATATAATTAATATATCTATCATGAATCCACAAGCATTAATTATTCTCTACCCAAGGTTTTTTTTTTTAGTTGTAACTTCTCCCTTTTTATTATTATCAATCTCTATGTTTTTCCTTTTAAAAAACATTTGAATGATACATTAGGTGTTTAAGCATTAATCTTTATGGCTACTTTCTTGCTTTTATCTGATAGCTCATGTATTTCAAAAACAAAGAAATCATCTTCAAAAAATGTTCAATTTCATCATTATCATAATTTTCAATCATCATCAATCCACTACAGGTTAATGGTCTCTCCAAATTTAATACAGTTCTGTAATCTTTAGTCGCTATTTCACCACACACACCAGCAAACTATTTGATCTATCAATGCCATATGGTGGTTCTTTTGATGTTTTTTTTCAATCTCTTGGAATCCTATTTAAAGTTTTAACTGTCTGTCTATTATCATTTCTTCTTATGAATATATCTATCTTAGCTTCATTTTAGACACTTAATTATTTAATGATGTCACTAATACTTAATTGTTCTCTGAATTGTCTATTTCAATTTCAATCATTTCTTGTTATTCCCAACATATATCTATATTTTTTGAGTTGTATGAAATATCAACATATTTTTCATAAAATTTTTGTAGAAAAGTTTTGGAGATTATGTTTATAGAATAAAATAATTTCTCAAAGTACAATGGGGACTTTTATTCATTATTTCTTACAATAATTTGTTTAAATATTTACATAAAAATAAATAAATAAATGGTTTTATTGATTTGAAGTGCATAAGAAGTTTGAATGCTGAAAGTGATCAAACTAGGCATGATGTAGGGTCTGAAAACTTCACAGTATGCCTTCACTCTGCTACAGGACATTACTTGTATGAGATCCACTCTAATAAAACTATTTTAAAATTCAGCTTGTTAATTTGATTGGTTGTACTTTAAAATTCTCTATAGATGAATTATAAGGACTGAATAAAATTGATAAAAGAGAAGTCTATAATATCTAACAATTTCTTTTTAAACTTTTTAAACACCAATATTCAATATTACTACCATATTCTTCTAATCATCTGATATGTATTTATCATTTAGACATTTATGATTTTACTAATAATTTCTGTATTTCTTTATCTGCTTTTTAAAATATATTCATAATAAATCCTTCATTTATGTTTTTTTTATTTTTTAAATGCTTATTATTTTAAAAGATGTAATTGTATGGGCTACTTGTTTATCATTTTTGTAGTTCATTATTATTATATAATTTCTTATAGAAAACATTCAAGATGTTATTGCTGTTTTTAGTGATTATTGTTAAATTCAAGATATCATGTTACACTTTTGAGTCTTTTATTTTTTGCTATATCTATATTTGATAATCATATTTAGTATCACTATTAATTTTTTGGCTTTCATTTTACAAAATTCCTGATAATTAGTTATACAACATAATTATTTTATAGCAAACTAATATTATTATCAATATATAACAGTGGTTACAAAAATATAAATTTATAATTATACAAAAAAACATATTTTGTCACATAAATTTACATTCTTTTCAATGTCAAACACCTGTTTTTACTATTAACATTGAAAAAGGCATAAAATTATAGGCTGAAAAAGGCTTTTCTGTACAATTATATAAATAAATTTGTAATCACTGTTACACATTGATATTTATATTACATTATTATAAATTATTTTGAAAACAAAATAGCACAATAGATTTTCTTTATTTTTATTTTAAATGATATTCATTTTAAAATATTTTTATGTTTCATATATTCTTCATTTAATGTCTTAATGCAGTTGAAAATAAACTGATAAATAGTAAAATTACCAAAAATCTTTTTATTGAGTTTTTTTTTTCCAAATTTGAGCCATCATTAAAGTCTGTTAACATTTTAAAATTATTTAATTTTTTTACCTTAAATTCATTGCAATATTTCTGCAAGTTAAAATTTTAACTTAATATTTTTTCTTAATAGCATTTATATGTCTATACTTCCATTAACACATTTTATATTTCATTAATCTGAAACTACTACAACAGAATGTTGTAATGTAAATGCTACACATGGTACTATGATATGGCTCATTTTGGTTCCAAATAGGCATTTAAAAGGAATAAAAGAAATAAACAATTTTAAATGATTTTAGATTTAAAAATGTATTGCACTCTTTTGATATACTCTCTATATATGGATCAGTTAAATTTTCTACAGATATAAACAGTTTTTTAATCTTTTGAAGACATTGACAGCAAGATTTGCTTTCGTTAAGGCTTTTGTCATCTTTATTGTTGTCATTATTAGTAATAATCTTTGTAATGCTTCTAAAAACAGTGCTATAAAGTTAATTTTAGATACATGTTAGAAGTCTTTCTTCTAAGTATGAAGTTATAAAAAATATTGCTAATTCTTTTGAAAAATTCAAGCATTAAATTTTTTTGAGTGTTTAAATTTTTTATATAAAATGAATAACTTGACAATTGATTAATTTAATATTTGAAAAAAATATCGCTATTGGCTAATGCCTTGTTCAAATCATAATCTGAATCATCTCAAGCTTTCTAGTGCTTGAACATATGTATGAATACTAAAGACAGCAATTCCACACAATATTTTTTAAACCTGGTAAATGAATACAATTGAATGCATTCTTGGATAAATAATAAAACCAGGTATTACAGTAAGATAAATGTGATGTTTATTTTAAAAATCACTTACAAAATATATTATAATATTTATATAATAGTTTTAACAAGGCTGTAAACCTTAGCAATGAGTGTCTGAAAAAATTGTCAAAAAATTATCATAGACTACAAAATACATAAGAACAAAATTACTCACATTTTGATTACATTTGGTACTGTATCCAGTGAATCCCAAAATTAGTTGCATTTAGACTACAAGCAGTACTATTTACAGTAAATTGCAAATGATACAAAATATAAACTATATGAAGTAAATTTCAACTAATTTGATATTTTGTAAAATAAAGTCATATTTATTGAGATAGAAACTTATTCAATTTTAAAAATAATAAGAAATTAGTGCCTTTGAAAATTGATAGTGGTCTAATTTACTGCATGTAGTTAGCTATTGAAAATTAATTGATTATCATTTTCAGTATTGGAACCACTAAGTATATTACAATCTTGAACTTACATTTTTTCATTTTTTAAAATAGTACTCAAACTGTGGTACTTGAGTTCAATATCTATTTCCATTTTGAAATTTTTTAAAAATAAATACCAACATAAAAATTTTCTTTTCCACAAATTTTATAAGTTTTACCCAACTTTATCCATAGCACTTTCACCTTTCAATTATTTTTTATTTCTGGCAGTAAATTTCCTATAACTATTTTAAAATATTGACTCATCTGATTCACAGCATTCTGCATATTTGAATAAAAATCTATCACCTCCATCACAATAAGCACTTTCTGGGACATAATATTAGATTATAAACTTGCAAAACCCCTCTCTATGATATATAAACAATCTCCACAATATATTTTTTTTATTTTTGATTTATAAATAAATTCTACTTCACTTGTGTTTCAAATAATAAAACCATATACAATTTTCAAATTAACTGTCTTTTCACTTTTCTCCACATCATGAAATTCAATCATGACCCATTTAGTATTTGACTTTTTTACAATTTATACATCATTCATTTATTTGAAAATGGCATGCAGTTCCAGATAGCTGGAAAAAAATAATAATCAAATGGAAATTATAGTTTATAATGAGAGGATTATCAGCATCCTCCTTTTTTCACTCCCAACTACTGCCTTAGCTAATGGTTTTACAGTCACTTGACAATGTGGTAATAGAAATCATGAAAGAATGATCATTTACATCTGCATTTGAAAAAATTCAATTAGCATTTTAGTTAAATGCTATCAGATGTCTAAGAAAAAATATTATGATGATACTTGGACTTAGACTATGATAACAAATACATGTTGATGGGCAATCCATCAATTTTCATTTACCATGTTAATATTCACATAATAATAACAGCTGCAATGATGAAAATTTAGGGGTGGACAACAGTAATTTAGCCTATATGTGTTTACTTACAGTCTCAAAAATATTAAATGGTTCTCTTTCATTAACAGATAATTACTTTTTATAACTGTTACCCATTAACTATCTAACAATCCAAATGTGTAGTAATGTTAAATATGGATTGACTACTTCTGGAAATTACACTTGTACATACATGCATTTAAATGACATTGGCATCATCAAAAATATTTTGTTTCATGGACAGGTCCAGAGAGTAGTCACATTATTATTTCATCCATTTTTTCATTTTATTCTTTTTATTGCCCAGCTTTTCAACCCCACATAACTCTTCCCATTTCTTGTATTATCTAACAAATTCAATATTTTCCATCCTTTGATTTTGCTTTTACTCATCATTCCCTCAAAAACATCTTTCATTAAATTATAGTTTTTTCTTGGTGTATGTCCAACCCAGTTTTTTTTTTTAATGTTTTTTCATTTATTCTTTTCAAAACTTCTTAATTTATTATTTTATTCATTCAATTGATTTTTTTCATTCTTCTCCTTTCCATTGATTGTTAATATGATAAGGAATATAAATGAGATTTTATCCATATAAACAGAGATTTTAGCTTTTGATATTGTCAAAAAGCTATCAAATATTACTAATTAATAAATATTGAGACTAAACAAGTTTTCTCACTGATATATAATAGCTTTTTTTGTTGGAGTTTTTTCTTGAAGTAACAAAAAAACTCCACCAAAAATAGTAATTATAGGTTAAGGAGAAAACTTGTTTAGTTTCAATGCTTGTCAATTAGTTATAACTGATAGTTAATTGACAACATCAAAAGCTAAAAGGTATCTCTGTTTACATGAATATAATCTCCTCGTGTCTATTTTGTATACATCATTTTCTAGACTCATTGGTGGTTATGCTATGGTAAACAGAATTAAGGAATTCACTGAGAAAAAGTAAACGACTTGAATATATATGTATATTAATAATTTATAATAAATAATAAAAAATCATATATAACAGCAATATAGATATATATTAATAATAATTATACATAAAAAGACCTTTTGGTACTATTCTTTCTAAATTTTAAGTATCTATTTTAATTTTAATCAATTTATCATCTAGTGCTCTGTAATGGAAATAAATAATAATCACAAATAACGTTATCATACAGAGATTCTATATAAGTTCAAAAAATTGACTATAATACAGACACTATACAACTTTATATATACTATCTTATATAATTTTCCATTGATTTTTAACTGACCAGTTGTTGATTAAATTTGTTGAAGTTTTATACATGTTCATACAATTAATGGAGTTATTTTTAATATATGTTTTATATATTTATCTCATTTTGTTCTTTAATGTAATTTAAAGATTTAATATATCTGTATGTCCATATGTTAAGTGGTGAATATATAGAGAGATCTATCATCTACTTTATTAATTGCATTGTTATGTTCTTTGGCTATTACCTCTAATTGTTTCCCTATACAACTATAATAAATCATATTGCAATGGTCACAATTTTATATATGATTACTTTTTGTATTTTATATCATTTCTTAATTTATAATTACCTATTAATTTATCCAGACTTTTACTATTTGCCCTTTCAATGTTTATATGTTTATCACTGTAATTTTTTTTTATTGCTCTATTATAAATTTTAGATTAATATAAAAAGTTTATCCATTTCTTATTTAAACTAATCATTTTGCATAGAAATGTTATTATTTAATACAGATTTTTTAGAATTAAAAATCATATTTTTTTATATTTCTAGGATTAAAATCATAATCTTTATATAATTTAATTTTTTTTAAACTGACTACATTTTTGTCTATATTGTATTTAGCTTTTCTATGTTGAAAATGTTTAATAGCTGCCATCTTTTGTACCCATGCTTGTTGTGGATCTGTAGGAATATTTTTTCTTAATTTCTTTTATGTAATAAAATAATAAAATATAAGTGTAACTGATTTACAAAATAAACAATTTAATAAATTACATAAATATCATGGATATAACCTTAAAAATATTAAACAAATGTTTTTAATTCTAAAAAATCTATATTAAATATAATATTTCTATGGAAAATGATTATAATGATGATAGTAACAATAATTCAAATAAAAAATAAATCAATTTTTTATATTATTCTAAAAGTTATAGTACATTAATAAAAAGCAAAAATTATATTAATAAACAGATAAGTATTGGAAGATCAAATGGTAAGAGATGAAGTTACAGACAAGAAAGGAAAGATATGAATTTTCATAAGAAGGATACAATAATTTATGCTGAGTTATAATTATATTTTTATAATCTTTCATTTTATTAAGCAGTTTTATTTATTTGTTTTTTATTGTAGTAGTAGGGATATATTAATACTTTATTATATTCTTTTTTTATTTATTTTATATTTTATTCTGTCTATTTAATTATGATAATGCATAATAACACATATATTGTCTTTATACATATAGTATAACCTTTTCAATATGGCAGATGCACTTAATATAAAATTAATTGTGATCATTGCAATATGATTTACTGCATTCACACAGTGAACCAAAAGTAAAAGCCAATGAACATAATAATGCAATTAATAAATGTGAAAATAGTTCTGCTTTATGCATTTACTATTTAATACAAGAACATAAAATGGATGTTACAAAAAATATTATATCTTTAAATTACACTAATCAACCAAAAATATGACAAAATTTAGTTAACAACTATTCAATTAAAAATGAATGGAAAATTATATAATGTAATATATATATATATTATAATGATCCAAAAGAAAGTGGAGATTGAATCTAACTGCAATCTATGATATCTGCACTACAAGGGCGCCATCTAGGCATTTGAACCTAGAAAAATGTATAAAGTAGGCAGATACGCGCTGTTAAGATTCCACTTTATTTAAATATTCAGATCATTAGCCCAAGTCACTAGCTCATGGAGATGCAGAGATAATAAATAACTTGATTCATTTGTATCTTAAATATATATACAAAAAATAAAAGCCACTGCCAGTAAATAACAAACAAATATTTATTTACGCACATATAAATTTTGAATCATTTTAAATTTTGAAGAATAAATTTAACATTTTAGATTTTTATATTAACTTTTAATTTTACATTTAAATAGCTTGTAATAATGAGTTTAATATTTATTTAGAGGGTCGAGTATGAATAGACTATATAGATTGTATTTGAAAAGAAAAATGTTCTATCCCTTATTTAACCTTAAGCCAAAAAGTTCGCAGCCAAACCAACGTCAATCCATCGGATATATCGATGTATTCAATGCAGCATGAATACAACAACACAAAATACTATACTGTCAGGAATGTTCATCTGAACAGTAAGTAGAGTTAGAGAAGACATTGTCTCTCAACCAACAGGAATGCTACATCTGTTGGCGAGCAGAACAATAAATAAAAAACTCCATAGGAATGGACTGCGGTCCTTTTTGCCAACTTACAATCCCATCCATAGGCAAACAGAAGATGTGTGGCATATATATGCAATCCTGCCTGTAGCGGATCTCCTGCTACATTTACTAATTACATCAATACATCTAATCCATTGACCCAATTTAACTGCGAAACAAATAACCTAAGATTACCCTCCCTTAAACTATATGTATAACTTTACAAATCTATACATCCCTTCATGCCCGACTTAAATTTAATCTTTAGCTATGTTCACACAGATGAATTTTATACAATTTGTTTTATAATGTTGAGTATAGATCGCTGCACAGATTCCATGGTCAAAAACATTTCAAAATAAACACAACCGATCAAAATACAAAATCATTGATAACATCAATTGCATAGGGAATACAAAAAACCCAATAGCATTCATTGTAAGATGTCACAGTGACATTGATGACTTATATATTCCAATTGACTATGAAACAGTAACATAATTAACCACTAATAAATCTATGCAACGTCTATACCTAACTTAAATTTCCTCATTTAAAATTTAAACAATAAATATTAGTACAAATAAAATAATAAATGGAAATGATTTTTATCAAATGCAAAATATATAAAATTAAACATTATTAATTGATTTGAAACTTACAAAAATCAGATAAGAGTCCACTTTAACATTTAAGTTGGTTTGTTTATTAAATTTGTCAAACCCTGATGAAAGTTCTTAATTATTCTTTTTTTTTTTATGATTTTAAAAATTGTAAAGTTCATATAGCTTATGGTAGAAGAGTCCAGGTTCCTGTTGGCAATTCCCCTGAGGACTTTCATGGAAGACCGTTCTGATATTCTGGAGGTAGCCTTAGCTGGTTCATTTTGGAATCACAGTCTTTTCCTTTTTAAAATAAGTGAGAGAGAATGATATGTGTGTCCCATCGTTTGTCTCACCAAATCAAGTTGGAACTGACTGGAACTCAATATTTTTCTTTTTATAGTCCTCCTATGGATTCCACGAACAAAAAAGTCACTGTTCTATTTTTTCGTTATGGTCCGGGCCTTTATTTGCTTCCATTGGTCAAGCTAAAATCTCTTTATTCTCTTATCTATTTTTCATCTGACTTTTTAATTACACAGCTTTTGGATAATTAATAAACAATCATTTCCATCTACAAAAATATTTTATCTTTAAATCTTGTACTTTTTTTATAAAAAAGTATGTTTAAATACTTATTTATTTGTTTTTAAAAAAATATTTTTAAAGTTTTGAATCTGTGCGAATATATACGTTTAACAAACATTTTAATTTTAGCGTTTAGTTGTTTTTTTAATAGATTTTATTTTTATTTGCGAACTTTAAGATTTTATTTTAAATTAATGTAACGGCATATTTATATACCATTACAATATATATATATAATTATACAGTGTATGTATTATTTATTCTGTATATTGTTGTGTTCTATAGTTAAAGATTTGAATTTGTATAGAAACTCTGTATTATCATATTACTTCTTCACTAGAACAGTAGTGTTGATATCTGCAATAATCGGTTAACAATGTAAGGAAGGCATAGAAAATATTAGGCATCTGTTAATTGAATGTAAATGTCTGAAAGTAAAAAGGATACAAATAATAAAGTTGTGGAAGAATAAATATAAGAAAAGTGATTATACAGAAAGTGAGTTATTGATTTTTAGGCTGGGTTTTGGAAAAGATAAGAGGGATTTAGATATAAAAGCCATCGAGTTGACAAAGATTACATTGTGGAAATGGGATGGAGCAAGGTATGGGAAAACTTAGAGTAGGGAATGGAAAGGGAAAATAAAGTGTCTATCAGGTTTTTCTGTGCATAGTTGCTGAGAGATTCCTGACTCCATATAAGAAGAAGTCACAGTGCATCACATCACATCACATAAAAATAGATGCTTAACATTTAAAAAAAGACACAAAACTAGATGCTGAGAATAGCTTTTTTATAAGAATTATTTATATATAGAGAGAGAACCGTTCTATATGAATATTTATTATTTATTATAATTTATATAAAAGAACAGCATAAAAAACTTCATTAATATCCATTTTTGATGTTGATAATTTAATAAATATTTTCTGTACATATTTCTAGATCATAATATATATATAATAAATAATATCTGTACATATTTCTAGATCATAATATATATATAATAAAAAATAGACATTGCAAATTGATACTTAACTGCTCTATCATTAATTTTTTTTTCCTTTAAATAATAAAGAAATAATGCATAATATATTTATTTCTAACTCAATTCAAAGAAAAATTCATGAACTTATTCTAACCTAAATTGTTAATATAAAAAAAACAATAATATATAAAATATAAAAATTTAAGAGAAATGCATAGGTGTTTGATAAACTTTTGAAGTTTAAATATTTAAGGATTAATGATTAAATATTAATACTATACACCTGTGAAAATCGGAAATATATCAATTTCCAAATATTTTCAAAAAGAAATAATCCTTTTTTTAATGAATTGTAAATTTAAAATAGATTATTTTTAGGGTAAAGAAATAAAAATGAATTCATTTTTAGTTTAAAGTATTTCAGACAAACAATACTCTTATTAGATGGTATAATTTAAGTTTGCAATGTCTACTTTTTATTGATACTTTGCTTTATAGATAAATTAAAATGCATATAAAATCCTATTAAATTATAACCATTTAAATCTATAAGACATTGCAAATCTTTCATTTAATATCTATAACTTTTTAAGGTAAGATCTCATTTGATTGTGCAAATATTTGAGAAATTGGTATATTTAAAATATTTAAACATATAAAGTATTAAACTATTCTCAATTAAATTTACTAAACTATGAAAATCTTATGTATATATTGTAATTATCGAAAAATGACAATAAAGACAAATTATGACCAATTAGAGATCGAATAAAGTCGAGCCTAACTTTTTAAACTCATGAATGGTCACTTTACAAAACTTTATAATAAACAAATATTTATTTAAGGAAGTAGTATGCAGATGTGTATTTATGACTAATACAAATTTATATCTCAAAGTTCCACTATAAATTAGATTATAACTGTAGATTTACAAAAATAAATAAATCTTATAGCATTCATTTATTTTGGCTAGCAAGTTTATTGTAAGTTTTCATATTACATAACTTTAATTTTAATTATCTCAGGATTATAAGATTAAAGTATAGTAAGTAATATTCTTAACATATTAAATCTTTAAAATAAATTATTTATATTGATATGATTAAATAGCATAAGGCATTTCATTGTACTTAATTCATATCTTAAGAAACTAAATATTAAAATGTAGGTTATCAAATGTATAAAAATAATGAATAACTTTTCAGATCAAACAGTATACATTTAATTAATGTATAATAATTATAAAATCATGTGACCATATTTATTTATAAAATTAGTAGGTGATAAGTATTAACTAGATAATTACAAACACCAAGTAATTAACAAAAATATAATTAATTTATTAACAATAGTTAATAAAAATATTTAAATATATTAAATAACAACAATAAGTTTTTCACAATCATTATAAATATTCTTACAATATAATTAATTAAGAAAATAACTCCTACTTTATTGATAAATAAATGTGTAGTTTATCTGAACATGATATAAAATAAAACACTGTTGGAGAAAAACTATTTAAAAGACTTAATTATGGGTAAAAAAAAATAAGCAAAAGAATGTTGTATAACATCTTTTATTAAAAAATAAGATCTGTTTTTTCTAGGTATCTTATTTATTAAGTTAGCTATTTCATAAAAAAGTAAAACCTTAACCAAATTATAATAATCTTCTTGAAGTATGGTTTTAATTAACCTGATTCTAATGGGTATTGGTAGCATAGCATAAGAGGCCTATCCAGATCAAATTAGGAATAAAAATGAAAATTCAATATTGTTGGAAGTTTAACTCAACTGGACAATATTTATATAAGTATCACTGCCACAAGTATAATTAAATATACAATATATTTTTTATAAAACCTTGAGTGCAACTATGTGGATAAATAAAAAGGGAAATATTTCTAAATGTTTAAACTATATACTTACATGCCTTACTTATAGAAACATAGGATCAAATTAAAAAATTAATAAATCATATAAATTGTTAGGGATTCAGACTTAACTATAAATAATTATTAATGAATTTTAAATATTTACAACTAGTTTTCATAGTATAGTCAATCAATTTCACACACTTGTACTAAATTGTAATCATAAATTTAATATTCTACCTATATATTCTTTTATTATACTTTGCTTCTTATGAAAACTATTACTGAACAAAATAACTCATATTATAACAATTAAAGAAATATGATAAATATTTGCATATAGTTTAAAATTAATTCAAAGTTTTTTAAAAAGTCCAAAATATTTATTCTGGCACATGTTCTTTTTTTTATATTTGAAGAGAACTAAATCCTTCAACATTTTGAGTTCCAAAATCCTAATGAATGGATGATAGAAATTTTAATTTTTATAAAAGAGTAACTAGTAATGAAGTTTTTTTTTGGATATTCAAAACTAATAATGAAGTTTGAGCTTTAAAATGCAATACAGTGATAATGAGTAAAATATTCCAAAATCACAATAAGCTGTTTTTATTTCCTAGATATGAAATGTTATTAATCTCTTGAAGGATGGGATTCACAAATTACAACTTTTTTAAAAATATTTAAGGAAATAAATCCATTAATTAAAAAATTATCCAATATAAAAGTGTTTTCCAGAAAAAAATAAAGTTCACTAATTAAAATTTGTTTTTAATAATAATTGTCCAAAATATAGGCATTTATCCAAAAAACTTTAGGTTTCTGTAATAGTTAAAACATCAAATAAATATGTGGAGAATACATAAGAGAGTAACATGGTTTAAACAAAAATACCATTTCCAAAATAGTTTTAAATTTCACAATTTAAATCCAGATTTTAAAATTTCATTTCATTGAAAGTGCATTAAAGTATAATAAATATGGATAGATATTTACTTCTCCATTAAAGACAGTTTTGAGGTAGGTTCATTTGCCAGTAAGGCAAATGTTTATCTAGTTCTCTACTCTGTTGTTATTGTATTGTAAGATGTCAATATGACTAACTTTAAATTTAATTTCAATACAGTTCACTTGCCATAATTTAATAAAGAAGAGTAAATAATTCTCAACATATAGGTGAATTTATAGTTTTGTGTCACATGATTAATGAGATAATCATTTTTGTTCAAAATTCTATACACTATTGGTCTTTTACTGGAAAACCTTATTATTGTTTGACATATAGCAGCTGATCTTTGGAAGTTTTAAACATTTATAGTACTAATTTTGTAAAGAAATTATTTTAAAATGGCAAATTAATATTTTTAAAATATTTAAATATCCTATTATATTAATTAATAGGAATAAAATACATTATTTTTTACTCAAATATTTATATTATCAATATTAAAATAAATGATTTTATTTTATTTATTATTACGTTTTTATTATAATTAATATATTATTATCAATAATAATAAATTTACCTAAAATTTTAATATTATACCATTCTAAATTTAAATACATTCAATAACTAGAACCGTATGTGCATTCTCATATTTACATTTAAATATCATGTTAGAAATTTTTATCACTATAATTTTAATCATCTCTATACAATAATAAAGTTATTACTATATTTATTTTAAATAATTTAATTTTATTATTGTTAGTTTTATATTTTTTTATTTTATATATTGTTATTGTAAAATTAATTATTAAATAAAAACTGCAATAAAAAAGACACATGTATTCAAAAATGTTCTAATTATAAAATATGTATGAGAAGACATCTTGGATCAGGTTAATTGACATTATAGGGTAAGATTATCATTAACATTAATATGATTTTAATATAGTTATTTGTGGCATTTATAATAATGATATTAATAATAAATAATTGTTGCAATATTGATATGTAATATTTTTTTGCTTATGATTACTGTTGCTAACTCATGTTATATAGATAGATAGATAGATAGATAGATAGATAGATAGATAGATAGATAGATAGATAGATAGATAGATAGATAGATAGATAGATAGATAGATAGATAGATAGATAGATAGATAGATAGATAGATAGATAGATAGATAGATAGATAGATAGATAGATAGATAGATAGATAGATATGTACTACCTTCACTTATTATATGTGTATCATGAAAAGTAAATGATACACTTTTATTTATCAGTAATAAGGAAACATTGCAATTCTATATTACACACAGCTTAAAAGTAAAATAACTTTAAAATATTGATTTTATAATATGAAGGATGCATTGATATAAAACAAGAAAATAGTTTGCAGTGCAATAAAAATTCATTCTTCCCCATGATGTTAAAGAAGATACAAATAATCTCTAAATTCTAAGAGAAAAATATAATTAAAAACAAATAAGCTATCAATATAGATGTCAAGATTCAGGTATTTGATAGCTCTAACATGCCTGATGAATAGTCTTTGCAAAAAAAGGCATGCATAATTAGAGAGGGTGATCTCAGTTTCTATACTGATGGATATTCATGATATGGTTCAATTGAAGTGAGGAAGATGTTGACAAAAATAAAAAACATAATGCTTTGGCAAATCATTTTCTATAGATTTTATTAGAAAGCTTATGAAATTCAGTCTCCATTATTTCTCACAAGAAAAGAATTCCATAACCACTTTTCAAGAGTTAAAAGAAATGAGGTATTTTTAATAAACATATGAAAATGGAATACTTTTATTTAATTGCTTTGTCTCATGTATAAAGCATGGGATCTCATAGTGTTGTGGTAGCATATCCATATGCCATGATTTCGATTTATGTTCAAATCCTGGTCCTAAATAAACTTGATATTTTTCATGTTTAATCAGGATTTTTTCAAGTAGGTAATCCATGACCAGTCTAGCAGACTATATCTTGGTTGATAACTGAATATCACTGATCCATAGATACTGTGTAAAGTAAGATCAAAAAACTTTCAAATGCGCACCCTCATTAAATTTGAAATCCTTTGAGTAAAGTTTTCTGCATTATTACTTTTCATTAGAAGACTGATCTTTGTTCTGCAAATACCCTATTAATATTGAAGCACCAATTAAAGGCAATAAAAGCAAATTTTATATTCATTATATAAAGTGGAAACTACAATAAAAACTATGGTGATATATTAATGTTTATAATTAGAGTTGTTCAAAAGCAGTTGTCTTTTGATTTCAAAATTATTAACACAAAAATATATTGGTCGGACACTTTTTAACCTAAACCTGTAATACTTTTACAATGATATTTTGATAATCAAATCATATAAAATCTTATATATTTAATTAGAAATATTAAATTCTATTCTATAATAAATATATGTAAGCTTAATTTTAATTATATAAAAAATAAATTAAACGATTAAGAAATAAAAATAAAAATCATCTCTTAATTGTAAAACTCTAATTAGATTCAAATAATTTTCATTCAGGTACAATAAAAGTTAATTCTTTATTACAAAAACTTAAATTAGTCTCAAGTCACTCCATTCATTATACAAATGAAAATTATTTAATTTCCTCACATATTTTAATTAATAATGCATTGGTTATATGAGTAGAATACATTAAGCTTATTCCTGATAAACAAAAAAATAATGCCAGAAAAAAAAAGTCCTTTAGAAGATGTAAAAATGAAGCCATTTTCATTATTAAGATGTAAGTACTGAAGTTGATCATGATTAAATGATAAAACAAAAGTGATCCTCAAAATCCTGATTTCACTGATATATTTTATTTTTAAAACATCCATAGGCTACTTGAATAAATATGCAATATTTTATTTAATGTATATGAGTTAATAAACCACTGAAACATAAAATATTATAATCAGTCATTCCAGTCATATAAATGGTATAAATTGTTAGTCATAATATAAATAATTGTATAAATAGCCATTAATATATAACTTTATTATATTACTTCCTTAAACTGGATGGTAGTTTAAGTGTCTGTTTTTACATAAAATTGCTGTGAAGAAATAATGATGTCAGAACAGGATGGGGTGGGCATTGAAAAAAGTACTTGTAACTTATTAATATAACCAACATGAGGCAATGTGGATCATCAGTCTAAATATTCAATCTCACATTACAACATGCATTCTTCTGGCTCTTCAAAAATACATAGCAATATATTGGCAACTATTAATATTGTACTGAGTACTATTATTGTAGATGATTAATATTTTTGGATGAAGCTAGGTCATTTATTGGCATGATGAAATAAATTTTATTATGCATTTGAAGATTTTAAAGATAAAATACATATGGGTAAATAAAAAATATGCATTCAAACAGACATATCAATAACAAAATTGTATTAGCTTATAACTTATGTTTGAAATTCTCTATGGGCACATTTTAATTGATTTATTCTCCAGCAGGAAATTGAACACATTCATATATATATATATTTACATGATGTGTGTGTATGTGTGTTGAAATTGAACACATTCATATATATATATATTTACATGATGTGTGTGTATGTGTGTTGAAATAAATATTTTCATGGATTATTATTATAATAAAGAATAAACATAAGAAGATTATATCCATGTAAACTGAGATGTTTTAACTTTTGATGTTGCCAGGAAACTATAAATTACTACTAATTGACAATCCTTGAGGCTAAATAAGTTTTTTTTATTAATTTATAATGGCCTTTTTTGGGTTTTTATTGAAGTAGAAGAAGGTCTCTATTTACTTCAAACCCATGTTGTTATATGGATATAAATTTAAAAAGATATTTTATAAGTATGAGAATGTAACAGAATAACATCTACAATCTATAATAGTAGAATTGTAGAGTGAAGAGAGAAGCCTTATGATACCTTGAGAAACAGAAATACTGCACTGCATTTAATTATATTTTTATAATTAAATAAGTAGTATAAAATGTATACAATCAAGGCAATTTTTTAAAATTTGTCAGCACATTTATTTTATAAGCCATTATTATACAACTATCCATCATTGTATTACAATTTTAGATTGCAACCTTTCACTCTAAAAATATATTTGGAAAACAATCTATTTCTTGAAGTGGTTCCATAATTGATAGAATTTTACTATTTTGTGTAAATTAGAATAACCATGTATGGAAGTAAAAACAGTAGAGAAGGGCATTCAATTGTAAATAATTGTAAGATTAAAACTTATGCAGTCAGATTTTACATAATATATAAGTAAAAACTATAAATACTTGTTATCAATATACTACATAAAAGTTCCAAATAATTTTAACAGTAAAAACAATAAAATATATATCTTAATTAAACAGTAGTGCTTTTGATTATGTAGTAATCTTTATCAACTATAAAGTAATATGGAAGTTTAAAGTTATTTGGAACTTAAGTGGTATCCATCTTTGTTGTAAAACAGAGATTGTTTTGACTACTGTTAAAATTGTTGATTGCTATTGATATTGGTATTTTTAAGCAATGACTCCTTTCATGTATTTACATTTATAAACCATCTATTCTTGAACAGTATTACCTTAAATATCTAAATAATACATAGTTTTAATTTAATTTGAAATTTACAATTGCTTATTTGTTAGTCTACTTTCAGAAGAGGTTATATTTTTCTAATTAATGAGGTTTATTTAAAGTTCTTTGAATTAATAATATCATCATTTTCAGCCAAATTGCAATTTTTAGTATCTATATAAACATATTGAACCATAAATAAAGATATTTATTCACTTTTATTATAAGAAGAAAGATTGTCTTGACAACAAATTGAAATTGTTGATATTATTGATATTGACTGATTTTATGTATTAAACTTTCAGTAGTGGTATAGTTTTGTTTATGTAATTTATCAAACAAAATAATTGTAAAATGCCTACAAAATATTGTGTACTTAGGTGGTCTGAAATGTTATAGCATGGTTGAAAGTTAGATAAAAGAGGTTATTTGTAAATTAAAAAGTTGTGGCTTGAGTGCTTTATTAATTGTTAAAAAGTTTAATTCTTTACAGTCTGGTATCACTAAACTATATAATTTTATAAAATTTATAATAATATGCAATAGAAAAAAAGCATGGACTATACTTGTTTTTTTTTCATTTGACATTATGGCAGTTAATTGCATGTGTATATATAATATTCAAATATATGAATATTGTCTATACTAAACTTATTGTAATTAGAAGGGACTTGAACTCAGAATTTCAAATTTTTTACAGCTATGCAGTCCATTTTACACAACTGATACACATAATCACATAGAAGTAAGGAAAGTCTAACTTCAAGTCACTTCTAATTACATTAACATTAATATAGACAATTACATATATATGAATTTTACATATCCAGTCTATATTCCTCCCATCCATATTCTGGGTATTTAAATGGACATATTAAGGGCCTATATGTGAGAGGTCAGAGTGATATAAGATATACATTAATATGATGATAATATTGACATCAACAAGGGCTTTGAATGTTACATCATCAGATTTTTCAATGATATGGATGGCTGAAGAGTTGGAGGAGTAAGAAGATCAAACCTTATCCATTAAAGTTTGAAGATTTTCTATCTAAATATAAACTGAGCATTGATTGTATATATGTTTAGGAGATGATGATCTGGACCAACTGATGAGAGTTGGCTCAGCACAAAATATCTATATTGGAAATCATTTGTCTTTATTACATATATGTGATCATGTGTATCAGTTATATAAGATGAAGTTATAGTTGTAAGGAGCTTAAAAGGTTGAATTCAAATCCTTTCCAAATATATACATATATTATGGTGAGGGATTTGAATTGCAAAGCCAATTAATGTATACACTAACTTAAATAAAGATATAGTGAGAAATTAGGATATTAAGATGTTATTCATTAAATATGTCATTATTCTTTAACAAAGTCAAAGCAAATAATAAAAACAAAAAATAAAACAAATAAATGATTGTTCATCCAAATCCATATATTTTGGGAAAATGCAAATAACCATTTAGTTCAGAAATGAACTTGGTAAAGAAATATTCCAATAAATCATTGTGATGTATGTTTGTAAAGACAGATTAAAGTGCAAAAAAATCAACAAATAAATAATTTTAAACTAAAATACCTTTTCTGAATAAAGATTTGAAACATTTACATAACAATATATCAATAATTCATAATTATCACATACATAAACTATAACACACTTAAATATATTTTCAAAACTATTTCTATCCAAATTGAATCTCCACTAGACTTTTATGGCAAATATAGTTTTCAGCAATTTTATATAACTTAATTTAACATAAAAGTTGGTCAAATAGTTACAAATAATTTTCTAAATGTTTTTAAGAAAATGTGTAATTGTTTGTTTAAATGATAATTTTGAATTAAATGTGGTCATTTGTAAAATATATATAAAATAGTATGTGATTTGCATTTACATTATAATTTTGGATTAAATTTTAATAATTTTGCTAAATATCTATATATATTCATAGTTTTATTTCCAGGAGCTTCGATGTAATAAAAATATAATAGCTAAAAAGGTAACCTTTCAGTATAATAAATATTTTTCTCAGAGCTTCTATTTTCTCAAATCATAAGAATGTATGTGCTGAGATTTAAAATCCTTATTTTTTGTTTTTGATATTGTCTCTTCATTTTTAAATTCTATTGGTTGAGAAGTTTTAAAAAATATTTTATTCTCCAATAGCCTTTTTCAAATATTGTTATTTTTTTTTAAATCACACTTATCATTTATGCTCTATAATGTCATAAATATGTCATGTCATAAAATTAAACAGATTTATATTTGGTATTTATAAGTGAGCATTTTATACAATATTCAAGATGGTTTTACAGCCAGTTGATGAGGGATGTTGTAAGCCATAATATAATAATTCCAAAAAACTTAATTGATTAATTATGTTAGTGTAATTAAATTAATTAACTTTAACAATCTCAGCCATAAGTATTGTAGACAATTTTCACTATTTCTTATGCTTGTTTATAACTTTTGTTAAAACAGGTAAAACTTACTATACGTATTATCACACACAGCAATCTAGAGTAATCAATGGATGCCAAAAGGCTTGTGCATAAAATCCCATCTAGTGCCTACTCATCCAATATCCCAGTGTGGCAATATGTATAGTGAGTTTTGCCTGTTTAAATAGAAAAATTAGTTCATTTTCCTATTACTGTGTCATGTATTAAGATGAGAAGTGTGTGTATTACTTGTTGTAGGAGCATTTACAAACGATTGTGGGCATCATTATATATTATTTATTTTGCAATGATTGACTATCAATGTAGAATTTCATTTAATTATAATTGATTTACATTTTAATAAACATTCACTTATCTACAATGGATCTAGTTATTTTTTTAGTAGCTACTATTATACTTTAATTCATTATGAATGTATCTTAAAATATCATTATATTATTTAAGTAATTTTTAATTTCTTTTTATCATATATTTTACAAAATTAACTTTAAAATTAAAATGTTTGTTACTGAAATATATGATAAACACATTCATTTTATTGGAATTTAATTAATGATATTATCTGCAGCAATTTTTTTAATAATATGAAAATATAAAAAATCAAAAAAAAAAAAAAAAAACATGTGAATTAAGCATTACTGTATGACTTAGTAAAAGTTATTTTACTAATTTTGATGAAATTAATACATTTATTTTGTTTTTATTAAATATAATGTTTTACTCACATATATAAATAACTAAATACTTTTGATGAATTAGTATTGCCTTGTAATTATACCGTTATATTGAAAAGTATTTTCTTCCTTATCAATTAAATATTTATATGATATAAATGTTAGCTATAACTTAATAATGTGTTTCAGTCTAGCTGCACTTTTCTCAATTATTACATATTAATTAGAAGTCTTTTGAATTCAGAAATTTTATTTCTGCTAATAAATAATACTTATTTTACATTTCTATAATTAATTTCTCTTTTTTTTTGGAATACTGAAAATTTTCACAACATATTACAAACTAAAAAAGTATTTTGGATTTCTTTACTCTAATTCCTTCTGTTGTAATCTTGTGCTATCAATCACCATAAAATGTTATTGCAATTTGTGTCCAATCCCTATACTGGTGAATGGCTTTTACCATTATAAATTAGGATTTTGAAGCTAAATCTTGAATCAATACAGTAGTGCATTTTACAACCCACTTTTAATTAATTTTTACTATCAAGCTTTCAACATATTTTTTAAAAAACCTGAGATTTTGAATCTAAACTAACAGCGGTTAGCATAGCTGCCTTCTAAGCAGTTGGCCCATGGCCTGAGTTCACTTCTTAGTCAATGCTTTGACATATAAAAAAAAGCCAATAACAATATATTTTAATAGTCTCAGTTCTACATTACTTGTAAGCATCCTAATTAAGCTTGTAGTAAAAAAAAATTAAAATGGCTTCCAGATACAGCTAAATATATTGTGTTAATATGCTAAATTACTAGCTTAATTCCACTATTTTAAATTTACTTGATTTCTTAATATCATGATGATTGGTTAACCTTTGAAAATTATGATAACTTCCATTTAACCTTAAAACAAAATTATCAGTTGACAATAAAATTTTTAGAAAATAATATTTTTACTACAAAGTTTAAAATTAAATGTTATAAATTTTGAATTTAATGAGGTTTATGATTTATTGAATAACAATTTGATTATTTTAGATTATCCCAATAGGATTTTTTTCTAAAGAAATTGTGTTTTTTTTTCTTTTTTTTAAATACCATTTATCAGTTTATATAAGTTAAATTAATTTAATATAATAATGATTAAATAATATTTAAAAATATTTCATAATCTAAAATAATGCTAAAAGGTTCATTGACTGTAAAAGTAGTAATAAAATAAAAATAAACAAATAGATGTAACATTGATTAGTAAGATATTTTACCCATAGGATATAATATCTTATTTATTTATGATTGAACAAGTACACAATTTTTAAAACCTTGAAATTATCTTTAAATCATTTGGGTCATTTAATAAACTTTCTTGAAAGTTTTAACATTTTAAGACCTATTTTACAATCTGGAAAAGGTTATTATGTAAATTCAAAGTTATCTTCATTTAAATTGTCATTCACCTCTTAATTCAATATCTAATGGAAACTAATAAAAACATCTAATCATTAAACATTATAGCTTATGCAATATATAAAAAAATGAGCAATTCTTTATTTCTCCAGCCATCATTAGTAAGGTGAATAAAGAATAGTTATCATATCTTAGTAAGTTAAATCTCTAGACTGGTGTCTCACCATTATCAAAGAGATTTGGTATTCAAAACTGTAGGCAATATAATTAAATGTCTAAAAACCATTTTTACTTCCATTTTATCATTCAAGCTAAAAACATAAAATTCAAAACCCTTTAAAGTTTTAAACTCATACCAATTTGCTTGATCAATTACATTGATCTGGTTTCTGATCAATAATTAAGTATTGAAATAACCATAATTCTTTATTACTATAGACATCTTTATCTTTCTGACTAGAAACATTAATAATAACAACATATCAGTTACATATTATTATTTATGGTAATCTTAAATAGTCAGTGATTTAGAAAGATTATTATTTTAAACCCCTTTTACTAGATCAGTCTCTCACTTTTAACTTTAACAAAGAGGCTTGAAATTCAAAGCTTGATTTAATGCAGTTATACTGTATAAGCTAAAGAAATATAATCGTTATTAACATTTCTAACCAGAGGAGAAGGTTCTGCAATTAATAAAATACTGCATTATTTCTAATTGTGGATCTCAAGTACCATTATTAAATTCAAAAGATAAAGACCAGTGTGGGAAAGAGATTTAAATGTAACATCTAATAATCATGGTGACTTACACTCTTTACAGATGAAACTGGAATGGAGAGTTGGTCTTTATTTATCAGATTGTTTTGAAATCTATTGGATGTTGACAAAAAAATATTTTTATTATATAACTTCTATATGATGGAATGCAAGGAAGTGTTATTGTTACAGGTGGAAAATGTGGGTCATTTGAAATGGTAAATTGATGTTAAACAATGATGTGTATTTCTTTTAATATTGTTTTGATTTGTTAAGGCAGTAGTTTTTGGAACTTTTTATAAGCAGCTTGATCAAACAGATATCAAGGTGCAATATAGGTTTGATGGTGGGATTTTTAATTTGTATCAATTAAAAGTAAAAACAACTTCTTGAATTCTGGAATTATAGTACACTGTTGATTGTACTATTTTTGTCATTTCAAGAAAAAATTTATAGAACATACTTAAAGATTTGAATGTAAAGAGAATTAAACTCAATATTTTAATCAACAATCAATTGAAGAAAAATTCTTGGTAACTAGTTTAAATATCTTTGTAATTTTATAAATAGAAAGGTGGACTTTAATGTGGATTCACAACATGGACTCCAATATGCTGCTGCTTTTATTTAGTAGAATGTTTTTCGTGTTTATAACTATTGTAACTAAATTATTTTTATATACAGCTGTTATTTCAGTTAATTTTTTGTCTAAAAGAGAGCCTTGGACAACCTATTAATGAAATATATAATCATTAGAAAAATTTTACTTAAAGATGCTCTGGATCAACTGATGAGTGTTGGTTTAGCATGAAATACATATATGGGTGATTATTTATCTTTTCTACATGTAGTATGAGATAGTATTGAAGCAATGGATCTGGAAGTCGATCCATGCTTCACAGCCTTATATAAACTTTCTAATATTGTAACCTGGATTTAATTTATATCGAAATATCATCAGGATTTTGCATAAAAATATAAAATTAACGGGTTTTATTTTTTATATTCAACGCATATTAAATTTAGTTAATTGCTTTAAAATATGTATTTTAAAGTAAAATTCTGTTTAAGCTCGTTATCAAAATTTTCTGTTCCAAAATTTAGGAATGAAACATATATAAACGTCAAGCGTATGTATATATACAAGTAATGCAAAATTCTGTTGAAATAAAAGGTTATTTTATTAAAAAGAAATAAGATATTTTTCTTTTAATTTTGTCATTTAAATTTTGTTAAAATATGGCGTATGATTTTATTTTAAGATAAGCCTGCCAACATTCTAAAGGAATGGTATGTTTAATTACTTAGTCCATTCAAGGCAATTAAAGATAGCCTTTTAATTAAATAAAATTCAAACTTAAATGCACAATTTGATAAAAAGAAATTGAAAGTTTATTTTTAGTAAAAATTTACTTTGAAACAAAGAAGTGTAAGGGGCTTATCAAGATCTAAAATCATATGCAAACAATAGAAACGTAGCTGACAAAATGTATAAAAAGGAGAGGTGAACAAAAGACTGGGCTCTCTCTGGTTCTTTTGCTGATTCAGGCAGATCCTGTGATGTGAGTCACCATATTTTATTTCTAAAAGCAGAAAATATTGTTCCTGAATTCCTGGAAATCACCGTTAGAAGTTTCAACATGCAACATGCTAAAAGTGATCATAATTTGATGAACATAAAAATGATTGGCAGTTAGGCAAACAGCTTTGCCTGCCACCAAGGTCCTAAGCCATCAAAATGTGTGACATGCCAAAATAGAAGCCTGAACTGTGTGCAGGTCTGTGTGACCGTTCGATTAAAATGCTACATAATTTTCATTTCCTTGTCCAGACAAATCCCAACATCTTCAATCAAGCCACCATGCCAAGGAAACTAGATCTATAAAATAAGGACTGGTAACTGTATAAAAATCTCCTCATGAACTCTTTATTACTCTACCATTTTCATAAATACCTTTCAAAATTGTTCCATTTCATTCATATCTATCATGTAACTGTTTTTTATTAGACTAACATTAATTTTATCTTTTAACATTAATCATTTACTTACTAAAATTATTCCCCTTCGCTATTCCTCATTTTAAAATGTATTTAAATGTTTTCTTGTTTTTTTAATTTTTTTTTTTTAATTTAAAACTTTCCAAGTTAATAATTCTATTAAAATTGGGAAGATATTGATTTAAACTGCACAATATTGTGTCATTACTCCACCTTATTGTCAACTTACTTATTATATAATCAACCGGGGAATAGCGGAGGTAGTTTAAACATTCCTAATATTTTCAAATGTCATTTATTAAAATATGTTATTTAATCTAAAAGCTTAGTTTTCTAATTTTCTTTCAATTTCTTAGTAGCTTAATCTTTTATTTTTCTTATCAAATGATCCAGGCATGTACAAACACATTCAATATTATCTGTTTTTTTATGCACATTTAATGTATTTATTCCTGTAAGTGTCCTCGTCCATGTCTCTCTCTGATGCTAAGCCTAGGCCCAGTAAGAAAATAATTTATGCATGTCTCAGATAATGTTGTTGGTTCGTAATTAGACTCAAGAATAGGTGAATAGGGAAAGTCATAGTATTCTTGATTTAATATCTTGCATATGGGTGGCCTTGAGGTACTTTCGCCTAGTATTTGAACTGGGTTAAACCAACATACATCATCTGACCTGTACAGTATGGATAGTTGAAGGGTTCTTGAAAGTCTGAGTTCAAATCACCTATATTTACAATTAGGCTCCAGTTATGTAAAGGGTACCTGTATTTCAAATATTTACACATTAAGTCCACATCCTGCCCATCCTTTCTATGTATTTAAATGGATAAGGTCCTATACATGAGAGTTCAGAATGACTTGAGATCAACATGGGCATGGCAATTATATTGGCATCAGCATGGGAGTTGTGCTTTCCATCTTCAGATTTTTAATGGTATGGATGGCTGAAGAGTTGGAGTGGATTAAAGCCTGTCCATTAAAGTATAATGATTTGCTACCTTAATATAAAACTGAGCACTGATTATATATATATATATATGTTGTTGTTTTTTATTTATTAAACATGAAAGTAAATTAAAAAGTTCGCATTTAAAAATTTTCTTTTAGAATTAAAAATTGAAATTAAATATCATCTTAAACTCTTATATATTAAATCGCATAGATAATGAAAAATTATTAAAATAAAACTTTATTAAAGAAAAAGTATTTTAAAACTAAATTTTAAAAAGATTTGGAGATGAAATTATATCTTTAAATTTATCTTTAAATATATTTTTGATTTGGAAAACAGGTTAATTAATCAGAAATGGAAATGATTGTTAATTAGTTAAATGTAAACCAGCCTTCGGCATTTAAATGTAAAAACACCGGTCAGATAAGAAAACAATAGAAACTGCTAGCAAATAAGAAGAAATCCCTATGGAATCGGACCGCAATGAAAAGGATCATCTCATCGATGACGTAATGTTAAGTCAATCCTTCGAATACGTATAAAAGGAAAATTTGGAAATTATTAATTAGTGACTAGTTAGTTATTGATGATTATTACGATGTAACAGCTAGGTGTTAGTGCTGAGGGGATTGAAAAAGATGCACAGCTTCAATCCCTTCAGTTCTGCTAAGAAAGGAAGAAAAATGAACCATCGTTTCTACATTGAGGACCAACTACACTAAAAAATCTCTGGATGGATAAATAAATCGGCCAACAGGATACCAATCTTCGGACGACATGGGAATTCATGTTCAAATGGCAAGGAATATATGAAGATTAACTATTTAAATAACCGTAAGAACTTTAAAATTTATGAACAGTAAATTAAAAACTTTTCCAGATTTAAATGATTGCAATATTATTCTATCTGACCAACATTATTTATTAATTAGTTATAATTTTATTTAATGTATTTATTTTGTAAAATCATTTCCATTTATTTATTTTTTGTTCTTTAAGTTTTATTATGATTTTGTTTTCCGTTAAATTAATTATAAAAATGTTAAACTTAAGTCGGGCGTGAATGGCTGTATAGATTTGTAAAGTTATATTAGGGGAGGGTAATCTTAGGTTATTTATGTCGTTGTTAGATTGGGTCAATGGATTGGATATATTGATGTAGTTAGTAGATGTGATCGGAGATTCGCTACTGGCAGAATCGTTTATATATACGCCACACTCACCCGTTTGCCTATGGAAGGAATTATAAGACGGAGAACGCAGTTCCTTTCTATGGAGTTTTTTTTTTATTGTTCTTCTCGTTAGATAGATGTAATATTCCTATCTGATTGAGAGTCAATGTCTTTTCTTAATTCTTTTGGTGCTGCCGTATTTCGTATTACATTGAATACATCGATGTATCAGATGGATTGATGCCAGTTTGACTGCGAATTTTAGCCTAAGGTTAAATAGGGATAGAATATTTTAATTTCAATGCAAATCTATGTAGTATTCATACTCGATTCTAAATAAAAATGCATTAAATTTAAGTTGTTTATAGACGCTTGCATGGATTGTTTATCGGTTAACCATGTTTTGCGTTTTCATATTTGATCAAAATATATAGACATTCGATAAATAATGATACCTTACGGTGAGTATCTAAAATGTCTTTATTCGGATGTCTTTTAAGTTATTGGTGACAATGCAAGTATCTTATGGTGAATACTATTGGGTTACATATAAACTTCCCTCCGCAATTGTCAGTAATCAATAATTTTATATTTTGATCGCTTATGTTTACTTTGGAATGTTTTTAACCGTGTAATCTATGTAACCGATCTATAGCAACTTATTATAACAAGCTTTTATAATCCCATCTGTGCGAACTTAATAAAAATGTAAAATTAGAATGTAATAGTAATTAAAGGTAAATTAAAGTCAAAAATCAAAGTTAAAAAATAATGTTAAATGTTAAAATGTAAAACTAATAATAAAATAATTTTAAATCTTATATATATGTGAGTAAATAAATGTTTGTATGTTAATTACTGGCAGTGGCTTATTTTATTCTTTTTTTATATATATGCTCTTAGATTATCTTATTAAATCTCTGCTATTCCACTGAGCTAGTGACATGGGCTAACGACCGGAACCAAAATATTTAAAAAAGGAAAAAAAAAATTTTTATTTTTTTTTTGACTTACGTATCTGCCTACTTTATAAATTTTTCTAGGTTCAAATGCCTAGATGGCGCCCTGTAGTGCAGTTTACGTTAAGTCACCTTTTCCGGATCGTTACAATATATATATATAGTGTGTGGGAGATAATAATCTGGATCAACTGATGAGTGCTGGTTTCGCATGAAATACATATATTGGTGATTATTTATCTTTTCTACATGTATGTGGCCATGTGTATCAGTAGTATGAGATAGTATGGATAGTTGAAGGATGCTTGAAAATATGAGTTCAAATCCCCTATATTTAAAGATGCTCTGTAAATTTTTAGAGATATAATTGCAAGATCATAAATCCCATCAATATGTTATCCAACTTTCTGCATACACACATTTTTTTATTGAATATGTATTAGTAATAAGGAGTGCAAGATTATTAAAAGGGTGTTTTTATTGGTCAACTTGAACATGGTTTTTATAGGAGAGATAGACTAGATTAATGTTATAAGGATTATATTAAAGTTGTAAAAAAGTGCAATGTCAATTATTTCCATTGGAAAGATGTGACAAAGAAGAGAATATATTGAAGAGCTACAATTAGACATGGTGTTGAAGTATATCAGAAAGAAACATTTTCTACTAAATAAATTTAAAAATAGCATTATAAAATATCATGTAAAAAGAATGTTCTATATGTGGTAATATTTCTGATTCACAGATTAGTTTGTATATTAACTGGAAAACTCCTCTCTAGAGTACTTTTTCTTCTTCTTTCTTTCTTTTTGTTAGAGTTAGAATAATGATATACATTTTATCATTATCATCATCATTATTTCTATAACAAGTCTGCAATTAGAGAAGATATTAAAATTAAGATTTAATTACTGACAATGAAAACTGAAACATGTACATGTCACTGATTAGGCATTAATTTCTATATATAATATAAATTATAGAAATTGTTATTTCAGACTGTTCAGAATAGAAATTCTACTTTTGTGAGAGAGATGTGATAAGACGATATATAAGCAACTAAAAAAACATTAACTATTTTTCTTTCGCCCTTAAAATTTTATAACATTTTTTTGTCAATAGATTTTACTTATTTGACTATATAGTCGTCTCATAGCTTCTTTCTACTTGCTTTAAGTGAAAAAAATTGTTAGATAATCAAAACTGACACACATTTTAATAAAAAGCATTGTAAAAAAGCAAAAACGTAATTTATTTACAGATTTATTAAATATAAAAAATGAAAAGGTATAAATAATTAGTAGTAATACCCATAATTTTGAAATTTTATATTCCCCATATTTTAGAAATAACAAAACAGAATGGAAATAAAATTTTGAACTATTTTATTTACTTTTTTCTATTTAAAAAATATGCATAAAAATATCGTTTTTTTGCTTAGTGATTAACATAGACAATATAATCTCTTTTGTACATTATTTTGATTTTAAAATTTATTTATACTTTTAAAATACAAAAGTGTTTAAATTAAAAACAAACTTAATACTTTAATAGTAAAATAAAATGCAAAACTAAGTGTTTTTAAATTGAAACCAGTCTGAGAAATATAAAATATTTCCACATACATCTCATGCTGACATTTTTATTAGATTATTTAACACCTTGAAATGCTGATTTTTAATTTATATTTTAGGAAGCTTTTTTTCTACTAAAAAGCTGCAATTATACAAAATTTGAATTATGTGTGAAATAGCGTTGACCATATTATTGCAATATATATATATTTCTGATTATCGCCATTTTACTGTGTATTTTTTTTCTTTCTGATGAAAACCAGTCCTCTGGTTGAAATATAATATTATTTATTGGATTTATAAGTCTTTTTTTGTTTATATATATATATATAATTTTAAACTTTATTTGAACTTTCCAAACAATAACAACTATTAGTAATAACACACAACATTTCAAAAAGTATTATTCTCCACTCTTCTTCAGATGTTCCTGATATGATCAGTGACAATGCTAGAATAGGAGTCAAATTTATATCTTTAAATTTTATAATATCAAATTTTAAGGCAATTCTTAGTTGATTAGAGCATTGCTTTAATTCTCAATATTCAATAATCTAAAGGTGTAAGTTGGACTTCTATGCTATCATTGTCACTGGCCAGGCTACCAACACCCTGATGAAGAGAAAAAATTAATATCACTCCAAATATTGTATAATATGCTAACCTGTGTTGTCTTTGTTTATTATTACAAACAGTTACTTGTATTTGAAAAAGTCCATTTTACTTAGAAAATTTCAAATAAATTGTAAAATTTCCTACAAACTTAACATTTAATGACAGATGGTGGAAATAATCCAACATTTCAAATCTAAAATACCATCAATAATATATTGCTAATTTTTAATTGATTGCTTGCTGAACTTTATTTTAAAAAATACATGGGAAATTTTATTAAAACCATCAATATTTAACTTATAAGTCTATAAAAATCTTTATGTATATATATATAATGATTTAAAATAATGTGATTTAATTATGGATTTTTTAGTACTATATTTACATCTTCAGAATCTTAAAGTATTATGAATTTTTACAGATATTAGGAAAAAAACATATTTAAAAATACTTATAATTTTAATGCATATATAAAAAAACAATATTTATACTCTGAGAGAAGTAAAATTTAAGTGACTTCTGAAATTTTAACACAATAATAAAAAAGAGATCTAAAGGTTTCTAAATAACTCAATCTGACATTTTGGTGCACAAATATCTCATGACTTTTCAAGCAACTAAATATATTGTCCTATTTTTAATATAAATCCTATGCTTTTTTGTAATTTAAGGGACTATAACTGTTTTAAAATATATATATATATTAAGCTTTTAGGTCACATGAGTTGAGATCCTAAATATAGCAATGAATTCTATTTTAAAATAGGCAAAACTCTCTATACAGTAGTGCCACTCAGTGACAGCCAGAGTAATCAATGAATTTCAGAAGGCTTGTGTATAAAATTCCTTTCTAGTGCCTACTCATCCAATCTCTTCAGACTAGTCTCTGGCTTGTGGCCTTTGTCAGTGAGAAGCCTTGGATCTGAGAGCACTGCACCTAGATCTTAGGATCTAATGTAACCCTCCAGCAGCCACCTTTTATTTCTACTTAACTACAAAACTATGAGAATAATATTGAAAACAATAATATTTTCAATCTAAGCTCATTATCTTACATAGCCATATAGGTCTGAACTCAGTTCAGTACCCATACATTTTGGTGTCTTTGGTTCTTTAAAACTATAGCCACCACTGTCCTATTAGGCAGGATTGATATTAAATCGCTACACATTACATGATCACCATGTCTTATGCTTGCTAATAACTGTTATTATAACAGACAAAACTGTCCATACAGTAGTTCACTCGGTGAACGTGTGAATTCTATTTTACTAACTTGTCTAACAGACAAAACTGTCCATACAGTAGTTCACTCGGTGAACGTGTGAATTCTATTTTACTAACTTGTCTGTTTTTAGTTTATTATTACTGTTAGAATTTTAATTCTTATGTCAGTGGCAGTATGAAAAAGATTGAAAATGCAATAAATTGAAATTAACACAAATATAATACTAATAAATGTAGATGCTTTTATAATAATAATTATAAAGTCTGAAATGTCTCCCAGGGTGGTTGATAGCTGTTTGATTTTGTCCATGTCTCTGCTAGATTCATTTAGTTTGATATCGCTTTAAAAACAGTTTGTTTATTTTTTTTTTTAATTCTTTACTTTCTCTAGTTGGAACAAAGTATGTTTATAATTCTAGAATGTTATCAGCTGTTTTAATTAATTACGTAAATATTTTTTTTAGTTGATTAAATATATTTAATTAAATTAGATAAGGATAAATTGTTAATTTAATTTATCATTTTTAATTTCTCAATCTTATATCTAACGGAATTGATCTTAATAGATCCTGATAAACTATAGCTGCATCAAAACTGTGATAGCATATTATGAGGGTGGAATATAAATAAAATATTAAAATCAAATATGACTAATTTTAATATGTATATAAAGCATATATTTTTGGATATAAAATAAGATCCCCACATCCACATAATTTATTTCCAATTTTTCACATAAATTCAAAATTTCATGGATAGTATTAAATCTTATGTAATGTACATTTTTAATACACCACACGCACACACACACATATACTATAATACGACAGAAAATTTTAACATGTATATATAGTGAATGTATACTTAAAACAATCTATTTTGAGGCATCAGAAATAATAATTAACAAAAAAGTAGAATACTGCATACATTTAGGCAAAACGGTCTAACACCTTTAACATATATATATACTATTAGTTGTCAAATAGAAGATCGTAAAACTCAAGAACCTAGATTGGAAGAGCCTAGATGCAATTTCTAAACCTTTAGCTTTTAAATCTGTCACTTAATCATTGCACTGAACTACATACACATTAAAATTAAATAACATTAGTTTAAAAACTATTAAAATGTTTTTTTTTACCATCTACATATTTATAAACTTAAAATAATTGAAACACAGGCTTATTATATACCTGTGTCTATATATGTAATATAGGATATATGAGCACAGACTTTCAGATGACCCATCACTGTCCATTCTATCTAATAACACTGACACACTTAAGCACACATATGCTGAAAAAATAAATAATCACCAATATACATATTTCATGCTAAACCAGCAATCATCAGTTGGTCCAGATTATCATCTCCCACACATATATACTATAAGTGCTCAGATATATATATTAAGATAGACAACCGTCCATCCAATTGAAAATCTGATGATGGAATGCTCGAAGGCCACCCTGAGGCCGAGATTCTTGTCACACCCATGTTGACCTGAGGTCAATCTGAACCCCACATGTACAGGACATAATCCATTTAATACATATGCAAGGATGGGAAGACATCTCTACAATGTAATAACTGAAACACAGGCTTATTATATACCTGTGTCTATATATGTAATATAGGGTATATGAGCACAGACTTTCAGATGACCCATCACTCTCCACTCTATGTAATAACACTGACACACTTAAGTACATATATGCTGAAAAAATAAATAATCACCAATATATGTATTTCATGCTAAACCAGCAATCATCAGTTGGTCCAGATTATCATCTCCCACACATATATACTATAAGTGCTCAGATATATATTAAGATAGACAATCTTCATACTTTAATGGACAGGCTCCAATTCACTACACACTCCAACACTTCAACCGTCTATCCAATTGAAAATCTGATGATGGAATGCTCGAAGGCCAAATATCTCGGCCTCAGGGTGGCCTTCGAGCATTCCATCAACAGATTTTCAATTGGATGGACGGTTGAAGAGTTGGAGTGTGTAGTGAATTGGAGCCTGTCCATTAAAGTATGAAGATTGTCTATCTTAATATATATCTGAGCACTTATAGTATATATGTGTGGGAGATGATAATCTGGACCAACTGATGATTGCTGGTGTAGCATGAAATACGTATATTGGTGATTATTTTTTCAGCATATATGTGCTTAAGTGTTTCAGTGTTATTAGATAGAGTGGAGAGTGATGGGTCATCTGAAAGTCTGTGCTCATATAAACTTAAAATACATATATCTTAAGACTTTTTATTATTTCACTTTATGAAAATAAAGGTAATAGAAAAGATTGTAGCAATTATTAATGAATATCATTAATATGCCTTATAGGAAATGTACTTTACATTATATAAATACTTATTATACACTTTAATTTAAAAATTATATAATTGTGGCATCAAGAAAGATTAAGAAAATAATCATAAAAATTGAGTTAGAGTGCATTCACACACACACACACACACACACATATATATATATATATATATATATATATATATAACTATTCAAATCTATGTGTAGGTACTGGCACTCAATCACTTTCACTCTCAATCAAATAACAACATAATTTATGGAGCTCTTCTTGACTTTTCTTGCGATAGAAGTTAATAGCAATGGTGATAAAATATAGAGATACAATTCTGAAACAATGTTAAAAATATATAGATCACATGGACTGCCATAACCATTTTTTTTTTTTCATTTTGCAATCACTGTAACATTATTTGCAATGTGAATCAAAAATTAAAATTCATTAGAAATTATGAAAAAATGCAAACTTAATGTAAGCAGAATTTTTCCAAGCCTCCAAAAAATCCTACCATTCTTCTAATTTCAATAAATGACTTGATAAAATTTCTTTCAGTGAATCCTTTATTAAAGTTTTTATATAGAATCAGCATTTTTCTTATTGTCTTTTAGAATATTATTTTCATATATATATATATATATATATATATATATATATATATATATATATATATATATATATATATATATATATATATATATATGTCATGCTATTTTGTTGTTCTCTAATTATTTTTCTTGTCCTGTGTATATAATTTTAGCAGTCTAAAAAGATATCATAGCATGAATTTCTTTTGATTGATTTCTTATTAAGTAGCTGATCAATTTCAGTATATGATTTTTTTTAAAGCTAAATCAATACATGACTTTTATCTTTTATGGTTGAATAAAATGTAGTCATCTTTATTTTTGCATTTGAAAACTATTGTAAAGCACTTTTGCATTTTTAAAGTTTAGAAGAAAAATGTATGATAACTCATGGAGCCATAGATACTTTAATTTTTTATATGTTTTAGTTCATTTATTGAGTTGGTGGGATCTAGAGCTTAAGGACTATGAATCTCATTTCACTCATTTTTAGTATTCAAAATTCATATGATCTTCAAAAAAGCTATGTATTTTTTTTTTTGCAGGATTCTCTTTAAAACTTTTATATAGTCAAGTAAACTTTTCATGCACATCATTGTGGTTTTAGAAAGCATTCTACAATTTCTCCATTAATATGTAATCTATTGTATGAAATATATTATTTTTGACAATGTGTATTGTCTCTCATAAATACTTAATAAATTTCCAATGCACAAATTCACTCTCTGACAAAAAATCTTTAAAGCTGTCCATTCTTATTTTCTTCATCATCAATTTCTTTAATATGCCCAGTCATATTCTCTATAACCATTATTTTCTTTCCCTTTTTTAAAAACTCTGTATATCCTTAAGTAGGCATTCATAAATGTTACTATTTCATTCCATTATAATTTTATTTTCTCCAGTGGCTACATGCATTATAGCCACCATCCATTCATCCATTCTTGTCTTCCTAACCTTATTTTACACCACAATGTTATTGACACTTAACAATATTTAATTATTTTTTGACATAATTTTTATACCATCATCTCTTCTACTGAAATTCCACCCAATGGACATTATTTACATTACTATAAATATAATTAGTAAAATACATCATCTTCATCAACCATTGTCAATCCACTGCAGGGTAAAGGTCTTTCCAAGCTCAATCCATCTTCTCTGACCTCTAGCCACGTTTTTCTTGTTTCATTCATTTATCTCACACATGGTCTATTTCTGGGTCTTTTACATACTCTTGAAATCTTCTTTAAGTTTTCAACTGTCCATCTATTATCATCTCTTCTAGACAGATCCCAGCCCACCTCCCCTTTAGTTTTTTAATTCTTTCAACAATGTCAGTACCACCTGTCTGTTCCCTTATCAATGTATTGCATTTTTGGTATTTTCTTTTTATTCATAATGCATCTCTTCATACTTCTTTAAGTGGGCTGAAGTCTCTATATTTCCCTTTTATTAAATGTGTCTGAGTTTCATATGCATAAGTAAAAACTGGTAAAACACATTTATTAAAAGCTTTCACTTTCAAACATGTAGGCATATTTTCTTATGATACTATTTCTACAAAAGCACTCCAACCAAATTCAATTCTATGATTAATTTTATGTACATAAAATTGATTAAAATTATTACAATACTTTCTTAGAAAGTAATTTATATGTTTTTTTTACAAAACAATCTAAAAAATATTTTAAATTATAGCTCTAAAGTTTCCAATAATGTAACAATGCCCATTTTCCCACTGTTTGTGCTGGATCTTTAACCATGATTACACATTTGTTTAAAGTTAATAGTTTATTAGAAATTTTACAGTTATAATTTAAAATATTGTTTAGATTGTTTTGGAATTATATATATTATATAAAAAGGATTGTAATAAGTTTAAGCATTTTTATTTACATGTATGTATTTTAATAATTATGTTTCTTGTAATGTAAATAATATCCAATGGATAGAGTTGCAGTGAGCTAGTCATGTGATTTTGTAAAAATAAATATTTTGATAAGATTCTAATAAAAAATAAAAGCCAGGTTTGTGTATTAAATATTTTTTTAATTTATAGTGAGTTGTCTGTTTCAGTTTTGTTTTGAATTGATTATATTAATGTTTATATATAAAAGGCAACATTATGGATAAATTTTTACATTAAAATTTGGCATTTAAAGTATTTAATGTGAACAATATATTTATATTTTATTTTAATGTCTGTCTGTCTGTCTGTCTATCTATCTATCTATCTATCTATCTATCTATCTATCTATCTATCTATCTATCTATCTATCTATCTATCTATCTATCTATCTATTTGTTTTTATATATATATAAGAAACAAGAAACTTGAATAAATTCTACATATTAAAATATCAATGTGTATGCATAGGTGAATAAATTGACTACATTCAGATAATATTGGATTTGTCACTGTTATTATATTAAAAGAAATATATTAAAAATATATATTTTGTTATAAAAAACAGCCTCTAAACAATGTTTTTCTATTTTAATCATGGATTATGTTGGTTATTTAAAATACTCTGTTTGAATGAAAGAAATTGTTATTAATAAAGACTATCAAGTACTTTCTGTATTTTATACTTCACTAAATAGACATAGATTGATTTTAAAGCCTTAAAAATATTCAATATTAAAACTAACAAAATTTAGGAATAAGTGTAATAATACTCAAATGTTTTTTTTTAGATATATTGTATTAAACCTTATATTTTATAGTATATTAATCTATGAAACATTCACTATTTATTTGTGATGTGTTATTGTGAAAAGTATATTTTCATCAAATGCATAAAAATCATATAGTATTACTAGGAATAACAAGATTAAAACAACTAACTTAGAGTATAATTAAATTAAAAAATATTAAGATTATTTAACTAAAAAAAAAAAAAAAATCGGTTTATTTTGTAAATAATTTTTATTATACTATTCAAACTAAAGTTAGAAATATATTACAAAATTTGCATACAATACATACAGAAATGTTGGAAAAAATTATATAAATAAATTTACAGTTCATTAAGTTACTAATTAACTTTATGGATTTATACTTTATGGTGTTTGAAATTAGTTAAAAAAAGATTCAAGAATATTAATTTATATTTGAAATTTGTTTAAAAACCATCGTCAGTACTGTTAACAAGAAATTAATAATAATAAACTTCTTTTCTCTTTAAAAATATGGTTCTAAATAATCTTTTTTATATAAAAAAATTAGTTAGTAAAAAATTGTTTATCCAAATATTTTAATAATTGAAATGAATTATTTATCCTCAGGATTCTAGTTAAATAATAAACCATAGTCTCCATTAGAAAATGACTATAAAATTTCCAGGAAGAAACTGCTATCCTTATTAAGTAACATATAGACAAACACACACGATATATAATTGTATAACAAAAACGTTAAAGGCTAAAACCTTTAACAATTGCACCTTAAAAATGCTTATGTGACAGCCAATCAGATGTAATAATGACTGCACATGGAACTCTTAATTTAAAAACACAAGCCACAAGTACAAGAAAAAGATGGAGCCACCTTCCTCTCTACTTAAATTTATATATAAATAAGCCAGACTCAAGCATTCTGAACAAAGAGCATGAAGCTTAAAACACCTTCACATTTAATTCACTAAATATTATAGATAAATAAACAATGTGAAATCTTTTGATTTACTATGAAGTAATTTTCAAATCTAATGAAAGATTTCACATTATTTATTTATATATAATATTTAGTGAATTAAATGTGAAAGTGTTTTAAGCTTCATGCTCTTAGTTCAGAATGCTTGAGTCTGGCTTATTTATATATAAATTTAAGTAGAGAGCAAGGTGGTTCCATTTTACTTGTATTTCTGGCTTGTGTTTTTGAATTGAGAGTTCTATGTGCAGTCATTACTACATCTGATTGGCTGTCACATAAGCATTTTTATGGTGCATTTGTTAAAGATTTTAGCCTTTCATGTTATTATTATATCACCTCCTTGTTCTTAATAAATTTAATATATTTATAATTATATAACCAAAATTATATTATGGTATATAATACCTCTGTTTCAACTAAGTCTAACTAAAACAAATTTGGCTTTTTAACAAATTAAACATGTATATTATAGTTTTATATAATTTTCTCTGATACTTTTTTACATCATATTTAAACATGATATAGATAAAAAATAAATAACCTACTGGTGTTGGTGTGTTGTCTATGGAAAAACATTGTTTCCACTTAGTAATTATATCTTTTTGTTGATAATAGTTTTTAAATTCAATATACTTTATATGATTTTTTTTAACATTTTACTATAAAAAATGACTAAACAAATGTTTATTTATTCTAGTCTTTTTATTGAATTGAACTGTTGCCTTCAGATTACTTTAGACTGATAATACTTTCTAATAGTGATATATCTTTGCCATGTTTGCATGAGTATGTAGATTATGTGGGCACAAGGGCCCATATTGCTGCAGTAATTAATAAAATGAAAATGTTTAAATTTCTAAATTACTTCAATGTTAGAAACATGTTCTGATTGTAATATTTTTCATTTAAATATGATAGGATTACTATTTTTACTTAGCCTTGTAACAAATGCTCAAAATATATTATAATACATTACATACAATATGTTACACCACTGTATTAAAATGAATAAACTGTCACATGTCACCTCCATAATTAATAAAATTTATATGTAAATGTTTAATTTATTAATCGCTCTATTATTAATAATTATACATGTTCTAATTGCAAATAATTTAAATATAAGAGCATTTATTTTTTACTTAAGTTTGTAACAGTTGCTTGAAGTATACTAAGGTATGTATTATATTTTTATCATTATAAAACCAAACAGACTGTCTCATGTCACTGCAATAATAAAATGTTTAGACTTCTGAATCATTTTTATTTAAATATTTTAATTTTTATAGAAAATAATAATTTATTTAAAAATAAATATATTCTAAAATACTATCTCAATATAATTACAAAAAAATTTGCAATATATTAAGCAACAGTCACGTGCATTTCTCAATCATATTTTCTAAATACTATTATTACAGTTCAGTATAGACAGTGGTATAGTGTCTGATGTCATAATTTTTGCTCCTGGGATCATTTTTATTGCTATTTCACAGGGTTGAGAGGTTTTTTTATAATACCAATATTATTATTTTCTTAAATACAGATATTTTAAAAATACCAGTATGTTTTTTACATTTTTTATTAATTTGCTATTCCTTGGAAAAAATTATAAATGAAAAATTAGTTAAAAATTAGATTACTTAGATGGGTCAATAATGATTTTCCTACAGATGAGTTTGGTTGCATATTTGTAGAATCATATTAATGTTATTTAGTCATGTGTAGAAAAAATTTCTAAAAAGTTATTTTATAATTCTAAAGCAGTATGTAATTTGATTACACTGAATATTTCCCATATATGTAATTAGAGAGATTTGAACTCAGGTTTTTTTAGTTTATTAATCCTCATTTGTGGCTTCCAAAACGATGTGAGTTAATATTAAATAAAAAACATAAAAGTATAAATAATTATAATTTTAATGTTCTATTATTTCTGTAACTTTTATTAAATAAAATTTTATAGAAATCATTTTGTTTTAATTTTAAAAAAATAAAAACATCTCAAAAGTATAATTATGAAAAATATTAATTCCAAAAAATATGGAGGTAAACAGTAATTAATGAAGTATTTAATCTAAATTTATTTTTAATACTGAACATTTTGTCAAAGACAACAGTTCAAAATTTCTTTTAGAAATTCATTACATATCTTTTTAACTGCTGTTTCCCTCTTCTTTTTTTAGAATTACTATTTTTTGTAATTACATTTTTGGGATGGAAATTTTACAAGATTTTATTATGTTTATATCACTTCCATTTGGTGAATAATATTTCTGTAATATAATTTGCACTATACCACTCTCCCACATTATAAGGACTGATTTTTATCAGCATATAACACCTTGTGGATGGGTGTAATCATAAAAATATAACCAAAGACATGTGAAAAGGATAGATTATTCCCATGGCTCATATTTTGTGCTGAACCAATACTCATCAGTTACTCAGATCACAGTCTCTTACATATATCTTTAACATTGTCAAGAATATATAGATATCCAATTACTACAGTTTAATTGATGAGTCAAACTTATTGCTCTTACAACTTTAACACAAACCAATAAATGGTAATATATTAATAATTTTTATTAGTCATTCATAAGACTAAATATTACCCACATAAAATCTAATATTTATGTAGCGTAAATTTCACTACACCATTCTCACACAAAGAATGATATTGGTTTCTTTCAATTTTTAACACTTTGTGGAGGGGTGTAATCATAAATATATGACTAAACATGTGTGAAAAAGATGTATGATTCTCAAGATTCATATTTTGTGCTGAACCAATACTCATCAGTTGGCCCAGATCACAATCTCTTACACATATCTTTGGCATTATTTAATATTTATAGAGAACCAATTACTACAGTTTAATTTAAAAACAGATAAAAACCAATACCTTGTGTGAGAACAGTGCTGTGAAAAGTACACTATTGAAATATTATTCTTTAAGTGGATAATCTCTAGTCTTATGAATGACTAATAAAATTTACTAATATACTCCTATTGGATGGTTTTTGTCTATGTTGTGGTGTCAGTAAGTTTGATACTTCTCAATTAAACTGTAGTAAGTGGTCATCTATATATATTAAACAATGATAAAGTCATATGTAAAAGAGTGTGATCTGTTCCAACTGATGAGTGTTGGATCAGTACAAAACATGCATTGTGTCATGAAAATTACACTACAAAAATATTTTTTAAGTGGATAATCTCTAATCTTATGAATGTCTAATAAAAATTATAAATCCACTTCTATGTGGTGTTTTTCTGTATGTAACTTTTTTTTAAATTTTATACATGTTGCCTTTGGAAAGGGTGCTCAGCACCAAAAATACATTTAGGTTATTTATTTCATTAACTGCTATTTATCCCTGTATTTTTTGCTTTAATTTTAAAATGTTATTTTATAGGTTTCAGGGTACTGATATTTACTTGTATAAAGATGCCTCTAACCCATGCAATGGCTCTGAAAGTAGTCAAAAAAAGGTTGTTGTTTTTAATTAAATGTCCTTAATATTAGGTATTTGTATCAGAAACACATATTGATTAACCCACATGTTTATTTATTGACTTTACTTTTTTAACTTCTTTTAACTTATATTTAATTTGACAAATACTAATAAAAATATTCATGAATGCATTGTATTTTTACTTGATTAGCATAATCATGATGATGTTTCTTTTTCTATACTGGTGGTATTAACATTTTTTTAGATTTCATAGATTATTATGAATATTACAAACAGTACTAGCTCACTTTCTACTGTTTAAAATTCTTAATAAATAAATTAGCAGTTCAACTGTATTAATGAGCTTGACATTTGAGTTAGAGTTAGTTCCAAAAAAAAAAAATTAAAATGCTTCTTTCCACCACACATTTCTGAAATAGCTATGTAACAGGTTGTATTATTAAGAATAAATTTAACTGCAACTGCAATAATTTCATTGAAAAAACACTCAAAAACTAATTTCTGTCTATAGTTTTAAAATTAAATAATATTTTTCTTTAAATTTTTAAAACATAACTTTCACATAGTTTTCTATCCAAATTCTTGGATAAGATATTTTTAAAAATATAATCAGTATATAGGCATTGTGAAATCTATTTGCTAATGGTTCTTAATCTTCAGTTTATGATTAAAATTTGAATGGAATATTAATTTTGGGATTAGTTCATAATTTTGTCTATTATTTTCATTATTAGATTAGCTTGTGGTTAAGACCTGTAGAGGTCCCTAATATCGCATTTTACACACATATTCTTGAGGTTACAGCCTTAGTAAATATTACTTATGTAATCAATTTGCATTTAAATAAATTTATAATTATAACACTCTTAAGAAGATAACAAGTATAGGCTTGAAATTATCAAAATATAAAATTGATACATCTGCTTTTTAATGAAATTAATCTTCTCTTCTTGAAATTTCTATATCTACCATTTACTAAAAAGTTAATGTTATTAAGGTTAGTTTGCATGTGTGGGTTACCATAACATCAGTATTTATGCTCCACATCAGATTCAAAATGTTAAAAAAAACATCTACTCTTGTTGGACTTCTTTTATTACATTAATATCAAAATAATATTTTAGGAGTCTTTCTTTACATATTGGCATTAACCTATCAGTCAAAATTTAGGAGAAAATGAAATGGATGTGGTGATGCTCAAAGCAAATGTTATTTTGTGAATTAAGTTATAATTAGAAAAATAGATATTATGTCATATATATAGTAGAAGTGTTGATTTTGTTTTTAGAATGTTTACTCACTATTAATAATAAAATTTCAATAGTTTTATATGATAAACTTACCCATTTGTATTGTCAAATTAGACATGTGATTAAGATATTGCTTCTGTTTAGGGAATATATTGTGGATACAAATAAATCTATTCTTGAAATAACTTCAAAATAAAATTCTGATAAAAAATTGTTTAGTCAGTAACTGGATTAAAAAAAGCATGTGATAATTTCTACTTTTACAATATTGAAATATAAGAATAATATATAGTATATACTTAAGCTAGATATAATTAAAGAATATTTCAACCCAGACTTTCAAGCTACCTACAGTTATCCAGTCTATTCATTCCACCTACATGTGAAAAAGACAAATGATCTCCTATATATGTATTTCATGCTGAACCAACACTCATCAGTTGGAAAAAGATAATCATCACCAGCACACACACATATATAATCAGTGCTCAGTTTATATTAAGATAGCAAATCTACATATTTTAATCATCAGGCATAAATCATATCCACTCTCCAACTCTTCAGCCATCCACATCACTGCAAATCTGATGATGGAATTCTCAAAGCTCTTTATGATACCAGTATTATTATTATTAATTCAATATGACCCCGAAATATATTTAAATGGTTATATTAAGGTCCTATATATGATGGATCAGAGTGATTAGAGCTCAACATGGGTATGACTATAATGTTAGTATGATCAAGGACTTTGAAATTCCATCATCAGATTTTTAGTAATATGGATAGATGAAGAGTTGGTGAGTGAAGAGGATTGAAGCCTGTCTATTAAGGTGTGTAGATTTTCTATCTTAATGTAAACTAAACACTATATATATATATATATATATGTGTGTGTGTGTGTGTGCAGGAGATGAGGATCTAGATCAACTGATGAGTGCTGGTTCAACATGAAATACATATATTGGAGACTTTTATATTTTTTCACGTGTATATGGTCATGTGCAACAGTTACAGTAGGTAGAGAAGATGACTATAGGGAGCTTGAAATTCTGGGTTCAAATTCCCTTTAATTACTTTTAGAATAATAAGGTAATAAGGTATGATAGGAATTTAAAATTAGAAATTCAAGAATGACAATAATAAATTGAAATGATTCATTTTTGAACTTCTAAGTTTAAAATTGTATTATATCTTATTAATCATTCCTGATATTTTAACACATTAAAAAATAAATGAACATGAACAGCACTATCATAAAACAATTAACGTTTTTCTTATCTGGTCTCATATAAAATCTATTATAGTTTAGAAATAGTTTTGATCAAAAAAAAGAGAACATTTTAGTAAGATTAATATATGCAGAAAAACAGTAACTAATATTAAATGTTAATATATATATATATTGTAATGGAATTGAAAATATATTGTGAAATGAATGGCTAAATATATCTCCCAACAACACATCTCTGACCTTTGGCCTATGGGTGATGTGATGAGGATGGTTTTATTCATTAATGAGTGCCCGCTATATTGGAAGTTATACTCTACAATAATCATATTCTTCAATATACATATTATTACCAATAATCATACTGTTATATCACTGGCTGCTAATTTATATATATATTTCAATTAATAGTTAGAAATCACAGTAAATTTATGACTTATACTAAACTATAACTAGATATATTTTGAAAACAACATAGAATAAAAAAGAAAACCTCTTAAACATGTTTTTTTTTAAAAAAAACAACATGAATAATTTAATAAATTAACAAAAAAAAAAAAACTTTTTTTTTATAATATCAACTAAATAAATAAGCATTTTTATATATATGATAATTGACAAATATTTAAGAAAATACTTCATTATTAATAAATGTTCCTGGTTCCATTTATCCATTAATTAGCATATAAAAATATACATATACAAAAATATATATTCACAATGTATTTGCACATAACAAACATAATTATATGATTATTATCAAATATTAATAATATTTGCTTTAAATATAACTACCTCTAATTAAAGAAATATGTTTTACTAACAGCATAATAAAAATAAAAAAAATCTCACATTATTATAATCTCTTAAATTTTATTACCAACATGTACTTACAATTATATATATATATCATTATCAACCATTATCAATCCACTGCAGGATAAAGGTCTTTCCAAGTTTAATCCATCTTCTCCGATCTTTAGCTTCTCTTCTCCACATCACCCCTGCACACTTTCTTATTTCATCCATCCATCTCACATGTGGTCTCGTTCTGGGTCTTTTACAATCTCTTGGAATCCAGTTTAAAATTTCAATTGTCCATCTATTATCATCTCTTCTAACAATATGTCCAGCCCAACTCCACTTCAATCTTTTAATTTTTTCAATGAAGTCAGTAACACCTGTTTGTTCTCATACCCATACATTGCGTTTACGATCTCTTCTTGTTACTCCCAACATACATCTCTCCATACTTCTTTGAGTGGTCTGAAGTCTCTGAATTGCTCTTCTATTAAGTGTCCAAGTCTCAGATCCATAAGTAAGAACTGGTAAAACACATTTGTTAAAAACCTTCCTTTTCAAACACATAGGCATATTTCCTTTTAGTATCAAGTTATTTCTACCAAAAGCACTCCAACCAAGTTTAATTCTATGATTAATTTCCTCCATTATGTTTCCATCTGTATTAATAATCTGACCAAGGTATTTGTAACTGTTAACTTCTTCTAATTCATCATAATCAATCTTTATTTTCATATTTTGAGCAAATCGATTAAACATTACTTTAGTCTTTTTAACATTTATCTTTAGTCCTACTTTTCTACTTTCATCTGATAATTCCTGCAACATTTCCTGCAGATCTGAAGCATTATTTGCAAAAATAACTACATCATCTGCTAAATCTAAATGACTTAAATAATCACCATTTACTTTCACTCCTTTAGTTTCCCATTTTAATCCACAAAATACTTCATGCAGCACTGCTGTAAAAAGTTTTGGAGATATGGAGTCACCTTGTCTTACACCTTTCTCAATGTTGACTTTCCCAGTGTCATTATGTAATCTAATTGTTGCTGTTGCATTTTTATAAATATTCTTTAAAATATGACAATATCCTGGATCTATACCTTGATGATCTAATGCTTTAATCACTGAAGAAATGTTTATAGAATCAAATGCCTTTTCATAATCTACAAATCCTAAGCATAATGGCAACTCATATTCATTTGTCCTTTCTATAACTTCTCTCAATACCTGGATATGATCTACTGTACTAAAACCACTTTTAAATCTGGCTTGTTCTCTTGGTTGGTGGAAATCCAATGTTCTCTGTAGACGAGTAGTAATTATCTTGGTAAAAATTTTATATAAAACTGATAAAAGGCTGATAGGTCTGTAATTTCTAATATCTTCTTTATCACCTTTTTTAAATATTAATATTATTACTGCATTCCTCCAATCATCCAGTACATCTTTATCATTTAGACATTTGGTATATAACTTTGCTAAAAAAAATTCTATTTGTTCACCTGCTTCTTTTAATATATCAATTATAACTCCATCATTACCTGGAGCCTTTCCTTTCTTCATACATTTAATTGCATGTCTCACTTCTTCATTTAAAATTCTGGGCAATTTGGAAGATGTAATAAATATAGGAGGTACTTGTTCTTTATTACTATATAATTCTTGATAAAAATCTTCTACCAATTTCATGATGTCATCTCTCCTTTTAGTAATAATTCCATCTTTTTTTCTTATTGCAGATATAAATTTCCTACCAATACCAAAATGTTGTTTTACATTCTTAAGACTTTTATTTTCTTCTACAGCTTTCCTTGCTAGCTCACAGTTATACTTTCTTATATCATTTTCAACTCTTTTCCGCACCATTTTACAAAATTCGAGATATTCAATTCTTTTTAATGCATCATTTTTGTATATCTTTATATTCCTTCTTTTCTTCATAAATTCTCTAGTCTCAGTAGAAATTTTATTGGTCAATTGCTGTTTCTTTCTACCAGCTATCTTTGTTGCAGTTTTCAAAAGTGTATCAGTTATTTTCATATTAATTTCATTCAAATCTGAATCATGTTCAAAATCTACTAATACTTGAAACTGATTTGTAAGTTCTAATTTAAATTCATTAGAATGTTTCTGAAGATTAGGAATATCAACTGTAAATATTGTTTTTCTTAATAATTTTTGTCTCTCTAGTTTTACATTAACACGTATCTTACACCTTACTAATCGATGATCACTTCCTGTGTTAAATTTATTAAGAACATTACAATCTTGAAATATGTATTTCCTGTTAGTCAAAATTTAATCCAATTCTGCTGTACCTTCATTTGGATGCTTCCATGTCCATTTCCTTTTAACATTTTTCTCAAAAAAAGAATTCATAATATAAAGTTTTTCTTTTTCTGCAAACTCCACAAGTCTATGTCCTCTCTCATTTCTATTACCATAACCAAAATTACCCACAGCACTTTCATCTTTCATTTTTTTACCAATTCTATCATTAAAGTCTCCCATAACAATTTTAAAATGGTGTTTACTCTGATCAAAAGCCTTTTGTACATCCATATAAAAATCTTCTACTACTTCATCACTATGAGAACTTGTTGGGGCATAAACCTGAATTATCTGCATTTGGTATCTGCTATTAAGTTGTATAACTAATCTTGCCACTCTGTCCGATACACCATCAATCTCCACAATATTGTTCTTCCACTTTTTATTTATAATGAATCCTACTCCACTTGTATTTCCAATATGTGTGCCTTTATAATAGAGTATATGTCCACTTTTTAAATCAATTGTCTCTTCACCTTTTCTTCTAACTTCACAAAGTCCAATAATGTCCCATTTAATATAAGAGAGTTCTTCTTCTAATTCTTGCAATCTTCCTTCACTTGAAAGTGATCTGCAGTTGTACGTACCTAAATAAAAAGTCATCATCAAATGGCAGCCTGGGTCCACAATCAGGGGATTCTTAGCACCCTTCGCCTTCAGCCACCAACCGCTGCCTTGGTTGGTGACTTTACAGCCTCCTGGGAATAAGGGCCATGCTTTATTTTTGTCTGTCATAATTGTATATATGTATTGGAAAAATATTTATCATTTACACAAACCTTCTTTCTGCCTTATCAGGCACTGAGAAGAAATACCATGGTGTTTCTTGATATTAAACTCAGATGTAAAAAGCCAATGAACTCACCACGCTGGCTAATGCGTGTTGGTGAGCAGCCCATCCATGTTCGTATACTATATGAATAATCACATAGTAATAACAGCTGCAACAACAAGAACATATGGAGTGGACATTAGGAATTTGCCCTGCTCGGTTCCTTTAAGGCCTCCAAGAGGAATCAAAGGGTCTCCTTTCAGTTAATAGCAAAACTCCTTTCTGCAGCCCTATTATGTGATTTCCATGATTGGGTTTTCTTTTCTTTTATAGAGGTGTCAAACTATTCTTCTGTAAATTATTTGCAACTTCTTGAATTTAACTGCACCCAATTATGTTGCTTTTAACTTTTAGCTTTGCTTCTTAAATTTCATTCATTCTATATTATATAATTTTTGACTCTAAATAGAATGTTTTAAAAAGTGGGTTATTGCTTTTATATTTGCTTATCATCAATAAATTGGGTAGAAAAGCATTTATGTCAAGGGCTGAATTTCTCTTTCTTCAGCAGGTTCTTCTTAAACAAATCTCATTTCAGACAGATTTTATACATGGACATTTTTGGTAGATTATAAAGTAGATCCACATCTCAAGGCAAGATTGGGCCACTAGTGTAATATAATAGCTTCTTCACTGGAAATATTAAAATTCATATATATATATTTCTTATAATACTTCTTTTATATACACTTCAATGCAAACAATTTTTTTTTTAAAAAATTTCTTTATTTTTCTTACAGTTTCGACTGTCTATAAGGAAAATAAAGATTTTTTTTAAAAAAAATTGTTTGCATTGAAGTGTATATGAAAGAAATATTATAAGAAATATATATATGAATATATGAAGATATGCAAAAGAAAGTAAAAGAGAAGAATAAGAAAATATTAAAATTATTTTTCTCCATGGACAATGGCCCTTCACTAGCAGTTTAAAATTAACATGCTGTTAATATGGTTTTAACAATAATCCATTCAGCAACTTCCTCCTACTGCCAATCTAATCTTCTGAGTAAGTTATCTGAAAAAGAAAGAAATAATCAAAAAAAATTATACCTACCCAATCCATGATTCAACTGAAACCAAATTCATTATATATATATTTTTTTTTTTTCTTAAATTAAGGTTATATTCTAAATGCTATTTAAAATGTAATCTCTTGCAACTAACGTCTATAGACTAAAATATTTTATTCCAGAAACAAGATAATTTTACTTACTTATAATAAATTAATTATATTTAATTATACATTTTTAAATTCACAAACAGAAACATTAATATATATATATATAACTTTTATATAACTTGCTATGTTTAACAAATATATTATTTTTTATACATTTCATTTTATATTATTTTTTTTGTAGTAGCCAATACTTATTATTTGATATCGAGAATTATGAGCTCTTTTCTATACTATTGTAATGTTCAGAAAAAGTAAACATGAAGTTAACATATGTCTACCTTAACAAATGTCAGTAATTTTAAAAATCCATTTTAAAGTAGAAAATGATTTAACTTTGCATAGCTAAAAAAAGAATAATTATCATATTGCTTGCATATAGATGTTTACAATGTATTCACATGCAATACAAATGCACACACACTGAAAATGAAAATGTCACCAACATTTTACTATTCCATCAGTAAATCAAAGCAAATTTTAAAACATAAATTAGAAGCCATTGTGTGATCCTATCCTAAAATTTTATTAAATTTCTTCAACATCACTTTGAAATTCTTGTGCATTTGAAAACTAAATGGCAGTTTTCTGTGTTAAATGTCCAAACATTTACATCTGAAAGTTTGTGTTCATATACCCTATATAGTTGACAATATTTATTATCTAAATCTTAAAAGCAATTACTGTATTAATTTCAGATAATAAAGAACAATCCCAGAGTTTGTTAAAGCCACTTTCTATATATATATTTTTCTCATATGTCATAGCATCGGCCGGGAAGCAAAATTGCTAACCCAGGATAACTGCTTGTAAGGCGATTACGCTGACCTCTCGTCCACAAATGCTTGACTCCTATATATTTTTCTGTTTTTTTAAATATACCTCTTGCTTTATATTAGGTTTAGTTACCAGAGACATAAACAATATCTACTTACCTTGCTTTATCAACTTTTATATAAATGTATTCAGTAACTTTTATTAGAAATTATACCTTCTATTAAAAATAAGCTTATTTGTTTTTGGTAAGGAAAAATACTGGGTATAAACCTAGGTACTGGTGCTGCAATGTGTTGGTACAATATTCTTAATATATAACATATAGTGTATATAAATAAATAAGATGATATATTTTAAATTATTTTTATATGTAATGTAATAATTATAAGTTAAAATAACAAATATTCTCACAACAAAATCCATTATTTTCTTAAAAAAAATTCAAGTTTTTGAGCTAAGATATCACATTTTTTAGATATTGAAATAAGAAGGAAGTAATATCAAAAATTTGAAATATTTAAAATAAAAACTGTTGTTAAACAATAATGGGTATTTGCACCCTTTTTGATTTCTATGTCTATTTTCTTCCGAATTGTTAATAGGCAGCTTAATGAAATAGTCATCATTTTATGGATATTTGATTCTCAAGTTCATTACTTTACCACTTTCATAAACTAAACTGGTCAATTATTATTAAGAACTAATCTTTATTAAGACACTTAACAAATAGAATGAACCAATGTAGCCACAAAATATTCAAGCAATTGAAATAATAGAGTTCAGCTACAATCCATGAATTTTTACTTCTTGTGTCTTCTAATCCATCATTTTATTAAACTATCCAACGCAATTGACATTTATTTTAAAGATTAATATTTACTAAAAGGATTATATGGTAGTATAATAAATTCATCAAATATAATGCATAAAACCTTATCCCGATATCGTGTAAACAATGTGTGTGTGTAACAAGTGTGACTAAAAAAAAGTTCTGATCAACAATCTTTCACACAAATAATCAACTTGTAACTAATGGCATGTCTTCCTTAAATATTTTTTTCAGCCAACCTGGCAATGACTTTTTTTTTTTACTTTAAATATATTTAATTTATTTAAATATATATATTATTTTATTTTAGCTATTAAATTATTTAAATTACTTTAAAATAAAGTGAATAAAATTTCTAAACAAACAGGATTCTTTTCAGATTTATAACACTTTCTGGATGATTAAAATTCTTTAGAGAAGATCCATTTGTTAAAAAAAATTTAAAGAGTTCTTGTTTTGTAATCAAATCTAACAGAGTAGTAATGTCCTTTTAATTTATTTCTTCTGCTTTAAATACCAGTGTTAAACATGTGGTAACTAAATTCATGCTTAACTGGCCCTCCTGTTTTTCGTTGTGTGTGTATGTTTTTTTTTTTGTAAAAGGATGTCTTTATATCTTTTTTTTTTTTTTAAATATGAAATTTAGTTAAATGTCATGCAATAATTATCTGTATTCAAAACAAAAAATACACTAATTTATTCCGTAGTAATAATAATATTAATGCACCTATATGGTAATGGCTAATAAAAATAAATGTGTCAGATTTAACGGTATGTGTACATACAGACACATTCGTAACAATATATATATATATGTATGTGTTTATTCAGAACATTTCTTACAATCGCAACCTATTTAAAAATTGTATATCATCATTAACTATTATCAATCCACAACAGGTAGGTCTCTCCAAGTTCAAACCATCTCCGATCTTTAGCTTCTCTTCTCCAAATCACCCCTGCACACTTTTTTATTTCATTCATCCATTTCACATGTTGTCTCTTTCTGGGTCTTTTACAAACTCTTGGAATCTAGTTTAAGATTTCAATTGTTCATCTATTATCATCTCTTCTAGCAATATGTTCAAATCAACTCCACACCAGTCTTTTAATTTTTTCAATGAAGTCAGTAACACTTGCTTTTTCTCTTACCCATATATTGCATTTTTGATCTCTTCTTGTTATTCCTAACATGCATCTTTCTGTACTTCTTTGGGTCATCTGAAGTTTCTGCATTGCTCTTCTATTAAGTGTACAAGTCTCAGATCCATAAGTAAGAAGTGATAAAAGACATTTATTAAAAACATTTCTTCACCAACACATAGCATATTTTCTTTTAGTGTCAAGTTATTTCTATCAAAAGCACCCCAACCAAGTTTAATTCTATGATTAATTTCATCCATTATGTTTCCATCTGTATTAATAATTTTTCCAAGGTATTTATAACTTCTAAGTCATCATAATCAATCTTTATTTTATATTTGGAGAAAATCCATTGAACATTACCTTAATATTTTTAACATTTAACTTTATTCCTACTGTCCTACTTTCATCTGATAACTCCTGCAACATTTCCTGCATCTCTGAAGCATTATTTGCAAAGACAACTATCATCTGCAATATCTAAATGACTTAAATAAACTCCATTTACTTTCACTCCTTTGGCTTTCCATTTTAATCCACAAAATACTTCTTGCAGTACTGCTGTAAAAAGTCTTGGAGATATGGAGTCACCCTGTCTTATACCCTTCTTAATGTTGACTTTCCTAGTATCATTAAGTAATCTAATTGTTGCTGTTGCATTTTTATATTCTTTAAAATATGATAATATTTTTGATCTTTACCTGGATGATTCAATGCTTTAATCTCTGAAGAAATGTCTATAGAATCATATGCCTTTTCATAATCTACAAATCCAAAGCATAATGGCAACTCATATTCATTTGTCCTTTCTATAACTTCTCTCAATACATGAAAACCAGCTTGTTCTCTTGGTTGGTAGAAATCCAATATTCTCTGTAGATGAGTTGTAATTATCTTGTTAAAAATTTTGCATAAAACTGATAAAAAGCTGATAGGTCTGTAATTTCTAATATCTTCTTTATCACCTTTTAAAAAATATTAATATTAATACCACATTCTTCCAATCATCTGGTACTTCTTTATCATTTAGACATTTGGTATATAACTTCGCTAAAAAAAATTCTATTTCTTCACCTGCTTTTTTTAATATATCAATTATAATTCCATCATTACCTGGAGCCTTTCCTCTCTTCATAAATTTAATTGCATGTTTCACTTCTTCATTTAAAATTCTGGGCAATTAGGAAGATATAATCAATGTAAGAGATATTTGTTCTTTATATTATATAATAGAAGTCTTCTACCCATTTCATGATGTCATCACTCTTTTTAGTAATAATTCCATCTTTTTTTATTGCAGATATAAATTTCCTACCAATACCAAAATGTTATTTTACACTCTTGAGACCTTTATTCTCTTCTACAGATTTCCTTGCTAGTTCAGAGTTATATTTTCTTATATCATTTTCAATTCTTTTTGGCATCATTTTACAAAATTTGAAGTATTTAATCCTTTTTAATGCATCTTTATATATCTTCATATTTCTTTTTTTTCTCATAAATTCTTTAGTCTCAGTAAAAAATTTATTGGTCAATAGCTTCTATTTTCTATGAGTTATTTTTGTTGCAGTTTTTAAAAGTGTATCAGGTATTTTCTTATTAATTTCATTCAAATCTGAATCATGTTCAAAATCTACTAATATTTGAAACTGATTTGTAAGTTCTAATTTAAATTCATTAGAATGTTACTGAAGATTAAAAATATCAACTGTAAATATTGTTTTTCTTAATAATTTTTGTCTCTCTAGATTTGCACTAATACATATCTTACATCTTATTAGTCAATGATCACTTCCTGTGTTAAATTTATTAAGAACATTACAATCTTAAAATATATATTTTCAGTTTTTAAAAGTGTATCAGTTATTTTCTTATTAATTTCATTCAAATCTGAATCATGTTCAAAATCTACTAATACTTGAAACTGATTTGTATGTTCTAATTTCAATTCATTAGAATGTTACTGAAGATTAAAAATATCAACTGTAAATATTGTTTTTCTTAATAATTTTTGTCTCTCTAGATTTGCACTAATACATATTATAAATCAATGATCACTTCCTGTGTTAAATTTATTAAGAACATTACAATCTTAAAATATATATTTTCTGTTAATCAAAATCTAATCCAATTCTAAAATTACCTACATCACTTTTATCTTTTATTTGTTTACCGTTTCTAGCATTAAAGTCTCCCATAACAATTTTAAATTGTTATTTACTCTGATCAAAAGTCTTATGTATGTCCATATAAAAATCTTCTACTACTTCATGACTATGAGAACTTGTTGGGGCATAAACCTTAATTATCTGGATTTGATATCTGCTATTAAGTTATATAACTAATCTTGCCATTCTGTCTGATACACCATCAATCTCCACAATGTCGTTCTTTCACTTTTTATTAATAATGAATCCTATTCCATTTGTATTTTCAATATTTGTACCTTTATAGTAGAGTACATGTCCACTTTTTAAATCAATTGTCTCTTCATCTTTTCTTCTAACTTCACAAAGTCCATAATGTCCCATTTAATATAAGACAATTCTTATAATTCTTGCAATCTTCCTTCACTTGAAAGTGATCTGCAGTTGTAAGTACCTAAATAAAAAGTCATTATCAAATGGCAGCCTGTGCCCACAATCAGATGATTCTTAACACCTTCCACCTTCAGTTCCCAACTGCTGGCTTGGTTGGTGAGTTTACACCCTGCTGGGAATAAGGACCATGATTTATTTTTGTCTGTCATGATTGTATATATCTATTGGAAAAATATTTATCATTCACACAGACATTCATTCTGCATTATCAGGCAACTGAGAAAAAAGACCATGGTGTTTTTTGATCTTAAAGTCAAAGGTAAAAAACCAATCAACTCACCACACTGGTTAATGTATGTTGGTGATCAGCCCATCCATGTTCATATACTATATGAATAATCATATAGTAATAATAGCTACAATAGCAAGAACATATGCAGTGCACATTAGGAATTTGCCCTGCTCAGTTCCTTTAAGGCCTCTAAGAGGAATCAAAGGGTCTCCTTTCAGTTAATAGAAAATTATGTAATCTGCTAAATAATATTTAATTCACTTTCTAAAAAAATAACTAAATACTTTATTTTACAGAAATTTATAAGAAGTTTAAACACTGGAACTGACAAAGATGATCAATGATACTTTTTTTTTAATCCCAATTTATGCTATTATTTTTATTTATGTTTTTATTCAAACACTATAAACTATAAAGTATCTTTCATATTCATCTTTCTGCTTCTGTATATATATATATATATATATATATATATATATATATATATATATATATATATCATATATATATATATATATATATATATATATATATATATATATATATATATATATATACACACTGTAACTTTCCCTTCCAGTTCTTGTCATTATTGAACTAGTATCATAGAGGTAAAAAGAGAAGGTAGGGTAGAGGTGGGCTTGAAACTTGTGATACATCAAAACATAAGATAGACTTTAGGGGATATTACAACATAGAGGTCTTAACATGAAGAACTGTATAAAATACACTCTGCAATGGCATTGCTATTGCAGAAATTCTTCTGCTACTATCCTATTATAAACATTAGAAAAATCTCCACAACAAACAATGACTAACATAGTATTTCATTTAAATAATGCTTTAACTACTCTTCTATAATGTCAAAATCTCAAAATAATCATATTAACAAAAATTACATTAAATTAAAAGAATTTATGCTATCCTATGATTATCTCAGGGATCATAAGTATTCTATCCTAAAATATAATATAACAATTGTTTGATAATTAAATAATTGAATCGCAAGATAGATTTTACTGGGAACCAACCATTCAAATAAAACCACACTTACTATTATCAATATTGACTAACTTCCTATTTGAAAAATAATCCAACTATAAAAAAAAAAACATGAAAATTAACAATCACTATCTATCTACTCATTACTTCACTTAAATAATTTAATTTACTTTCCTAAGGTTTATTTATATACTTATACTAATAACATTCACTATAGAATTTTCATTTTTATTATAATCAAAAAATTTATTATATAATTATTATCTACAAAATCTAACTCAATTAAAACCTTTCTTAATTACTTGGCATTCACCTATTGTAATTAGATTCTTCAGAATTATAAACCTTAAAATATATTTGGTCAGTAATTTGTAGTCTGAAATAACATAATACTTCTAAATTTATGATATGAGATACATTTCAAAATTAGATTATAAAATCAGAATGTGACTCTTAAAACATACTGTTAATTTCTATTATAGGCTCTCCATTTTGTAATACATAATAATACTTTTCATATAGCTCTTCAATATTCTTTTATATCTAATAAAATAGAAAGTACTACAAATTCCCTTTAATATACTTATAATTTAAAAGCAATTGATAGTAAAGGTGTCAATTATAAATTCTTAAATATAACTCTTCAGATAAAGCATGTAATCAATATATGTTATGTATAATTCTATGTGGATAATGTGCTTTATTGATATGACCTTGTGATGGAAATGACTCTCAAATACAATGAAATTACTGCTACAAATTTAAATCAAAATATTCATTTATTTACAACAATAATAATGAACAACAAACAGCTATACACATTAGGTTAAATAATTCACTAACAAAATAATCATTGAACTGTTTATAAATTTGCAACAAAATTATGAACTTTCACCACATTTAACCCTTCCCATATTCAGTATCTAGTTCTTTTAAAATCATAAGTTTATTCTTTTTAACATAATGTTTGCTTTCATACTAATATTATATAGTTTTACAATTCATAATTTATCTGGTGGTTATCTTCTTAGTCATCTTTTCTTATTTATCTGATATTTTGTAACTCTCAATATTTTAATAAAATTATAATATTTAAATTATAGTTCATATTCAAAATTGGTGTAAAAATATTGTATTATAATCTTATCAAGAAAATTATTGTTGCTGTGATGATGTTACAAAAAAAAAAAAAAAAACAATATTTGTAATGTATTCAAAATGAATAGTGAAATTAAGCACTTTTTTTTATAAGATGTAAAAATACATTCATTCTCTATCTCTTATTTATATTTTTTGTTTATTTTTGATCTCATGTATCATGATTCATATAATAATTTATTCAAATTTTATTCAAGTATTAAAATATCTATTCTGTATATGATCTTACTACTTTAAGGCTAATCTGTCAAAACATAGAAAGGCAAACTATAAAATTTTAAAATATTTAATAGTTTGATGCCTATTTTATTCTGATTTACCAGAAAACTTCGTAGATAAGAAACTGATTTTAACTTAAAATCCTATATCATAATAGAGGGATGTTTTCTTTATTTATAAGGTGTCATATTTTGGCAGGTAATCATTTTCCTTATGTCATATCCCAATTTTACCCTGGCTTATTCAGCATACCCTTATAGTATATATTATGCTCATGTCTTACCAGAAAATTCTCCCATCTCTTTCTAATAAACTATCTGGGTATCACAAAAATGAATCCCATTCAACTATTGAATCATTCTTCAGGATGATATTTTATATCCTATCCTAGAATTTTAACTCATCTTTTCCTACTGTGTCTTCAGCATCTCTTATTATACTACTTCTGGACCAATAATTTAATTCAATCTTCCCATTAAATATTTTTCTATCTACATTTGAGATCATGTTACAAAACAAATAGTCTACTTTTATTATTATCAATATGATACTTTTTTTAATACAACAAATGTGATCATGATTATTATTTTACATTATCATTCACTCTTTCTGGCTCTCATAACTATCATTACATTTTATAATAAATTTATTGTTATTTTTATAAAATACTATATTTTTTAATTTATCACCACTAGTTTATTCCACTTGTCAAATATACTTTATAATAATAAATTTGAAATACCTTTATAACATATTTTACCACACTCAATTTTCTTAAAATATATAGGCTAAAATATAAAGTTAAAATATTATACTTCCCACACACTTTCATGTTATCATATATTTAAGCATTCTCTGCTTTTTTCTTTTTTTTTACAAGAATTAATAATAGAAAGGTTAATACTTTTTAACCATATATACTAGATTGCATATAAAAATTCTTTCAATTATTTACTAACTAAAATATCTCGCATTTATATTTCATATCAAACAAAAAAAATATTAATAATAAATTTAAAATTAAAATCCTTTTTCTCTTTATTTTTTTCTTTAAAACCCATTTCAAATTTCTAGTTTAATACTACCATGATTACCCAGTGGATGTTCACCTCTGTTCACAAGTTTGGGTGCTTCTCCCATCTTTTTTCTGCTAGAACATATGTATATTTAAACAAAATATTAGACAAACAAGCACAATACTGCCTGAACAAAAGTTCTGAATTGGATGCATTCTTCTTTCTTAACTAGTTAGAAGTTACATGCACATAATTATACTCTTGGAAAATACACCAATGAAAGAGTTTAATAAATCTTCTCAATAAATCTCCACATTATTTTTCCCACATTGCAAAATTTTAAAATATGTTTAACTAATTCATCAATAAGTTTACTTCACTTTCCCCCCTTTTCTTGTTTCTTATTAATCTTGTAAAATTTAAATACATTTGAATAAATTTGTTTAACTTTTTGTACTATAGTGTATCATCTTCATGACTCTCATCTACTGTTAAAAAGTTATGCAGACTTTTTTGATTATCCTTCCCATTTTACTGTTCCTTTTTTATAATAATATAATAAGATTTCACCTTATATTTAAACATGAGAAATATTAATTCATTTTTTATCTGTCTTTTTTTATTATTAAATATATTTGCTAAACATTTTCTTCTTCAAAATGTTTTAAACTATTTATCACTTGTCAATTATTCAATTCAAACAGAATATTAATTTTCATTAGACTTATCACTCTAAACTAAATCATGATTTTTAACATCTGACAAAATACTTTTACAAGTATTGAAAATTTATTTCTAGAGATTTTTAACTTGGTGCTAATTTTTAATCTATGACTAATAAAAATATTTAATTAGACATAAATAAATGAATGCTTTCTTACATGCATGCAAGTATATCTTTCTTTGAAGAAATGTAGTTGTCTTTTTTTTCTCATGGTTATCTCAAATAAAAATAATAACTTTAGATCTTCTTTTAGATTTCTTCTTTTAGATATCATTTTAGTTATAAGTAAGTGATCAAGACTGCAACTAGTGCATAATAAAGAAACTGGTTTGAACTCACTCCATGACAATAACAATTGCTATAAAATATATTATATCCCTAGACAGCTCTTCAAATATTATTTTACTATTTAAAACTTTTTATAATTTTACTGAGAAATGAAATTGAAACAGCTCCCTACTCCATTATTTTTATGAATCTGTACCTTTTATCATCTGTTTCTATCTTTCTCCTAAAAATCTCAGGATAAAGTGACACCAGGAAACTATTTACTTAAATGTCATTGGTTAATATCCCCAGTCAACTATTATAACTTTGAAATAAATATTTTTGTCTCTACTTAAAATACTTAAAATTAAAAAATGTTTTACAAATGAAAATAATTTAAATCATTTCTTTAGGACTAAAACATTAAGTATAATTATATTCGTAATATATGATATTATTAATTGAATTTAAATATAAAGTTTCTTAATAAATATTTATATTTAAAATATATTATTATGATGATAATTTTAAAATAAATTATCTTGCAATCTCTAATTGTTCCTTCTTTTATTTACTACAATTCTATATATTTAGCTTTTAAAGAAACATTGCAATAAAAATAAATTAAAGTCAAATTTATAAGTAACAATGTTTATTTGAATTAACAACTATTATATTGAAATTATACAGTGGATTATAATAAAAATGATTATAAATAATGATGGTTATTAAATCTCTACATAATTTTGTCTTTAATCTTTACGCATTAAGTCATTTATTCCTGTTATACCAAAATTTATAGCATTATACTATAATCTCAATTTTAAATTTTAAATTTTGGAGCTATAATATACATTTTATATTCTATTCCTTCCAGGAATACCCAATCAAAAGGTTATAATATATATATAATTTGTAAACTTATTTACAATCTGTTTTTTTAATATATATCAAAAGGTTATAATATATATATAATTTGTAAACTTATTTACAATCTGTTTTTTTTGTAAAGAGTTATCTGCACTTCGATTTATTTCAAATACCATTCTTGACAGTCCTAATAGATTGTTAGAGATAAAGATCTATTTTATAATATCAAGAAAGCAACATCATATCTTTTACTTTTTACATGATGAAAGGTCATTTCTGGTTTAATTTGGAATCTCCAAAATTACAATCCTATTTTAGAATTAAAAAAAAAAAATCAGAATGTGAAAGTACATGCTGCACAATTAAAATAAAATTATTAATATTTGCAACATCATTATGAAATATACATCACCATTACAGAAGAGATACCAAAGAACAAAAACAGAAAAAACTCCTATTCTGGTTTCATTATATTTATTGATTTGTAAATATAGAGAACATAGCCTTTGGAATGTTCTAAAAATAATGAAAATATTGTTATCATAGATTCGTCACATGACTCAAAGAGATTCTAATAACAGTATATATAATAAAAAATTAGAAAGGCATATTAAAATTTAATAAAGTGATTATTAGCATCCATTCAAAGAACAGTTATAACATTGATTCAATTTCTAATGTAGATATGGCAGAAACATTTGGTTTGAAATAACTTGGGAAAATATTTTCTCTATTGTAAATCTTCTAATATCAAACTTCACATAAATTATTTCTGTTATTTAAACAATAATAAATGTATGTTATATTTATGAATTATTGAAAGAAGTAGAAATTTTATGGATTGTGCATGGATGTTAAAAAATTCATTGATCATTTGCATTATAAAAGCATTTCTCAGACATTACAAAATGTCAGCTTCTCATTTTTACTATATTCTACAAGATTTACTATTTCATTACTCCTATCAGTTATTATAGTTTATATATGTATAATATTATCTGGGTACATCTGTGTATAATTTATTGAATATATATATATATATATATGTGTGTGTGTGTGTGTGAATATTGAAATATTTTAAAATAAGGAAATATCTATTATATTTTCATTTTAAAAAAATCACAGTCAGATGTCAGTAGACAGTGAGCAATGAAAATAGTGAACTGTAAACACATTTTGCATTTTAAATGGGAATCATATCTAAATGCAATCTCTGGATCTTGTACTATGTAGAGACTAAATCACTGCAGTAAATGTATACGTTTTTAAAAAACAAAATCTTATAACTATAACTATATATATATCTTAGTTTATAATAGATATTATAACTATAACTATATATATATCTTAGTTTATAATAGACTTTTCAACCAAACAGTTGAATGATATAAATTAATATGTAGATATTTCTTATAGTAAATTGAATGATAAATCTAAATATTTTATTTAATATTATGAGGTCCTAAAATTGCAAATTATAGAGCAATTTTTAAAAGTTAATTATGATTTTTATCATCCAATTACTATCATAAAGTCATTTATAAAATAATCATATAATGTAAAAGTATAAATATATGTTTCACAACATGTTATAAAATGAATATTTATTCTCATATTTACATTTTGAGAAATATATTTTTTGATAAATTAATTTTTTGATAAACATTTTTAATTATGTGATATGTGTTAAAAGCAAAAACATATGAGACATAAGTACATCATAAAAGAAAAGTGATGCTGTCAATCCAGTATCATCTAATCCTTGGTTGAGAAGCAGTGCAAAGTAATTCTGTGTGAAAAAGAGGAACTACTGGTTAAAGCAGCTTCTCATAAAATAGTTTGGATAGCTATATCTTGCTGACTGTTTTTTCAATACTTTATTTACCACAGTAAGGATGGTAACATTAGCTATGAGAGAACTATTATATGTAGCCAAAAAAACCAAAACCACACCTGTCAAAATACCTAGAATAAAGCAATTACATCCAGAGATGAATGCTGAAGTTGTATAAATCCATCATTGCCTGCTTTAGTGAAGGAAACCATGCCATAATGAAAAAAATAGACTCTACTGTAAGACTCACCAAGGGCTACTGTATAACTGTAAAGTTTATTTATCATGACTAATACCCTAAGAAGACAGACACTAACAGAGATGAATTACTAAAAATTTATTTGTCTATGTAGTAAAAGTATGATATCTGCATAAAAACATAGTTTAAAGCTTCACAAAGTTCAGACAATTGGTAGAAAACCAAAAACCACACTAGTCAAAATATCAATTTAAAACAGTTGAAAAGATCTTATCAATATAGTTATCATAAGGCCTTAAGTTTTAATATTTATAATTTTTTTTTAACATTTTGTATTCTATTTAACTCACTATATATATATATATATATATATATATATATAGTGAGTTTATGGCAATATATATATATATATATATATATATATTGCCATAAATGGCAAGATAGAGTAATCAATGGATTCCAGAAGGCTTGTGCATAAAATCCCCATCTAGTGCCTACTCATCCAATATCCCCAGACTAGTTTCTGGCTTGTGGCCTTCGTCAGTGAGGAGCCTTGGATCTGAGAGCACTGCATCTAGATCTTAGGATCTCTTAGGATGTTTATTGGCTTATATTTAACTAATAGAAATTGTAAATATATAAACAACAAGCTTATACTATATTAATAGTAAATATATTATTAGCTTTTTTATTATTATTACTATTAATCAATTTAGTTTGTTGTGCTTTTCAATCCATTGGGGAGGGGGGCATGGAGGACTAATGGTTGTAATTTAAAATGATGATGATTGATGGTATTAAGATTTTTAAAAATAGAATTTTTATTCAGGAAGTTTGGTACTATAAGATTTATATTGAATTGAGCCTAGAAAAACAAATTAAACTTACTTCTGGAATAATTACACTTAACTTAACCTTGAGTGCTATGATAATAAGTTATTGTTACCATCACAGAATGATGATTACATTAAATTTATATAACTATTACTTATATTTACATTACCCACATTTTTATCCATTATAATATATATTGAAGCAAAGTTAAACTAATGTTTTAACATTTTAAAACTAAAAACAAATTTATATAAATAAATTTCTAGGAGAGATTTAATGCATCTTATTTACATTTTATTTTTAGAGGATAATTATTCTCAGTAGTTAAAAGTTTAGTTTATCTAAACAAACTTTCATTAAATTTTAGTTGTACTAAAGAAATGAAATGAAATTACTCCATGTGTATATAATTAATTAAAAAAGAGAGATATTGATCTTTAACTGTTTTAAAGTTTATATCTGGATTAGAGATAATATAATTAATGATAATTATTGAATTGTTTATATAGGTTGGTTTGTTTTAAAGTTATGGGTAGATTATATTTGGCACTTGCAAATCAAAATGTAACGATTTATTATTGATAAATATTGAACAAATGACCAAAATATAAGTAAGAAATTATGATGTGGACTAACAGATGAATGCTTACTTGTTCAGCACAAAATGCATCTTAGAGGGCATTTATCTTTTCATGTTATTTTATTCATATGTTCTAAAAATGATTGGGGTATGGAGTTTAGTGTGTATTTATTTTTGCATATGTTCACTGTAAGTCTTGTTTTTCAGTCAAACAGTTGTAATCTGAAATATAATATAATTGCAATTTCTAAAAAAAATGATATTTATATGTTGGCAATATTTATACATCAATAATAGCAGAAAAGGAATTTTTTTTTACTTCAAAATTGTTTTTATTTCAAATATTTATTATGTATTCACATTTATATTGTGTGAGTACATGACATGTGTATATATAGCGTTTTTGTAGTGTGTTTTACATTCTTTAAATATATTGTGCTTTTTCTAAATGTTAAAAGATTATATGATGGTTTATAAAAAATTTTATTATAGTAATGTTAAAATGCTTATTATTGTTTGTTTTTTTTATTTCTAATATTTATTTTTATTTTTAAAGATAGTTTTTTAAAAAATGCTGAACCTTTTAATTATAAATAAGCTAATTAGAGACCCCACACACATACACACAAAATAAATTAGTCACTATAAGATGATCTACATCAGGGGTCCCCAACCTTTTTGCACTTAAGAGCACATTCTGTAATACCGGCCAGGTGGCAGGCAACATTTATTTATTCAATGTAAATTTATAGTTGGATATTGCTAATAATACACATAATGTACAAAAAAATATTTATTTCAAAAATAAAATTTTAATATATAATTAACGTTTATATAATACAATAATTTATAAGAAATTTTAAAAATTAAATTTATTTGTATCAGATAAATAATTTTTATCGTGTTTGAATAGCAGCAGGCACACATAAAATGGTCTGTGGGTGCCATGGTGCCCACGGACATAGGATTGGGGACCCCTAATCTACATAATGTAATAATAGAAAAGTAAGAGGTTGAATATAGCTTTGCCTGCAATTAATCATTAACTACATTTTAGATAAATTTTTAATTGTAGCTTCAGATATTATATTGTACTTTCAAATAGTAAGCAATATTTGCAATTCATTTAATTTTTAATTTTAGATAGTGTAATTATAGAAAATTACTGTCTATACAGTTGCATTATTTTAATAATAAAAATGGCTATATTTTTCAATCATTCATACATTTTTTCTTACCTTTTGCAAGCTTCTGCATTTTAAGCAGATTCAACTTCTGATCTTTGAAAATTCTATTTCTTGAAATTGCAAAGGTTCATATAATCTTTTAACAATTGTTCAATTACAATCATTCAAAATATTTTATGAATACATGGTCAAAAAGAAATCCCTGAACCTAATGTTATAGAAAATATTTCATATAATATTTATTAATATACATATACAAGGGTTTGTGTCAAAGTAGTAATGCATTTATCTCCACTCCTACAGCTTGAGATCGAATCTAGCTTGGGAATAACTAGAAAATTATTTTTTAAGTTCTAATTCTGAATAGAACTTTTCTTAGGTAGCCAATTTACTTAACCATCTATTATTAATAGGTAAAAGGATATACTAATATTTTTAGTTAAAGAGTGAATCAAAGAAGAAAAAACTGTTCAAACCCTCAACATTCAATCTGACGAATAAAATCTCTTTTTCTATTCTTCTATGTAAAGCTATTGGGGAAATAGTTTCTCATTGAAATGAGTTAAGCTTTTTTTTTTATCTTGCTTATATATATATGAACTAAACCTTGCATATATATATTTCAATTGATCGATTTTTTTTTTTTTAAAAAAAAAAGTAAGAAAAAAAAATTTTTCTAATAATAAAATATCAAAGTAAATTTTAACCGATTAATAAAATTTTATCCAAAGCAAGGTTAGTTGTGTTTAAAAATAAAAATCGACTTAGGAGCAAATTAAATACAGTGTATTGGATAATAATTTTCAAGAAAGTAGTAATTCAGTTAATATACAGAAGTTAATCTTAAAATGTATTCATGAAATTTAATTTAATAAATAACAACTATTTGATTTAATATTCGCTTTTAATAAATATTTTATTTAATAATAAAAGCTATAGAGTATATAACATCTTGTTTTATTATGAAAGCATTCCAGACGTCCTTTATTGCAGGAAGTTGTGGTTTTAAAAACTAATTTCTGAAGGTTATTTTAACCTAGTTGAAAATTTTAATAGCTGTGTACTAACTTTCAAACTGCTTAAGTAATTTCAAAATATGTCAAAGTGATTATATCTGTTATTGACAAAATATATATTAGTATAAAAGACGAATGCCTAACGATTTCAATACGTCATTAATAAATAATGTTATACGCTGGGTTTTTTTCTAATCAATAAGTCCATTATAATTATTCTAAAATTATTTGTCAACCTAATTACAATATTAATTTTATTTTGCTCCAATTTTTATATTTCTAAGAAAGCATAATATTTAAATTAAAAACAAATCAATAATTAATCTTAAGTAGTCAAAATATATGTATATAATATTTAAAATATATTTTTAATAGTGTCCTTGTACTAGTTATTTCTGTTGTTTGTATCATTAATTAAAATTGTTTATGACAATGTTTTTTTTAATTTTTTGCTAAATATATAATTTAAAATACAATAGAAATTTTACGTACGCAGGATATTGCTTGACATCTCGGTCTTGCAATAGCTAGTTAGAAACAATAATTGACTGATCTGTGCGTGAGCACCAACATAGAAATCTATAACTTAGTATCATGTGAATTTACTCTTTGCCACTTTGCAGCTTATGGATAAAATAGAACTGTTGCAAATATTAATCAATGTAATTTAGAAAGGAAGTCACAAAACGTTTGCACTTAGTAGGAAACAGATTATTAATAATATATAGTTGCTCATCTAATGCCAGACTCATATTAAATACACAGGCCAGTTTCTTGAGTTTGAAACATAGGGCCTAGTTTTTTATTCACTTTGAATTGCAAAAAATAATAAAATATCAGTAAATATAAAACCGTGCAAAGATAGAGAAGGCATATTATTTAGAAACTGTTCTTAAAAATGAGAATCTCTTCAATTTATCAGTGACTGTTTTTATTTTTAGTTCACTTTGCAGCTTCTAGATTTGAGAGCAGATGACACTATTGTAAACTAAAAAGTACCACTGTGATTACAAAGATAAGTTTTTTTTTTTTTTATAAACTTCTGATATTAAAATAAAAAAATGCTGAACTAGCAATATATCTACACAAGTTTTTTTTTTTTGATAAGCAAATATGGATTATTGCTAAAAAATATTTGGTACCTGTGTGGAAATTTTTTATTGCTTGCAATTGCTATAGAATTGGTGTGTTTATCTTATATTTTAATTGTCTTGTATCATATCCATACAACTAAGCAAATAAGCTGGCCTGCATTTAAAAGTTTAGTTTTCTAAGACAATTTCATAGCATTAACTTGAATGGCATAAAAAAATAAAAGGTGGCTATTAGATGGATAAGTAGATTTCCCCCAACATTTATTCATAATTAATGAAGACAAAAACCAGAAACTGGACCACAGATAACATTTTTATAGGATTAAACTATCTGGTATCTATTGATTACTCAAGCTTGCCATAACTGACTCTAGAATAGGGTTAAAATAACTGCTTTTGAAAGCACGTGAGTAAGCACATAAAAAGGACATGTGATGTTATTTCTATTTCAAATATCTTTGGGTTGTATCTTACTGCCTCCTTCAGTTTGTAAAATAAATTTTCAAAATAAAAAAATGGCTTCTTGTAAACATTTTTTGTGTGAATATTTTGCAAACAATTTAATATGAATACTGATAAAATGGGTATAAATATTATTATGAAAAACAATTTTTTATATCATTAGTCTTTTAAGAACTGCCTTTCAAAATATATATAGTAATCTACTGTTTTACTTAAACTTCATCTGAAAAATACTTCTCTAATTAGCAGCAATATCATTGTTAAATCTTTACATCCTTTTATTCCAGTTACATAGCTAATCTGATGATTTTATGCTTTAAAAATGAACTATTTGTATATATTACTACCATAATCCCATACTTTACCACTAATACTATTTTTAATATTATTGTAACATTAGCATATATTCACATTACTTTATGGCTATCTATTGCAAACTTGACAAATTAATGGACATCAGATAATATAGTACAACAAAATCTTCATGAATGCATTAGTTTCTGCTTCAAAACCAAGTTTTTATTGGTAAAGATAAAAATGATAAAACAATTAATATAGAAATTTTATAGCTCTGTATGATTTAATGTCCATTTATTATTCAACCTTACAGTAGGTAGTTTTATAATTACAAATATTATAATTATTACTATATTTAAATGGGAATTCCACTAGACATAAAAACCTAGATACATTTAATCAGGTAATTCATTTTAAACATATTTATTTATGTTTATCACTTTTGTGGAGAGAAAAAAAAATCATTATTTATGAAACTCAATATACAACTTTTTTAAAAGTGAAATCTTTGTTTCAAATATTATTAAATGGCATTGCTGTTTGGTCCCCTTTGTGCAAAATTGCAATTAATATCTTCCAATATTTTATATCTGGCATGTATTAACTTTCCTTATTTTACAGTTTGCACAGTAAATAAAAAAGAAAAAAATAATTACAGATGGATTTATTGCTATTTATAATTAAAGAAAGGATAGTTGTGAAAATACACAAACCCAAAAATAACTGACAACATAAAGAAGCTACTAATTAAGAAACTAGAGAATAAATATTATAACATGAAAAAAAATGGAAAGAATACAAATTAAAGAAAGTAATGGCTGAATACAATAACCTTAATACACAGCATTAGTGAGCCAGTGTCTTACCTTTCAAGTCAACAATAGTACTTTTGGTTTGGTACTAAATGTTCATAGTTAATTTTTATATCTGAAGGTCATATTTTGACAACTATAGAATTTATTAATAGACTAAATTCAATGGCTGGTAAATTCATTATAATGTGTGAAGGTGGAAAAACTTTAAAATAAAAAAGCACTTTTCATATATTGCTTATGCACAATTTTGGATTAATTCTATGTTCTTTAATTTTTTGAATTATTAAAATGCAAAATTACTTTATATACTATCTGAAAAAATAATTAAAATTACTTACTTCTTTCTTAATCCAATCATGTTTATCTTTATGACATTCATCTTCTTTTATGTCTTCACCCTAATTGTCATATAAATTCAACTCTAAAAAAATAATAATATTATTAAGATATTAGCTATAGAATTTTTTAAAGACCAAAAATGTATTATTTATTAAGTAATGTTTGTAAGATAATGATTATTTAAATAACCCAGAGTTTGATTTTTGTATAATTTAATATACTTTAGCTGATAATCTATATGATTTCTTAAAAATATTATTTGATATTAACACAATGTTTTAATGTGTTCTGAATATATTTATTTTTTATCATTTGTTTAAATTAAATAAAGTATAAACAGATTCGTTGATACACTATATATGTAAAATTAACTTTACAAATGTAAATGATGGGTTTTTTTTGTTCTTGCACTCACATATATGTACCATAATTAGTTTACAAAGAGATTTTATTGAAAAAATAGGAATACTATGCTCCTTCTTTTTACAAAATATCCACTTTTTAAATACTGGGTTTGCATTTTTTTTTAAAATTTGAGGAAATAACTATTTTACTACCTTATTGCAAATCCAAACTTTAATAAAAATGTCAATGAACTTTAATGTTTTTATTTATACTATATAAATACTTTCTGTAAAGAGGTTTATTTTTAACTTTTCTTTCATATTTGTCTTTAAAGTTCTTTGGTATTTTCTGATCTAATTTTTTCTATTTAACCATAAATTTTATTCACAAATTTTTGTAACTAATTTCTGTAATTAATCCTTCTTTCCAATTTTTTTTCCTGCTTGTATCCAGTTTAATATTTGTTTTTTGGTAATCTTTCCTGAAAAATCCTCTGTACATATCCATACCATTTCAATTGTCTCATTCTGATACTATTCCTTATAGTATATTCAATATTTATTTATTTTTTAATTTCTTCACTTTTGGCACCTCTCTTCTTAATATTCCTTTCAGATCTTCCCCAGTAATCTATTTCTATAGCCATCAATTCCCTTTGCATTCTTTCCTACATCTGACAAATTTACTTCTATATGCATAAGAAAAAATATTGAATTAAGTAGGTAGTATAGTACTATGATCAAGTTATTATTACATTGTAGTTTACCATTGATTGAAAACATTCATTATAAACTTCAATAGCTCTCAGTAAAAATGAATGTTAAATAGATTATGTCAAAAAAAGTGTAAATTAAATTTTTGATGAAGACAAAATAAATATTATTTAAAACTATTCAGCAAAATAAGCTGCTTAGATTGGAAATATGTTTTGTATTAAAGATAATTTTTAATAATAAAATTGAATATATATATTGTACCCTTACTTCTGGATATATAAAATAGTTTAAAATACAACTAGCTCAGTTACATTATTATGCTTCATTAAAATTTGCATATCTATCTTTAATATACTTTTATATTATCATATCTTAATTAAATTTATTATCAATCTTCAAAATCAATATAGTTTTAGATTATCCTAATTAAATAAGTATTTATAAAATTATGAGACTGTGAAGTAAAGTTACAAAGTAATAAGCAGATTTACAATGAGTCAATATCTTCCAAGATACCGTCTCAATGGCATAAGAATACTACCACTACCTTATCATCTTACCACTACATCTATAGCATTCTTATGACTTTTTAAATGAAATCAATTATCTTTAATAATACTAAAATAATTCCTAACTTTTAACTTAAAATATAATTAAATAATCTCAGGTTCTTCTAAGCTGTTTTAAAATAATAATAACTCATGTAAATAAGTATGATGTGGGATTTTATATCAAACTTAAATACACCTAACTTATTTTAATAATAATAATAAATACTAATCTTATAGTGTAATTTAATCTCATATATTTTTATGATATAATCAATCATTAAATGAATAAACAATTATATGTATATCTTTTATTTCATATGATATCTTCATTTTAAAATAGATCAAAATCTTAGACTTAATAATCTGTGGCAATAAACAATATTGTATTCTTATAATGTGTATTATAATCATCTTATGACCATTGTAATATTTATGTTCATGTCAATCAATTCTTATAAAATAATGTTAAGCAAATATAGTATTCAATTCTAAGTAATAATAATAAATTCAATTTTGTGCAAAAATTATGTTTATTTCAAATCATCTGATGTCAAAATACTGTGGTGAAAATAATGAAACTCGACACACTTTTAAAACAAATTAACAAATTTATTTACAATAACTTCAAATAAAATTTATTTACACTATTTACAGTTTATAACTTAGGACAACAAATAAAATAAAAATAGGAATACAAATATAAGAGGCTTACACTGTTATTAACTTATGTACTTAATAAGCAATTACACATTCTTCAAATGCTATATTAATATGATTATAATGTGTTTTTCTTAAACTTAGATTTTTAAATAAATAGTTGTACTTTAATTACTACAAATAACAATATATCAAGACTATTTATGTAACATGTGTACATAATGTAGCTCTACTAATTAAATAGCTACATTAATTAAGTATTACCATTTGTAATGTATTATCATGTATTCACTTTATTACTAGCATTGCTTAATATCTGTATAGAAAATCAATATCTCTTTATAATGTAAAACGAATGATTGGCTATAATTATATTCCACCTAATGTAATTTATGTTATATGTTTTATAAAAATATGCATTCTATATCTGTATTATTCAAACATTAATATTTAGATCATTTATCAATTTTAAATTCATAAAACATTATATTAGATAAATTCTATGATTCCTTTCTGTGTAAAATCATTATTTTACCCTATGTGCTTTACTAACCTTTCTAATAAATTTCTATCTATAAAACATATTCTAAACTCATTTAAAACATTTTCCGGAAAACAAATATCAACTTCAAATAAAATATTCATTATCCAAATTACTCATACTATATTGTCTATACTTAGTAAACTTTTCAATCTAAATATAGGCTTCTACTCATAACGTAACTTAACTTATTCAATAAACAAAATACACAAAAATATAGACTTTTAAAATCCTTTTCTAAATTGCAAAAATAAAATAATTACTTAGATAAATAATAAACATCATTTTAATACTAAGCATAAATAAAATATCAAAATTATTTACGAAAGAATCATATAATCATTTCTAAGCTTTTACGTAATGTTGTATCATGTTTATATTATAAATTAAAAATTATGCATATTTTAATAAAGTTCGTTGCCAATATAATGTATGTGTTTTCATAAAATATTTATCCATTCATTCTACAACAACATAACATTCAGTTGATCTAAAGAAAAACATATTAAATTCATTAAAAATCATTATACAATATTTTTTACCATAACAATAATAATGTCCATTCTGCTATCCAGTATTCTTCGGAATTTGCAGCTTCATAAAATAAAAATCATTCACATTTTCACTCATAAACATTCATTAGAATATTCCGTGTTATATTAATTATAAAAATAAATTTATGTAATTAATAATTATATTATTTTTAAGTTACTATTTAATAAATGTACCTAACCTACTTTTTAAGAGTTTAATAATATTTAAATTTTATGTTAAATAAATAAAATAAAATCATATTACATAGTCCATCGTCGACTTTTGTCCTACCATAAAAGTTCTAACAAATATCCTCCGTATAAAGTCAATAGAACACTATTTCCTGTTCCGTTGAATCACGTGTTTCTTGAAAGTTTATAATAAAAAAATGATAACGTTCATTTTTTAAAAAAAATAAAATAAGTTCCCCACAAGAAAACAAAATAAAATTCAAATAGTTTATAAGTTCTTTGGATCCAATTCTTCATCAATTATTATTTGAAAGTTATTATTTCAATTTAGTTTATAATTGATAAAATTGTCATTTAATTATTTTTCAATTAACTTGGTTTGGCTTGGACGTCCATGTATTATCTATGCATTTATAAATAACATATTCTGGTAAGAATTAATTTTCCATCTATAACGGCCAGCGTTTAGATAACTTTAATAAAATAATTTTATTATATTACGATTTTTTAAAATACTTATACTTATAATATATTTGCCTTTTCAAATTATCAATCTCTAGTCTTTTAAGCATAAAGACTTAACAAGGCAAGTATTTATTTAAAATTACTACTGCATCTTATATCTTTCCTTAAGATACATATTTTACTTCTATAATTTGTCAAAATACTTTCTTTTACAGAAATATTTATATTTTTTAAAATATCTATTAGTAATAGACAATAGTAATTTAACTTTTGAAAACTATTTATAGTCCAAAATACTACTTTTCTCCATCTTATAGTTTTCTGTACTAATCCAGCGTCTGTTACTTCTATAGCATAAAGTTTCTGATATATTTCTCCGATACGTGATGTTTCCATTGATTATTTGTACGTAAATTGAGCTTCGATATTGAGAAGATGATAGGGAATATTAAAATATCTACTGCATATCCATTACTTAAACTTTTATAAAATTATATACAATAACACTCTTATAATTTTAAAACTGATTCTTAAGAGCGTTTCTAAATTTACTTAGCTATTTTCTCAATAGCACAAACGACTTAGAAGTTTTATTGTAGAGAGCCCCCCTCAACAATTGAATCCGGCTTATATACTGCCAGAAACTCCTTATCTGATTGGTAGGTTTAAACAATCAAAATTTCTTATTTACATATTTACCAACACAATATTAAAAATAAATAATAATGACTTATTTAATATTTAATATTTTATCAAATTCTTTTAAAACAATATTTATCATTTATTCAAATCTATTAAACATTCTTTTGAAATATTATTTCTCACTTACTTTAAATCTTAACTTTTATAAGATCATTTAAAATAAACTAAATCTTTTTAAATACGTTATATTTTTAAGACAATATTTTTAAAATCAAATTTAATATTTTACATTAATATCTTTATTTTTTATCTCGTGATAACTCACGTATTATTTATAAATTTTACAACATGATTTTTTAAAAATAATTATGCAACTTTATTAGACAACTTCCACGCATGTGTGTATAACATCTGTTCTCTATAACACAAGAACGCTTGTCTAAAAATAAACTTAACAATTGCTTTTTTAAAATAAATATTTTTAAATATTTAAGATATTATAATAGATTTTAAAATAATTATTTGATATGATTAAAATCAAATATTAATCTCAATTTAAATATTTATAATTTAAAATATATTTTTATTCACTTTTAACATATATTTTAAATTAAATAAATATCTTGTCTAATTTTAACTTGTCTTTTAAATACTTTAGCTTTAAACTTTTGTTATTAAATTTATTAATGCAGTATTACATCATAATCATCATCATTTAAATATCTTCCCAATATCAACACAATTCACATATCAAACACTCATAGATTGCTTTAACTAAACTTATGGTAACATTACCACAAGCAAAGTCAACATCACACTTTTAAAATACTTCTTAAATTTAAAATTTTCTACTAGATTAGCACAAAACTTAAATGGTGACCCATATAAAAGGGCACAATATATAAATTATTAATCAATGTCTGTATTCCAATTATAATAAAAAAATATAATTATTTAAAACAATACAATAATTAATACATTAATTATTGTATTGTTTTAAATAAATAAATATATATATAAAAGACTTGTAATGCATCTTGAAAATCATATATGGCCAAAGAGATGTTAAACTATCAGCCACTTCTGCAAAAAAATAAATCTGTGATAAAAATAGAGAGAACTTTGTTGAACAATTAAATATAATATAATAAACTATATCATTTTATTTTTAAAATGTCATTTTATTTTCCAACTGTTTCAGTTGAGCTTCTAGCTTTTATCAGAAGCAGGTTCAGATGAAATAGGAAATTAAAGAAAATTGCTTTTAAAATTTGCAAAAAATAGAGATGGTATATCATATCATATGAAGAACAAATTAATATAAATGGACCAAAGAGATATAAGAAGGATTTCTTAAATAATTAAAGATGTTTGGAAAAAAGAGAGTAAAAATAACATGAAAATAAAACTGATTTATTGCAATGGTTAAATTAAATCAAAGGGAGGTTTGCTTATAATTCTTCAAATTTTAAGAAGTTTTTTTTCTTCTTTTTTCAAATTTTTATTACTTCTTTTATGACGTCTTGTAATAAAATTTCAATTATAATATAACTCTTAGTTGGTTAGGTTATATAATGGTTTAAAAATAACCAGATAGTAAATTTAATAACTTTTGCCTTTGAAATTAAAAGACATAAAATATTTTATTTTGCTCATATTTATTGCAATGTTTTAAAATACAATAATTATTCATAAAACGGATATATAAATATAATTAAATAGTTAATTTCTGAGTTTATTTAAGATTTAAGTGCCAGAAATAACAAAGGTTGAGTCTTGATTTATGGACTTTAAACTCTAAAACACTCCACTATATTTCTGGATCAATCTATCACTTATATAAATTGATAACACCTTTATTTATTAATTATATTGCTTTTGTGCACTTTTTATTTTTGATAAGTTTTTCATTAATATATAAAATTCCAACATACTCTTTTTTTAAAAAAAAAAAAAATTCAACATGTCTTTTATCAAATTAATCTTTATTAAAAAAATATCGCCAATATTTTGATCTCTGTCAATGTATAATTCATACGAAACATCAAATTAAACTAAAATTTGCAAATCAAAAAATACCCAAATTACATAAATAAAATACACCAACAAATACAAATCTTAATTTACAAAAAGTTCATTTTTTTAATAAGGGACTAAAACTCATTAATATTTAACACCCTACCTTTTTAAGATTTTTAATATTTAAATTAAGTTAAATATTTTTATAAGAAAATTATATGCATATCCTATTATAACTACATAATTAATCTGAAAAATATTTACTATAATTATTTGTAATAAGTTACAAATTTAATATAAATATGTATTCATTAAAGATAACTATATATACTATTAATAATAAAATACTTCATAATATTAACAATTTTTTTATCTATATTAAAGAAAAATAAAAAATAAATAAATAAACTTTTTATTTAAAAAATGTTTATATTTTGATTTTTTATTATAAAATAAATGTTTATATTTGTTGTGCATTTTATATGCTTGACTTTTTAATATATTTTGATTTTTATATTTACTTTTTTATTTTATATTTCAGGTAAATTATGCCTTGACAAAAATATATTTGGCATGAAGTTTGATTCAGTGAGAAACTACTTTTTTAAACGAAAAATACTAAACATATATATGGAATTTGATATATTTATAGCTAATGTAAATTTAAAAGTAAAAGGTTTTGGGATATGCTTTATTTTAATTTTTAATAAGAATGGTGAGAAGATGTTACCAATAAAAAAGATGGAAGAATTGTGTGTTCAATATTATGGGAATGTGTTTAAAAAACCATTAAATTTGATAAGTGATGAAATATATTAGAGAATTCCCTGTTTATAGAGTCATTAGAAACTACACTTAACATCATATGAGATTTAGCACAATGGTAGATTGATTAATTTAAGAGATGTCATGAATTACAGCTCAATTTTATCTTCCAATATTCAAATGTCTTATAATATCCCAAAAAACAGATCACTATAATAAAGACTTAACAGAATACAATGAAAAGATTTCAGACACATTATTTCTATGTAGTATTTTAATCCCTTAAAATATCTACAGGTAAAAAGTACTATGATCAAGTAATAAAAAATACTTGATCATTATCAGTGAAATCTACCTACTGCTTTTTAAATAACATTTAATACTAAGTAAGAGTTTAATATTATATTATAGTAACATTTTATCTTTTCAACTTAGATTATCTATAAACTTTTACTTTCTAATGAATTGCTAAATATTAGTATTGGAAAGAATAATAATTATATGGCAGTTAGTGGCAAGTCAAATGGCACTGAATCATCCCAGAAATAAATCGTTAGCAACAGTTTTATTTAATTATTAAATTAAGTTAGAAATATATTCTTCTATGCTTACCAATCAAATCATTCAAATTTGTGACACATTTTTTTAAAAACTTATTATAACATAAAATATTGTTTAATATAAAATTTGACAAACTGATTTCACTCTCACTATATATGTATTTCAAAGAAAACCTTCATTTTTTAGGTGAGTTAGAATTTAAATATCCAAACGTTACACACTAATAATAATGAGACTTGTCTGTTTATATGTCTTAATTACCAATTTGATTTTCAAATTTTATGGTTCTAACAATAGATGACTTTCATATATAATATTAAATCTTGAACCATTGCTCAATATATAATTTCTTAGAGTAATCTTTTTACTATATAATAAGATGATCAATAGTGCTCCTTTTAAAAAATTTGTACTTCTTTTTAGTTGCTATTCTTCTTTAAAATCTATACTTCAATAATACTCTTAAAATTTATACTTACTTGGATATTCATACCAGTAATTTTAATTTATTTTTTTTACTTTTGCTAACTTAAATTTAACATCATTTTGATGGATTTCAGTGGTCCATAGTTCAAGAGTATTCAATAGATAGCAGTACAAGTTTGGACATTTAATTTTTTTTTTTATATTTTCATATTGTTTGTTGAATGTATGTTTTTATTTGTCCATAATAGTTCTGTTTTTTAATTTGTTATACATAATAATCATTCAGATTGGTTCTTTTAAAAAAGGTAAGAGATTTTCGATTATTTAATTTTTCTATTAGAATTTTTTTATGTAAGTATATTTGATTATTGTCATGCAGAATATTCAAAAAGTACACTAACCATATAAAGTCTTTGAAAACAAATATTGTGACTTTAATAATATTCTTATAATCTATCATTTAAGAGAATTAATAAAAAATAGAAAATGTGGTCAATTATTGACTTATTAATATATAATAAAATAATGATAAATAAACAAAGGTGTTGAATCTGATAACTCTACTAAATATTTAACACCTATTTTTCAAAGTCTGATTTAATCTATCATTTGATATATTTTGGATTTTTAAAAAATATTGTATAGTAAAAAAAAATATTTACTGCATGCTTTTAGAATCAAGAATGAAAAATTCAAATAGACAAAAAAAGTCACTTTAATATAAATATAAAAAGGGAATTTCATATCAATATTAGAAAAATAATAAAATAATGATTCATTTGAAAAATATACAGTTTGTAGTGCAGAATTTTTCATAGCAATGAGTGTTTGCTATAACAAAGTATATTAATATAGATATACATAAGCCATGATGTAGCTGCATTAATGTCTAAACTAACATTTTTTTTTAATCTTCAAAGTTTTGAATTGGCTAAAAAACGATTAGCACCTATGGAAAATAGTTTAACTTTTCATAATATTTTTCATAACCATAGCTTTAAAAGTATGGATTGTACTATTAAATTATTGAACAAAATTATATTCCTCATTTTTTATTAAAAAAAAATTAAGTGTCAGTCAATAATAATTTCATATTTAAAAATTAGGTACTGTTCTATTAGTGTGTTGAAACCACTTGATGACATTGATCTCATCCAAATGCATATAAATATGCTATTTAGTGAGCTGCAGTCAAACCAAATAGCCACAACTTATTTTATCTGTTGTCACTAATGGCTTCCTTTGTCATCTGCAGTTTGTGCAGGTGCACACAATACTATCTTTTAGCAATGTTAACACTTTGCTACCATGCTATTTTAGGGTAGGTGGATTTAAAGTTTGCAAAACTATGCAATCTGCATTCAAAAGTAATTATGGTACAACTTACCTAATGTAGTATTAAAAAATAATAATTATAAGCCCATTACTCTGCTTCTGAACCCAATATGAAAGGTCTAAATAATTAGAAATGGTTACAGGAAACCACAATTTTACTGTTCTCCTGAAAAAATTCATGGTTTGCAAGAACACCTATGAAAAATAAAATTACTGACTGTAAAATTTCTCATAGTTATATCCAAAGACAAAAAGAAATTGTAAAAAAAATACATTTCTTAATCGTAAAAAAAAACAGAACAATCAAGTTGGAAAATTATTAATCATTATTAATAGGTGTGCCATTAATGTTATTCACCATACCTTAGTCACATATTCTTTTCAAGATAGCTATTGGAATAAATAAAGATTAATTTTCCTTTTCAAAAATGACCCCCCCCCCAAAAAAAAAAAGAATCAAATACAGTTCAGTAATTAAAGTATTCTCATTTCTTCCATGATGGTGTAGTTACTTATCTGCCAAGCAATGATAATAGACTTTTTAAAGTTTGCGGAAAGAGGAGGAGTATTTTCCCAGTGCAAACCACTGGTGTACATGGGGAATTATACTAGAATAGAATATTTGCAATAACATCTGTTAATTGATAAGTTTTAATTCTTGCAGATGTGAAAAGGCATACCATCTCCCCCTCCCTACATTTGCAGGACTAAGATGAAATTTGTAGGCACTTGTTAAATTTTAAATTTATCATCGTAAAATTGTTAATCGAATAAGTAATTGATTAAGGAAATCAATCAGTGAATTATATAAAGCCATATGATAAAATATCTGAGTGTAAAAATATTTTTAATAAATATGTACAGAGACAAAAAGAAATTGTGAAAAGAATTACAGTAATTTATTAAGGAAAATATATGAATTACATTATTCCATACGATTATTCTTATTATTATTTCACAAATAAAGTGGTGGTCCAAGTAACATTATATTTATGTGTGTTTTTATAGAAACAACACTATCAAGTGTTTTCAACATGCTAATAGAACAGTACCAAAAATTATCATGATGAAAAACTGTCATAATATTTGCAAAATATGTCATGAGTTTCTACTTATCAAATATATTATACCACAAATAAATAAATTTACACCCAATATTAATAACATGTTTTGGCATTTGATTAAACTTTTGAAATTTAGAATATATTTGAGAGAGAGAAAGAACTTGTAAATATGTCAAAACATGTATTTTGAATCATCAATAATTATGAACATGAATTTTGCAGAATGCAAGCAGTGGAATAGCAATAATTTACAAAATTAAAAATATTGTTGTCAAGAAATATATTAAAAATTGCTTGCAGTGAACATAAATTATAGATTTCATCTCCATACTGATTGCTGTAGAGATTATAATAATAACTAGATATTTATATTTTGGTGAATTTATAGTTCATGTTTTAAAAATTTTATGAAGAGACTAGCATTGAATACGAAAAACATTTTAGTTATTTAAATGTAAGGTGATTTACTTTGATGCCAGCAACAAAGCACATTTTCAAATTATAGAAACCATTTTGATCATATTTCTTAAGTTTGGATAGTAAAATACTATAAATATGTTTCAATAATGAATATTTTGAGCTGATACTTTTTATAAATAGATAGACATATGTTTTTCTAAAGTTGTATAAGAAATAGAAGCTAATAATATTTCAACTACAGATGTTATCATTATTTTAAATAATGTTATTTTACAATATAAAGCAAGATTTCAACAGTGTTTCCTACCTTAAATTGTAAAAAATAAATTGTTAACTAAAGTAGAATTTATTCCAGGTATAATGAAAAAGTTTGTTAAAGACTTTGTGATAGTTTATATGATATGTTTGCATGATATTGAATAATTCACTGCTAGTTTAATTGTAATAAACAGTTTTCAGTAGATTTAAAATATATATATATTATTATAAAAGTTGGCTTTAAACAATAGAACTAGTTCTCTTCTATTGCGATAAATGTTGTTATTGATGATAATTTTTTGATAGAAGAAATAAGAGGAATATTTTTTTTTTAATTACACAAAAACTTTAAAAATGGATGAATAAAAAAATCTGTTATTGATAAAAGGGGGGTAGAAATATTTATTCATTTTAATTAATCTATTCACCCTAAGTTCAAATCCCTCTATTTATTCACGTTAAAAACAACACATTTTTTATGAATGTCTTATGCTTCTAAGTGAATTTACTCCAACACTAATGTCTCTGTTAAGACAGTGTTTTCAATTGGAAACGACTATTGGGGCAGTAAAAAAAAAACATAATTAATTGTAAAGACTTTATTATCTGCCATATCCATAAAATTTAAATTTGCATGATAAATAAGTTGTAATAATATTGCCAAATTGTTACAAAATGATGAACAGTTATTAAATCAAATTATTATTTAAAAAAAAAAAATCCTGCATATTTTAATATTGTATTAAATAAATAATAATTAGGTCTTTTTCAAGACAGCATTTTTAATAAAGTTTATAAGGCTATTAGTGTTTTATAAGGCAATACATGAGTTTTTTAATTATTTATTGCACTCTTTTTTCTACGTAAATAGTCGCTCACTTTATATATAGACATTTTATAGGAAATTCCTATTCATCAAGTGAGCGGCAGACTTATTTTTTGTATATATATTTAAAGCTGTGTTAAATATAAGGTTTTAATTACAAAATAGTTTTAAAATAAAAATATTGCAAAACTATAAATCATTTTTCTTATCTTTATTTACTAACTCAATTTAAAACAGCACAAGATCTAAATCTGAACTGATTAAAGTTTTTATAACTTTTGTGATTTTTTTTATTTCAATAAAATGTCACATGATCTAGATAAAGCAACAGTAAAACCCCACTTGGTCTTAGTGGCATTCAGTGGTCTAGATTTTTTTTCCAAGTGGTGTCTTGTGTCTGTGAAGTGAGTCGATATTTTTTACTCAGTACAGCCTGTAATTTAATGAGTGTTGGTATGAATTAAGTCTCTAAGGGAAACTTGGCAAGAATTTCAGCTGTGGAGAATAGTGACATAAACGGGTCAGAGAAACATATGAAAAAAAAACAACCTTCAACATTCATCCTAAGTTTCATATTGCAAAAAACCACGTAGTTGTAAATTGTGTGTGTATTTATCTATATGTTTTTAAATATTAATTTTAAACGGACATATTTTATTTATTATATTTTACTTAAATAAATGTAATTATCTCCATCATTTTAAAATAGTCTCAAGAATTTTTATCTTTTTGAAACTTTTTTATAATAGCTCTCATCCTCCATCTCAACTGTGAATATTGACAACACAATAGGAATCCTATTTCAAGGGTATATATACAATTACAAAAATTAATTGTCATTGACACTATGTTGGTATATTACTATATATCATATACAAAATGGTCACAAGCTATTATGGCATTTTACTCTTTAAGCATAATAAAAATGTAACTCAACTAGCACAACATTGGATAACTGCATCACGCACAGAATCACATCAATTTACATACTTTTCCTTTTCAGAGTATGATCTTAATAAAGTCGATTTAATAATTATATTTCTTTAGAAATAATCTTTTTATTTACTTAACTGGACTGAACATAAAAAAGTATTGGTTATTACAAATCATTTTTTTTTGTTTTGAGGATAAGAATGCATTTATAGTCTTTCACCTTCATGTTGGAAGGACTGACCTGCCTATCTCATTATTCCTTAAATATTTGTTTCCATATGCTAATTTACCCATGATCTATCACAATTTGAGATATACCTGAAACTATGTGTTGTACATCATATCCACAATCACATGTAAAATTATAATGTATTTTATGAACCAGATTGCAAATAAAAACAAAAAATAGATATAGCTATTATTATTCAATTTTCAGGCAATATTTTAAAAACATAAATTATGAAAATGACAAATCAGAAAGCCAAAAATCACATCTGGAAGTGTTTAACCACGACATTAACCTCCCTCTCCATCTTAAGTTTTTTAAAGATATACTAATATATTGTATACAAATCACTAATTAATTATATGCAATAAATTAATAATTATCTTCTTAAAGTAAAAATTTACATTGTTTAAAATTTAACATTAAAAACATTTATATATAAAAAAAGATTAAACAAAATTTATCTATATTAAAAAAAGCAAATAATGATGAAAATTTTATGAATTATTTCTCAACTAATCCTAGCATATTGAAAATATTTTAAATAGTCATAATTAATAAATATTGTATAAAACATAATTTATATCATATTTTTGCCTATGCTTACTGTATAGTATTATCCTTTAATATTAGCTTTAATATCATCTTTTTAAATTTCATTGTGCATAAAAACAAAAACTACATTTTTGACAGCATTCAAAATATCATTCTTTTTTGCAAAGGTAATTCATTCTCTTTATAAGTTCTTTATCAACAAAATTTTTATTGGTAGATAGAATACCAATTCATAAACACATTTTATTACATATGATAGATAGTATACAGATTATATAACATTTTAACTTTATCCAGTAATTCATCAATGATTACATTTTCTGATATTATACATTGATGTAACTAATGGTTGCAGTTACATAAAATAAAATAAAAACATTGTCACAATGAGAAATAAAAATGATAAACAAAGTCTTTAATGCTAACTTAGATAGGTTCTAATTTTTTTTACAGTCATGCCTGATGAGAAACATAGGGTTTATCTGGAAGTTCACCCCACTCAACTGATGTGAATTTAACTTTCACTGGAATATAAACTAATTTGAATAATGTTGTTTTATCTCTTTATACATGCATAATCTCATCATATAATAATCTATATGGTCTAAAATCAAAAGCAAGAGTGTAAGTTTAAAAAAAATGATTTATTTATTGATGATACATCTTATTTTTCGATCAGATTTTTTAGTGACTCAATTAATTAGGAAAAAAACATGGACAAAAATAATTGAATGTGAAATTAAATGTTTTCTTCTAAATTTAATTTTGTAGTATTTGTGTTTATTGACATGTATCTTATATCTCATTAACCAATAATCACTTGATGAAACCAGTAAGAACACTATAATCTTAAAATTCATATATTCTATTGTTAAAATATAATTCATTTTCACTGCACTTTCATTTGTTATGTTTCCATTTCAGTTTAGCATTTAAAGAGCGAAACCTAATATAAAGTTTTTATTTTTCTGCAAATTTCACAAGCCTGTATTTTTTTCTCATTTTTATCATTATAACCAATTCATTTTTCAATCATTTACCAATTCTAGTGTTAGAGTCTCCCATGACAGTTTAAAAATGCTGTTTGATCTGACCTAAAACATTTTATATATCCATATAAAAATTTCTCTAATTCTTCATTATAACAAGAACTTGCTTGGGCATAAATGTGGTTTACTTCCATTTGATATCTTCCATTAAGTTGAATAACTAATATTGTTATTCTGCTTGACATATCAGCAGAATATTATTTTTCTACTTTTGTCTTTTAGTTTTGTGCCTTTGTAAAAAAACAATATGTCTACTTTTTAAAATAATTGTATTTCCACTTTTTTTTCTACACAAAGTCCAACAATGACCCTATTAGGGTTAGACAGTTCTTCCAAATCATGCAATCTTCTTCCATTTGAAGGTGATCTGCAGTTGAAAATATCTATTAGCATCAACAAATGGCAGCTGGATAATAAGTTATTGTTAATGATAAGCAATTTATTTAGATAATAAATCAATATTCCTCAAAGTATAATAAGATTTTTTTTTAAATATTTTTATTTAATTTCAAATTTAGTTCTTGCTTACACTTATAAACTACATTGCATCAGAAAGTTAATTTATTTTAGTAAGAAATCTCACAAAAAATTTTTAAGTATAAACTAATTCGGAATATTGTGGATTATCATGATAGTGTTATCAAAATTATGGATTCTATGCTATCAAAATTAAAATACTTTTATGGTATTTATTAACTATATTATATTTCAGTTGCTAAATAAATATTTATAGAAAAATATTCAATTAAAAATCAATAAAATCCCTTCAACTAATTACTGATTTATATCAAAAATATTACAAATTTTAAAAGCTATATCTTCTATAAAGTAATATCACAATACTGATGCCATCACGCTACAAGAAAATCACCATTCTTCATCTAATGCTCATTTTTGCAAATCCCTGGCATTACATTTATTTTGAATACTCACATACTAAATACAATGTGAATATATTGTATTCAAATTATGTAGAAAAGCAGACACAATCTGTATTGAAGACAGTTCAAACAATACTGCAACATCATGAGAACATAAAATCTATGGTACATAATGTTTATAAACCCCACAACACAAATAGGATTGGTTCTTTTTTTTTCAAAAAAATTTTCTCCACATTTAATGAATGACTTTAAACAATATTATAACTAAAAAAAACCTTAAATTAAGACATGAGATTAGAGTTAACTCTTGATTATAAAGAGCATTTCTAATTAAACCATTAAGCATCACATGATCACTATCTCTTATATTATCACATAATTGTTTATAAACAATGCAAAACTCTATACAGTACTGCCACCCTGTGCCAACCAGAGTAATCAATGGATGCCAGAAGGCTTGTGCATAAAGTTTTGCCTTGTTTATAAGCTTTTCTAATTGCTCTAACAAGCTTTATTGATAAATTCTAGCAAGAGAAAACATTTAATGCTTACTAGCATTTATCAATAAATCTTGTTAGAGCAATTAGCAAAGCACTTTATTTATATTTACATACTTAAAAAATTAGATATGTAATTTATGACTGTTTTTATTGCTATTTATAGTCTTTGCTTTAAGTCTTAAGAGATGTTATATTGCTAAGACTAGTAATATATGGTTTGGCTGAAGATCTCTAAGCTCCATATAACTATTTGAATCAGATAGCTGGATTTGAAGACATAAAGGTATCTAAAATTTTCAGATTTTCTGCTCAATGGTTAACAGATAAATTCTGGCTTTGGGCTAGAGTTTTTAGATCTAGTTTTTAAAGCTATCCTAGCACCTCACTGAAAAGTGCCAAAGCATGAAACCATTAGTCTGAGGTTTGGGGTGTGGTTTCTGATAGAGATATTTTAAATGCTTTCTCTTGCTAGTATTTATCAATAAAGCTTGTTAAATTAATTATCAAAGCTCTTTATTTTTATTTACAGGCTAAAAAAATTGGGTTATGTGATTTATGACTTTGTTTTTTAACTCTTGATTATGTTTAAGAAAAATGACCCAATAGTGCCTCATGATCTAATATTAGCCCATTTACTCTATAAACTATATAAATCATTTCTTATTATTATTAAAATTCATCCTCCCATAGTTAAACAATATCCAGACTAAATTGGATTTTTTAAAAAAAGGTATACCAAATACTGTGAAAATAATAGTAACAGCTACCTATCCATCTGGCATACATGGTGTGCTTTATACTTTATGAGTGAGCTATTTCAAAGATGTTTTCATCACATAAGATTTTGTTAATGTTTTATACCATATTTAATTTAAATAAAAATGGATTATAAATCTGATGATAAAATATTATTTATTTTATAATCAAAATAAATCAAATCTTGTTCTGACCACTCGGCAACCTATGCTTGACAAATAAATAATATATTCTTCCAAAGACAATAGTCAATATAAAATTATATAATTATTTATGAGACTTCAGTTTATTTCTTTTTTTTCTTTTTTAATTGCAATGTGAGTGAAGGATTACAAAAAAAAATTACAATTAGGTCAATGGACATTGTGTATGCTAAACCCTTAGCACATTGTGAAGAATCCTAATCCCTACAAAATATTAACATGAAATGCTAATAAATGAAAACTGCATTTATAAAATACTCTGTAAATATGGAAAGACATATATCAGTAAAATTAGACACTCCATTGAAAAATGATAGAAAGAACTTAAAACAATGATTAGAAAAGAAAAGACATATGTATCAAAAGTGGCAGGTGATACATATGTCAGTGAACATGTTTGATTGCAAAAATATGATATTTGAGAATATAGAAAAAAATAAAATTTAAAACGATTCACATAAAAATGGCAAATAACTTCATAATTCAACATACTGTAATAATCTATATTTGAAGTCATTTATTTAATATCACTACCAATTTTCAAAAGGCTTGATTCCATATTATTTTTTAAACAACTTAGTTTTTACTTCACTTATGGTTTGTAATCTATATATTGCATTTGAAACACACATCCATGAAGTTATATATTAAAAGGTTATAATTGTTTGGAAAGTTTATGTTCCCATTTTCATAGCTAAACATACATCTGTGAAGCTATGAATATGGAAACACAAAGTTACCAAAAGCACTAAACAATTATAAACTTTTTATATAGCTTCACAGATGTGCATTTCAAGTGCAATATATAGATTATTTTTAAAATTGAATAGATGATCCTATCAGTACCTTTCTGAGCATGTGTCTATTTTGCAAAACATCAAATTAGTTTGAATTTAGCTGATGTAGTTTTAATTTTATCCCATCCTCTCTTTCTGTTTTAGTGCTACCTTATAATGGTTGTAGTCCACATGGCTGTAAATTTAAATCTTCTTTTGCAAAAAATTTTTATTTTTGTTATTTTTAAGAGAAATATGATAAAACTTATTGTAATTAATTGCAGCAATAATAACATGCAAAATTATTTCATTATAGTAAATGATTACAGAAAACCAATCAACTAACTATAAAAAAAGCTGTCAGCTGAATCTAGTTAAGCAAAAGTAATTTTATTCCATTTTCTGGCTATATTTTTATTTTATTTTTTATACAAATAATTTACTATTTATTTTTAAATGTTTGCTTATAAAAAATAAAAATATATGTAAAACAAACACACATTTTAGTAATGGTATAAGATACCAATTGTAATTGGAATGTCAAAAAACTGCATTATTGCTATTGAAGATTAATATTGTTCTTAAAAAGTAGAAATTATAGGGACATATATTACTTTGTCAGAATAGTTTCATTAATTAGGAAGTCATGTTAAAATAAGTATTTATAAATTAAAGGGACTATGGTTTGATTATTATGCTAGTGCTGTCACTTCAATTCAGTGATGCTTGAAGAAGAGAGGATGATATCACTCAAATATTCTGTTCTATCATTAAAAGGTGAATCTACATAACATTTTTTTTAAAAAACTTTTAACAATTCAACTATATGAAAAAATAATCCAACATATAATTACAGGTAAAATATGATGATCATAATGTTTTAGATAAATATCTTAATCAAATAATATGATAATAAAAGGTGTTTAATTGTGCTTTACTATATTAAATAATTATAAAAGTAAATACAAATAAACTTGTGGTCTACATAAGCTTTAATTAAAATAGCAATTGCTTTTAACTAAAATATGGATGCAATTATTACATTTTACTAAGAAGTTAAACATAAATATTTTATCATAGTGGTATATGCATTTTATCCACCTTATATATTAGAGTGATTATTCTAACAAATTTATTTTATTAAGTAATACATTCTTTATTGATATAATATAAAGGCATTGATATTTTTTTATTTAAGAGTGTTCTATTATACATGAAAGTATTACTATAATATTTTCAGACCAAATTTTGATATTCATTATCTTGTTGAGTTTTATGATATTGAATCGATTATTACTGAAGCCTATCTTTATTGAACTAGGCATGTGATATAAATATAAACTAATACATTTTTTAAAAAATATTTTACTGTGATCTGGAAATTTAATACTAATTAGATTTACTCAGAGAATACACTAAGTATAAAATATGAGTTGTGAGATGTTGAAGTATCATTTGTGGAAGATATATGAAATAAAAATGGGAACAATTCCTTTTTAATGATCAAGCTAGGATTTTTTATACTAAAAGGTTTCCTTACAGAAAATTATCTTTGGCAAAAAATAAAAGGGCCAAAGATCAAATAAATAAAAGTGAGTTTATAAATTAAAAATAAACAATAAATTCTTAAAATTTCAACATTAATTTGAAAATAACATGTATGATATCAATAGATTCTAGATTAATACAAATTTATTATCTAAAATGTAATTTTTTTTAACCTTTCACAAAATTAGCAGTATGATGATATGGACAATATATAAGATAGTATATAGCAAAATAAATGCTGTAATTTTATACTATTTAATATTTGATGAAAAGCCTCACTGTGCTATGATAGGATATTACTCTGCTAAAGCTATAATCAAAATGCATATCTAGGCTAGGTAAAAAAAAAAAAAAAGATTTGTTTTTCATGTTTTAATCCAGCTCGGGACTTGGGGGGTAATTGCTCCATAATCTACTCAGGTAATCATCCTATTTGTTAAAAAATAGATATCTAAATATCTTTATATAGAAAATAATTTAAAGTTGAAAGACTGCTTAAAATGAGTTAAATAATATTGGAACAATTTATAGTTTGGGATTTCATAAAAAGTTCAAGCACAAAAATAAAAACAGAGCTGCCTTTCATATTTTGAGCTCCAGAGTCTGTTTAAACGACATTTTACAAACCTGGATTGTGCACAAACAAGACTAACAACCATCTATTTAATTAGAGAAAAAATGAAAAACCATAGTTTTAATTATCACAATAACAAAATTGACAGTTTATTACTTTATAATGAATTGTAAATATCATTATCTAAAGATTTATGTGAAACAGTGACAAACTATTACTAATAATGGTTATATGTTGGGTTTATATTTTAATCGCAGTATTTTGTTAAGAAAAAAAAAAGCAACAACAACGTATAAAGTCATAAAACTTGCATTCCAGCGGATTACCTAAAATTCACAAGTATATAAATGCCCACATATTTGTGTAATAACTATTTATGTTCGAAACATCGCAAAATAAATATTAAAAAATGTTAATTAAGAGATATATATTTTATCAGTTATATTAAACGTTAAAATGTCATTCCTTCTTGCTTCAGTAACTACTTCAGATAAGCAGAGAGCTAGCTAGTGTTTATTATTAATAGAAAAAGTTAAAGAATCTTCTTAAGCCACCTGTGAGTGCTAAAAGATTTATTTGTTTATAAAATTCACTTTAAAAGTAGTCTTAGAAATGAGACAAGTAAAAGGAAAAGTTTCAAAGTTGATTTAATTATCATTAATAAAACGTATTTAATCTATTCTTCCATTTTATTTACTGCTCTTCTAATTATCGCATTGTTTCCTATTTAAATCATCTTGTATGTCACATGATGTTCATTTAAGAATTAAGAACTCTGTGCTAATATTTCAGCAGAGAATCAGAAACCACTGCGGTCACTACAATCGTTTCTCATCAGCCAAATCTTAGATTTAAAGGGGCGTTTAGTGATAATGTTTTTCTCCAGTTCCATTAAAATGTTTTATTACTAAAAAATTACTTTTATAATATTAAATTATTTTACTACTATAAAATAGCTTATATATCAAATATTAGCATTCGGTGGTATTTCGGTTTAAATTATTAATAAGACTAATAATTAAGAAAGAAAAAATAATCGAATGGTTTATTATTCGACAATTCTTATATAGCTCGGATAAGTATCTTTTATCAACAATTTCATATCTGAACAGAAAAATTACTATTAATGATAATCGAATAATCTCTTATAATAATACCTCACTATTTATAGTATAATTGAATTGTTTATCATTTAAATTATATAATGTAGAGCTAAGAATGTCAGACCTGATCTATGGCATATGAATCTATAGATTTCAAGTCTATCAGTTTGCTATTATCTTATTGTTAGAGATTATTTTGCATCATTAAATCTTCTATTGGTAAAAAGAACTAAAACAAAAGTGTAATATTTCCTGGACTTTATACGTTTTTATAGAAATTATCTATACAGATTTGAATTTTCGTTTCTCTTCAGTTATCTAAAAAAAAATTTATGACATGTTTTAGCCAACATATAATTTCTCAATTTGACATAGTCAACATCGGTTTTTTTCTTGCAACATTTTTAAAATCTAGTTAGGAAAGTCTATAATGATCAAAACAATATTAGTAACATAACGTAATAAAAAATACTGAATGCCAACAAACTTTTTTTAAAACTCATACAAATGATAATATAGATAGAATAACCAGACTTTCCAAATTGTGTGGGGCAGTCAGGAACTTTAATGCAGTTTTCTGCTTAAGTATGGTCTGGAAAACATCACATATTCTAAAAATAATTTCATATTTAGGATATATGATTTTTACCACATTTATCTAAAACAACAAGATTTAAAGAAAAATTATTATCATCATCATTATTATTAAATATATTTTTTAATTTGATGGGGTGAAATGGATTTTTTTTAATAATATTGAAAAAGTATATTTTGTTACTTTTAAAAATAATTTCATTGTATGGATTAAAGTTTAACTTAAATACAAAGATTTAGTCATGTATAAATTATTTTCATTAAAAAATACAACTGGACATAAAATATGAAAGAAATGAGCAAAAGAGGATTTTCCAAAATAATGTGACTAGTAGATTATAAATTACCTGATTTTATTAGAATTTATTTATGGCATTTAATATGATCTTAAACTTTTTCATATTAACAAATTCATCTTTCAATGTTTTCATACTACTTGAATAACTTTTTTTAACTTTTATATCAAACTTAGGAGACTATTCAAATCATTTATGATCTCACTCCATATTGGTTTTCAATGTTTAGCTACAATTTATTAATTATTGCTTTTATAAATATTATTGCCATTTTAATAATTAATAATTTTCATAATTTCATTAGGGTTGATACCTACTTATGTTAGAATAAATACTAATGGCTATATATAGAATTGTCATACCCAGTAATACTTTGATCACATGATCACTATCTCTTACACTAGCACATAATTGTCATTAAAGAAGGCAAAACTCTCCATACAGTTGTGCCACCCTCTACCAACCAGAATAATCAATGGATGCCAGAAGGCTTGTGCATAAAATCCCTATCTAGTACCTACTCATTCAATATCCCCAGACTAGTAGGCACTAGATAGGGATTTTATGCACAAGCCTTCTGGCATCCATTGATTACTCTGGTTGGTGCAGGGTGGCACTACTGTATGGAGAGTTTTGCCTTGTTTAATACTGATAATAAAACATTTAGTGATAAAAATACAATCTCAACATTTTAATTTTTATAGCAAACAGATTCAGATTACAAGATGTATTAGTAAACTTTAAATTCCAATTTTTTTTTCAAGTATATTTCAATTTTAAGCTTTAAATGTTTGTGGAAACATTCAATAATTACAATAATTTTTTATAATATTTCCAGAATATAAGTGGATTGTTTTTATTTATGCTCTTAAAAGAATGGGATTTTTAGATCTGTAAATGGCTTCAAGCTTAATCATATAGTATTTGCCTGAAACTTTATGATGATGATATATTAGATGTGATAATATGTATGTTAAACTACTTTGAGCATCTATTAGTAAATGTTGATTGTATAGAAAATTTTAAATTTTATTTAAACTTTTCAAAAACAAACAAGTAATAATACTCAAATAGATAACACAGATTAGTATTTACACAATGTTTTGAGTAGTAGTATTCTCTACTCTTCTTCAAGTGTTGCTAGTCTGACATGTGACAGCATTAGCATAGGATTCATACACAGACCTTTAGATCATCAAATATTGAATTTAAGGCAAATGCTTTTATGACAAGAGTTATTTGATCAAAGGCAACAGATAGTAGATATTTTATATATATTAGGGTTGTTTCAAATCTTTGAGTCCCTCAATTTTTTAATACTTATTTCTAAGAGAAATAACAATGAAAAATAACCCAGTGTGGTAGTACACAATGTATGGAAGCCTTTAATTAACATTGTTCTTATAAATAAGTATTAAAAAAATTGAAGGACTCAGGAGTATTTGAACAGCATTCATATATAAATATATAAAAGTTCTACTATCTCTTGCCTTTGATAGAATAGCTCAGTTTGTTAGAGTATTTGCCTTAAATTCAATATTCAAGAATCTAAAGATGTAAGTTTGACTCCTATGTTAATACTGTCACTGGGCAGGCCAGTAACACCTGAAAAAGAGTAGAGAATAATACTATTTGAAGCATTGTGTAATTACTAACCTGTGTTGTCTATTTTCATGTTATTACTAACCAGTTATTTGTATTTGCAAGGTTTAAATAAAGTTTAAAATTTTCTATACATTCAACATTTACTAATAGATCATGGAAATAGTCCAACATATTCTCACATTTAATCATATGGTATGTAGCATTATTATATTATATTAAGAAAATCATTTTTTCTATAACTTAAATTTAAACCAGTTACATTTTTGGAATGTATGTTAAATTTAATCTTTAAATCAATCTAATTTCATCACAAACATTTTTCTGGAATGAATCTTTTTTTCTAATTTTTTTAAAGTTTTTATTGTGAATTTGACAGCAACTTGATCATTAGTAATTGTGTCTCTCATGTAGTTTTGATATTTAAATCTATGCCAATTTCAGAATTTATAATGTTTTTATAAATTCCATATTTTTTATGCATTTCTGTTTATCAGACCATTTCTTCAATATATATCATCCAACCACAAACTTAATGTTTTTTAAGGTTTCATTAAATACTATGTCACATAGTGTCAATATAAATTTAGTAGTTTTAGAAGTACAAATATAATTACAATTTATTACTACTTTACAAATTAATCATTTGTTGCTATTCAGTAGCTAAAATCAGTAGATGACTTTTTTTAAAAACTAAATTAATTATTTTTATTCTATCACACAAATAAATCACTTCTTAAATTTTTTTAGGTCTTGCAAAATATTAAACTAGAAAAAATGTTTTATTACTGTTTAACATTTACTAATGCACAACTATTTTTTCAATATCAGCAGACATCTTGATCTATTTTCCATAAAAATCAAGTGATATATCTTAATATGAAGTCTCAGATATATTATCTTATTCCTACAGACAATATTGCACTTTTAGTGTTTGTCACTTTTAACACTTATTAAATTTGTAATTTGAATATTCAGTTTAGGAAAATCTTAAATTTTAGTTATTTTTTAATCAAGAAGTGGATTCATAAAAAAAAAAATCACAAATGTGAATTTAAATGTTTAAAGTTTATGAGAAATCTTTTTTTTTTCTTGTTACCTGTCCTTCATTATTTTAATATAGTTTGACAAAAAATAGGTAAATAAGCATTTTTTGACTTTAAATATAGTTAGTATTTAGCAATAGTTGATTTTGTATATATATTAATAAGGATAATAATTATTTTATTATTATTTAAAATAATAATAATTTAAACTTCAGACAAACAATTTTAATACTCATTATATTACTGATTAAAAAAGGTAAATATTTAAATCATTTTATTTTTTTATAAAAATGCCTTAAAACAATTTTTTTATTTACTTACTATTTTAATATATAAATATATACTTACAGAAATATTAAGTATATACTTTTTTTAACAGAAATATTAAAAATTATGGCTCAAAGTCTATTTTGAAATGGAATGAAAGCATGTTTATTTTAATGAGAATTGTCCAAATTCCCCAATTAAAAACTAAAAAGTAAATTTGATTTTTTTTCTACTTTTAAATGTTTACATTTATGCATTTTAAAAGCACATTTAACTTGCATTCAAATAACTGTTATTATCACGTCAGATGTAATTGTCAAAAACAGCAGTTAAAAAACATTTTTTATCATGAAACATTGAAAATAATTGCAAAACTTATAAAATAGTTGCTACTTATAATAATTTATTTAATACTAAAAACTAATATTACTCAAACTATAAAAAGCCACTAATTATTGTGCTAAAATGAATCAAAAAATTCATTAGCTATAATGTAAATTAACATATTTTATTTAAAACAACAACAAAAAAATTAATTTGATATCTTTTTAGGCAAATTGTAAATGTGCAATTAAAAAATTATTAAAATTGAATTATTTATTTAAATCTATTAAATTCTTAATATTTTTTTAGTATATCATTATAAATACAGTTAAACAAGGAAGCTAATTAAAAAGAAATTTAGTTAATCATTAAAGACTTTCTATGGATAACAATATCTTTTATTTAAAAAAAATATATTTGTACCTTTTCTAATGCTTTTTATCTAAATCAATCATCTGATGGTTTTTAAAAGCTGCTGTCTTTTCTTTTCTTTCTTTTTTTTTCATAGTAACAGTTATTTAAATAAAAAGAGAAAATAGCTCTGAAAAAGACTGCCAGACAGTTGAAACTGTCAGACAATTGATTTGAATAAAAAGCATTGTGAAAATTGCAAAATAAGATGAAATTTTTAAATATCTATTTAATATAAATAATACTAAAAGAATGAAAATATATTGAACAACTTTTGTTTTATTTAAAAATATTTTATTATTTTGTCAATCATATCCAAGTTTTATCAAATCCATTCCTACTACCCAAAATACACATTCAGAGATTTTATACAATGAACATTTATTAAACTTTAAAAATAAAAGATATTATATGAAATTTGCATCTATAATTATAAAAAAAAAATTATTATTCAATATATTTCATTTTAATATTATTATTTTAGTATTTGAAATTGATAGTTGTTAATTTACTATGTATGAAAAACAAAATTTTGAGTTATATTTTATTTTAAAATATGTGATAAACAGTCATTAGAAAATTCATTGGTCAAAAGTATAAGTATATATAGACTTATAGACAAACAATTACATTGTAATACAACAGATTTTTAATGTGACCAGAACCCTATCAATAATCCAAACTGTATTATTTCAAACTCTTTTTTTTCTTCAAAACATTAACAATATGATGTTAAAAAGAAATAATCAGACTTCAATTTCCACCCTGCATGCATTAAATGAAAAATTTGAATTATAAGATAAATTATGTACATGAATAAACATTTATTTTATAACGTCTTGCATGCGATTATAATTACAATAGAATGACAGCCTGTTAAGCTAATTGCGCAGACGCTGTGAGAATGTTATTAATAAATGAATACCTTCAAACAACCACATGATATAGTATTTGTACAAGAGTAAAAAGGAATCCTCTTACTCTTACGACTCAAATGTTTATAAATGAGCAAATCTGAAGTAGTTGTAATGAAGGCGTGACTACATAATAGTCACTTTAAATTACTATATATAATGTCTGTATGAATGACACCAATGAAATTTTCTAGAATTTACTAAACACCACTCTAAACGAAACTAAATCATATACATGAATAAACATTTATTTTATAATGTCTTGCGTGCGATTATAATTACAATAGAATGACAGCCTGTTAAGCTAATTGCGCAGACGCTGTGAGAATGTTATTAATAAATGAATACCTTCGAACAACCACATGATATAGTATTTGTATAAGAGTAAACATTTGAGTCGGGTAAGAGTAAGAGGATTCCTTTTTACTCTTATACAAATACTATATCATGTGGTTGTTCGAAGGTATTCATTTATTAATAACATTCTCACAGCGTCTGCGCAATTAGCTTAACAGGCTGTCATTTTATTGTAAAGATAAATTATGTTAAAATCTAAATCTATATTAATAATACAACAAATATATATCTTTAAGTGTACCACATATATAAAAAATTGTAAATATATATTAAAATTTTACTTTTATTAATTTAAAAAATGAAGAAGTCAGTTTCTAATACCTGTCTTTTATTCCACTAACTGATCCCCAAGTTGTGAGTTTTCTATTTTTAATATATTTTTATAAAGAAATTAGCTAATTGCAAAATTGCATGAAATTACCAACTTTCAACATAACTCACAAACAATAAAGTATAATTCTCTACCAAAATTTGATTTTTAATAACAAGTGATAGATAAATTATGGCTGCAACTGCTGATATCAGATTCATAATCTTTTACAGATAAAGTATTGAATATAAAACATCACATGATTAATTTCTATCTGCAAAACACTTTTAAAAAAAAAATAAACAAATCCTTAGACTGCATAAATTGATTGCAAAAGTAAAAAAAATTACAAACAAATGAAATATAGAATGAAAAAACAATGTGTAACATCAAATTGTTTGCTCTCTAGTAGATACAATTTCAAAAAAAGAAAAAGACATGGTATTCTTTTAACTGTAATACATTTCTATAGAGATATTCCTCATCTATATAAACTGCATGCATAATTTAGAAGAAAGAATAATTCCACACTAAAAGTTTTTTTTAATAATAAATGAAACATATATACATGCGGTACGTAGATGATATATTTATTTTAGCCAACCAGCACACTATAAATAGTATTACACAAGAGTTAACACATAATACTAATCTAACTATCAATTCCACAACAGAAGATGCATTCCAAAGTCTAAATTACCTTGACCTTAGGTTAACACGCGATGAGAGAGGTATAAATTATTCAATGATAATAAAGCCCTTTGAAATCAGAGGCTTTATACACCCACACTCCAACTCTCCAAGCTCTCACAAATTGGCAGGCCTGCAAGCATTTTTATATAGAAATATGCAGCTGTGCACGTTTGAGGCATATAGAAAGAATAATATACATCTTTACACCAAAGACCTACTACAAGCAAGCTATAAACTCAACACTATTAACAATAAAATCAAACAATTTTATAGGAAAATCACTGACAATAAAAACAATATTAAACTTCCATATATTACTCTTCCCCACATACCTAAAATCTCCTATCAATTAATCAAGGTTTTGGCCAATAAATTTAAAATTAGCTTTCATACACCCCCATGCACTAATCATCTAATCAATAACTCTAAGGACAAAATTGAACCTTCTCAGACTCCCCATGTCGTTTACAGCATAGCTTGCCCACAACCTGGTTGCCGAGCCATTTATTTTGGAGAAACCGAGGCAGGCATAATCAACAGGACAGCACAACACAGATATACATATAAGAGCCATGAAAAACAATGATAATTCATCAACGTTTTTAGAGCATTCTAAGAAGACAGGACATTTGTTTGAACCTTCCAGCCCTAAAATAGTCTGTATTGAGAAAAATGACATCAAGCAGAAAATCAGAGAAGCATATTTTATTAATGGCAATAATAACTCCATCAATAGACGAGATACCTGCTTTGACATCTCCAAATGTTGGACTATCTAGTTCATTTGCATATGCTTTGCATACTGTTTTGTTTCCCTTGCCCTATTTTTTCGTTTTGCAGCTCACAGTACCGCTATGAATATGAGGCAAAAGACCTCGAAAGCACTTAGCGTGTAAAAATTTCTGTGTATCTTTATAGCTTCTCATTCAAGTGTGACATATGCTTTGTTAATTTTGTATATCATATTGTTATAAGATTACAGCAGCAAAATTGAAAGAAAAATATCACTTTAATATCCATAACACATTTATATATATAAAATAATAAATTTACTTTTAAGCTATATAAAATTCCTTATGTTTTATATTAAAATTTCCAAAAACAAAATTTGCAATTTTTTATGTTAGTATTAATTTTCAAAAATATATATAAATTAATCTGTAAATGTAGTTACATTTTAAAACATTATTACAACATAATGTCAATTATTTGATACCACTTAATGTGGTCAAACAATATCATATTATAATCACACTTTTTTATGGATATTAATTTATCCATAAGTGTATGAATGTGTATTTATTTGCAATTCTCATTGATAATCAAAATCAAAATTTTCTGAAATTATAGCAATAGTTATAATAAAAACACAATGTTAACTAATCCAATATAGAAATATGTTTTTTAAATACATTTTCTCTTAAATAAAGGTTGAATTGCTATAAAAAATGTCAGTTTACTTATTATTTAATATCAACTCTGTATGAAATTTAAAACCCAAACATCTGCAATTCTAAGCTAAATGTTTATCTTTAAAATATAAATATAAGAAAGGATGTTTCGTGAGGTAATTGTTTTTATATTAAATAAATTTTTGAAAAACTTATAAGAAATATTGACTTTTATTATGAACTTTTTATTACTTGGTAATAAAAAATTTTAAATAAATGTATATAGATATTGATTTAAATGTTTTTTTTTTTTGTTTAACTATTTTTTTTTTAAGTATTACAGGTATTTCTTAACTTTTTGTATCATCATTTTTGTAATATATAAAAATGATATTACTTCTATGAAGAATAGTATTGAAATTATATTAATGTATTTTTTTTTAATTAAGTAAAATAAATAATAAATTTAAATTTATTTTATTACCTTTTTAAAAAAATATTTATTAATAATTTATACAACATTTACACCAATATATTCTTTAGTTTTTAAATATTTCCCGTTTTACCAATATAATTATTGATTTATATTTGAATGACCAAAGGCATTTTTGAAAATTCACTTGACCAAAATTCAACTTTAAATTCATGTTTTTAAAATAATGATAGACTACCTACATATATATTATGTCCAAAGAACTATTTATTTTTTTAATATTTTGAAATAATTTATTTTTAAAAAAAACAAGTTTAATTTTTAGTTTATTTTAAAATAACTATTATGTATTGTTATAAAATAAAACGTATAATTTACACATAACATAAAGGATATATATATATGCTGTCTTAATAGTAGAGAATATATCAATAAATATTATTTTAATAATATATTATTTTAAATATATGTCAATTATATATTATAATGTATATATTCCTACAAATACTTTTATTTTGCCACCCAATTTTTTTAAAGAAAGTTGTTGACTTATCTTCTAAAAACTTTATTAGGACACTAATACTCTTTTTTTTTCTTTTTTTTTTTTATGCATTGAACATTTTAGGATTATTTTTAACAATATTTTTATTAGCAACTGTTTTGTCATAATTTTAAATTCAATAACTTTTAGCTGTCAGTTACTTCTAAGAAGTCTTCTAATGTTAAAAGGTTTGTTTTTAATGAAAAACAAATAATTAATGGTAAATAAATATATTCAAGACTAATGTAATAGTAATAGTAATACAATCAGCTGGATATTTATTTACGGAAATAAATAAATAATCAATGATCCTCACGTGACCCACCACTCTCCATACTATCTCATAACACTGATACACTTGAACACATATATGTTGAAAAGATAAACAATCACCAATATACGTATTTCATGCTCAGGGTGGCCTTTGAGCATTCCATCGATTTTCAATTGGGTGGACGGTTGAAGAGTTGGAGTGTGAAATAGATTGAAGCCTGTCCATTAAAGTATGAGGTTTGGCTTATCTTAATATATATCTGAGCCCTTATAGCATATATGTGTAGAGATGGTAATCTGGACCAACTGATGATTGCTGGTTTAGCATGAAATACGTATACTGTGATTATTTATCTTTTCAACATATATGTGTTCAAGTGTATCAGTGTTATGAGATAGTGTGGAGAGTGGTGGGTCATGTGAAAGTCTGTGCTCATATACCCTATATATTACATATATAGACGCAGGTATATAATAAGGCTGTGTGTTTCAGTTATTAAATAAGCAATGAGCAAAAAAGTGAATATTTCAGACATTTTGTGTTTAAATTGATCAATATCTTTATACTTGTTATCTGATGGTAAAAAGTAGGTTATGTATTCTATTCACTTAATAAATATATAACTATATTGCATTTTTCCCTTATCAAAGGAAAAAAAATATATAAATCACTGCATGGTGTTTGATTCTGTTTTTATTTTAATCAGCATTTGATTATTTTGAAGTTATTTCTGTAAGAATAAATAAATACCTTATTTATTTATAAATATTTTTAAGACTGATGTAAAAGTATCTATTTATTTATTAATTTATATATAAATAAAACATATAATTGAAAGTTATTTTCTAATCCTAAATTTGGGATTTTTTTTCCTACATCACTATGATGTAACTGTAATTCATAGATTTACTATGTGGTTTAGTCCTGTGGTAGAATGATGTAATCTAGAGGTCAATGTTTAGGATCATTTTTAGTGACCAAATTTTTTATGAATCCAAAACAACAACAACAAAAAAAATTTGATAAATAAATAAATAATCAAATAGATTTGTTGCTCAAGAGTTCAAAAAAAATTGAGTACTATAAATGGCACAGAATAATCTGTGGATCTTATGTTCTAAAGTCTGCCACTCTATATAGTGTTAAACCTTACAGTGCAAAGATTAGATTGCTTTATACTCATAAACTTTATATTACTCATTTATTGTGAATGTGTGTTTTTAAGTTTTTTTTGTTATCTAATTAGATAAGTATATATAAAATGTTTCAACTATAAACTATTACAATACTAGGTTAGCAAGGTGGTTTTAGGAGAATTCTCAATTTTAGCTCTGCCAAATTCCAACATCATTACCTATAGAATTTATTCTTATTTGTGGTTAATGATATTGGATCTAACACAGTTAGTGAAATGGATTCCTCTGACACTAATCCTAAAAGTGTTGTGATGTCATAGTTTACATGAAGACTTTGACTATTATATGTAACATTGTGTGTCTTAATTCAATAATGAATTAATAAAAAATACTTAAAAAGAATCTGATTTATAATATTATAAAATAGAGCTCTGTAATTTATCAATTGCATAGAACATTATGGTGAATTTCATAAAATAAATAACATCTTCACAAATACATATGTAATAATGATAAAAATGTGTAAACTAAATAATCAATTTTATTTTTTCACAAAGCTTATTATTAATAATATTATACATAAATATATTGAACCATAAATAAATAAATAAAGATGAAATTTCATCCTATATTTTGGGATTCCACCTTTATAGTTAATAAGAGGTTGTCTTGACAACAATAGATTGAGATTGTTGATTGCTATTGATATTGGAATTATCTAAATGCTGACTGGTTTCTATGAATTTATATATAAAGATGTTATTTAATTTATAAAATTCATAATCAAGAATATAATTATATATGTGCTTATTAACTGTAAAGAAAAGCATATTTAGCAATTGTGTGTGTTTTATTGTTCATACTTTAAAATAAAACAGATAATAATGACAACAATAATAATCAAATATCTTAATGCACAGAAGTTCATGAAATGACATAACTGAACATAAATTCCAAAGTCATCCATTCAATCACTGCATGCAATTATTGTCCTGTGTATCTTTTATTGGCATAATTTATAATTCAGAATTTGTCTATTGTGTAACATTTTTATCATAGTTAAATAATGAGTTAATAAATGCACTTTTATCTCTGAAATGTAGTAATTAAATAATTGGTCACTCATTGATAAAAATTTTAAAATCAGAAAAAAATTAAGGATTCATTTTATAGTTTGAATGTATGTCATTTGGTTTATACATACATATTATAAAAATATCACTATCTTACATTTATACATGAATACAAAAAAAAATATATTTTGATATTTCATTTTTGCATAAATTTATTTATCTGTTTATATTATTTATATTTTAGTTTTCATTATTAACTAAGTAGTCTACTTTCATTTAAATTGTTTATCTTTAAAATGTTAATAATTTGAAATAAATATTTAAAAAAGTTGATTATAATCCAATGTTTAGTTAGCAAAATGTAAATTATGGGAGTTTGTATGCATAAATGTATTCTAAATAATAAACATAAACATGTTTCAGAGCTCTTATATTCATTTAACTTTTGTATAAAAATCATTTAAACTATCAAAATATTTCTGTATAATACCAAGAGTTCTAAATCTTAATTTAACAGGGGTATGTTCATCTGCAGAATTTTTATTAAAGATAATCAATTATGATAACTTGGCGTAACTATTCTAGAATCCTTTCAAAAATATCTACATGGGAAACCATAATAAAAGATGTGTTAATAAGATAGAAATAAAGTTAAAAACATTACTTACTGCATTAATTAATTGCCATAAATCATCAGACATCTTATAAACTTGTATTTATCATTCAAACTTTATCATGAGTGGCTGAAAGCTAAAAGTAGAAAAGGGGCTAAATTCCAGATTTTTTTGCAAAGTGATGCCTATGCAGTTACTGAAATTCCATCTTTACTCAGAAAATAGATATCATCATACAACAATTCTACAAGTATATATAAAGAAAAAAATTTAAGGAAGAAAAGCCATTCTATTTAGAAGTAAAATAGTTTTACTGTTGATAAGGAAAATCCCTTGATAGAAACTGTTTATTGCTATATGAGTTGAATAAATCTATATTTCAGAAGATTGCATTTTCCACTAGTAAATGTAAAAACAATGAAATCCCCATCAAGAATAAATCATAATCTTAAAATAACTTTGATTGCCACAAACATTAAGCTTCATTGCTCTCAGGAATATTGAAATAAAAAACTTTTAGATAAGCTTAAAAAAAAGATTTTCATTTAAAAAACATTTTGAACATGACTCCATAATAATAAAAGACTGATAGCATTTTTATATTATTGCTATTATGTATGCATATCTTTTTTCTCTTTTAGAGCTTCTTAAAGAATTGTTATTGAATCAGATGACTCAAAAGCTTTTGAGATATAATATTTTATACATTCAGAGTGTGTTTGAGAGAATAAATACATAGGTTTTTTTTAAGTATCATAGCATCGGCCGAGACGCGAACCTGCTACCTGGGCAACTGCCTGCAAGTTCAAGGCAGTCACACTGACTTCTCAACCACCAATGCAAGACTAAATACATAGTTATCTTAAATATTTATATGTGCTTTAATTTATAGTAAACAAACCAAAGAATAGGCAACTATTAAATTTAAGCAGATAAAAGGGTAATTCACACCATGTTTTCCTTTCATTTTGTTTCTCTTCTCTTAGCATCCACTTGAATGTATGAGTTTCATGTTTAATATTTACTCTTCTCTTTGCATCCACTTGAATGTATGAGAGTTTCATGTTTAATATTTATTCTAAACTGTTGTAAATAAACTTCATGAATTAATATTTCATAAATTATTTAACACTGTTTAAATCCAATAGACTTATATTTTTTCATTTGTTTAAATTTTAATAAATAAAATATAAATATTTTTTTGTTAATTTAATTTATATTTGTATTATTTAAACATTTACTCATTCATCTAAGACAAATATCAATCATGTGTCTATATTAAGATTGTTATTATATCTACCTGAGATAATAAATTATTTATTTTTATTTATATTATTCACCAAATGGAAGTGATATAAACATAATAAAATCTTGTAAAATATCCATCCAGATATGTAATTACAAAAAATAGTAATTCTATCTAGCTGATATATTTATTTGATTATGGATTGCCAATAATGTTGATAAAATCATGCCTATAAACATTAGAGTAACCAAAGATAGATGGATTTATTCTATTCTTGATCCTTTGTTGAACATTTAGTATGCTTTTAATTCATAATGCAAGGAAGGATGAATTACTCTTTTGTGTGTGTGTGTATATATATATATATATATATATATATATATATATACACAAAGATATCCCACATTCTATCAGTTATATATATATGTGTGTGTGTATATATATATATATAACTGATAGAATGTGGGAAAGATTCTGGTTTGATGATGCTCCATGAATTTCAATGGCAAATTACATGGGATAATGTCCTCTTACTAATGCCATACAGGTATAAGCATCAAAATTGCAATTGTATGAATGGAACATTTAATTTAGATGATAAATAAATGAACAAACATAAACTTTATTATCAATGAAGATTACCAATTCTTCAACAAGCTTTGTGATAAATGCTTAACCAGAGCAAGCATTTAAAATATATCTGTCAAACCCCCTCCCCTCAACCTCTGATCATAGTTTTGTGCTTTGATACTCTTCAGAGAAGCGCTAGAGTAGGTTCAGACACTAGATCTACCCTAGTGCCTCTCTGAGAAGTGCCAAAGCATGAAACCATAGTCAGAGGTTGGGGGGGGGGTTCCTGACAGAAATATTTTAAATGCTTGCTCTGGCTAAGCATTTATCACAAAACTTGTTGAGGAATTGGCAATCCTCATTGATTATATCTTACAAGCTTAAAAGAACTGGGTCATGTGATCTATGACTCTTATTTTGACTATAAACTTTATTACTTTATATGCCAAATTATAATAATACATAATATGAAGAATAGGCTAACTTTTGTAGATAATATGGCATGAATTGAATAAATCAGAATTTTAAAAATAAAGGAAGAAGGAAATCAAGCTTATGATTTCTAAGCTATAAATCTAACTACAAAATGAACTGTTGAAAGTATATTTATAAGACTCAAAATTAGTTGCTAAATATAATTCAGAAACAATAATGATATTTCATTCAATCTAGATTATATTTTGATAAATAAATAATTTATTTTAATAATCGAAATAGTGTTTCAATATTTTGAAGGTAAAATGAATAAATTAGCAAAATCAAGCATCATATTATGACCCACAAGTGTAGATAAGTGATATAAACTTCAAAGAAAAATAAACAAATTCGATCTTTAAATAAAATAATTAATTCATATTTTATTTCTAAATATGTGTGAGAATGACAATAAAATAATTTATAATTATTTATAATTAGTAATAATTCCATTAAGTATATATATATATATGGAAATATCAAACTACTAACGTTAATGATAAAGAATAATTCTTGTAAATAGGATCAATTTTAAATACAAAATAACGCAATAGATTTTGCTAGAATAAATTAATTAGTCTCACAATGCTATTAGCTATATTGTCAGTTCATTATCATTTTTTATTAAAATACATAAGTTTAGAGGTAATTCATTCTAGGCCCTTGGCATTAACCAAAGTTACCATAAAAAGTTCAAAAAGATAAACGTTAAAATACATATAAAATTAATTACTGAGCATAATTCACAATTTGATTTTAATGATACTAAAATTCATATTTTAGATATATAAAATTAAAATGTATACAAACTTTTACATCCTAATAAAAATTCACAGATCACTAATTTCATAATTTTTGGTTTCTTGTAAGGTAATGTTTAGCAATAGATCTCTTTGTTCAAACACTCTGTCCATGTCTTATAACACTATACTATTCAATCTTTTTTTAATTTTGTGAACCTTACTTTGCAAAAAACTCCTTTCACAAGAAAAATACTTGTGCTAGGAGATTCAACAAAAAATTCTTCAAACAATTGCATGATTTGTTCATAACTTTCCATTTGCTTTTGATTAATTTGCATTATAGAAGATCTTCATTAATTTAATATTACAGTGTAAAATATTCATGATCAAAATCTTTTTCATTATTTGAGCACTTTCAAATTCATCACTTTTTAAAAAAATGAATTACCTTATTGATTAAATTATAATGTATTCAGAATTTAAATTGCTGATAATTTTACAGCTTTTTCTCTTAGAAAGGTTACTTCAATATTTTTCCAAGTTTTGACACCATTTTTCTGGGTCATGATTAAAATTAATATCTGCACAAAAATAATTTAAATGAAAAAACTGCTAAAGATTATGAAATAAAATGCAGAAGAAATATGCTACAATAATAAATGCAAGTGAGCTCTGACAACTATGACAAATATGTTTCACACATTATTGACAACTGAAATTTTTTGAAAAGTTTTGAACATTTGGTTGTTAATCAACCAGTGATGTTCATTGTAATATTTGTTATTTTAGACACTTTCCTTCATCAATTTAGAAATTCTTGATTAGCAGTTAGAATTGCTACACTTTCATTTGGAATTTTTTTTAATGTCAGCATTGATCAAATTTAAAATTTGCTTTTATGGTTCATGGCTAAAAATATTACTATATATATATATAGGAGGATATTATTAGAAATATGTACAATCTTTTTTCTTCTTAAAGATAGGAAAAAGTCAATAAACACTTTAGATTTCCATATTCATCAAACTTATTTATGTTAATATTAATAAGATTTCAAATTTTGTTGAGTGATTCAAATTGTTACATTAAATACATTACAAAGAATACTTTTAAACAAAAAAATATAAGTTACTTTTATCACTAGAAAAGACAAAGATCCAAAAACTAAATTGATAATAAATTTTATGAAAAAAAGATATCTGATGTTGTAATGTTTATTGTATGTCTGCATTTCTTGAAAAATTTTTAAAAGAAAAAAAAAATTTGCTTTATAAGGCATTGTTATAGAAGTTTCTTACTATAATTGAATAATTTGTTGCTGAGAACGAGTATAAAGTTCAAACACCAAAAGTGATAGAAATAAGCTATGGTACATGGATTATGAGCTTTAGAGTTTGTTATTCTATTACTGTATTAAATCAGATAGGACTATAAAATAAAGAGATTACCTTAGATAAGACTTTGTGAACAGTTTACAAAATTACATGGTAATTGCATGTTAAAATAAATAAAATGAAAAGAGTGATCATTGTTTTAAACAAAGGCAAAACTCCCCATACAGTAGTGCCACCCTGTGCTAATATAGCGATGGTGATCATGTGATGAGTGATCATTGTTTCATTCCAAAAGTAGCAATAGATAAGAAATGGGAGTGTTATAACATTCATTATTTAGTTTTTATTTTCATTAGTAAGGATGAAGGATTCAAAGTTCAAATTAATGCTCTTAGCCATATTGCAGTCATTTTTTACTCATTTGAACAATTCATATTAATAACCTGAAAGCCAAAAATTCTAAGATTTTTTTTACTCAATCCAATATGCTGGCATAGTTATATGACTTAATAATTATATATTTTTTAATGATCTTAGTTTTATGCTAACTAGAATCCACTGATTACTTAAGCATACAGTACATAATTTTAGAGAAAACTAAAAAAAAAGTACTGCTTTTGGAGGAATATCTTACATTGAGTGAAGTATGTTTTTGTTGATTCTCCACAGCAAAGATATCATCAAAAATTGTAATAATAATAATTGTAAACTCCATGAGAACACTCTATTTTTGAAATGAATGCTTTTGCTTATTATTTTATTATATATTGTAGTCATTAAATAAATAACTTAGTGAATAATAACTAATTTTGTTGTTTTTACTTTATTTTTTTATTTTATCAAAAATATTTCAAAATTATCTTTATTATAAAAAAATCTATTACTCTGAAAAGTATCTGTTACTTCAGGTAAAAATTAATTTATTTCATTTCAATATACAAAATTATTTATGATTTATTAATAATATATATAAATGGATTTTTCATTTAAGATTTTAATTAAATAATGTCATAGGGAGGTGAAAGTTCTTATTTACTTAAGTTCTATGATACAAATATAGCCATAAAAAAATAATGAGGTTTTCCTCTTTCATATTTAGTGTTGTTATGTCAGATAATTCTCATATATGGAAAATAGTTAATATTCATTATTAATATAATGATAACAATTAAAATAAAATACTATGTAGGTGAGAAATGAAAATAAAAATTAGCCACTGCATTCCTTAGTTCAAGGTTGATAAAAATAATCACATGATTAGTTGCGCTAGAACAATGATAGAAAAAGCACATAATGTTCAAGGTAAAAATATAGACTTAATCACCATAATTTCATTCAATCGTCCAAATGTTATTTTTTAAATTTACTTTCCTCAGTTATTAATCTTAAAACATGCACAAAGCAATACTGACACTTCATCAAAAATAGTACCTGATTAATTATGCAACTTCTATTAAAATAATATAAAATGTCTAACGAAAAACACATTACATACATGCTGTCGTGAGAGGTTATGAACTTATAAATAATTTATGGAAATACAAGTATATATATAGCAACTATTATCACTTTCACAAAAGATCTCTGTGATACTCATATTCATCATTTAATTTGATTTAAACAATAATTTCCCCACACTTTAGTTTATATACATATAAGCACAAATAGTAGTGTATGTACTTACATAAATTCTGATCTTTTTTTTATTTAATTATTGGTATTTTTTAGTTTAACAACTGAACCCAGGTGCTACCTGTTAGTAGACAAACATTTGAAGAGTTGTTTTAAAAGAAACACTTGTTTTTAATAATTAGAATATTTAAACCATTTTTCTGTTGTTGTTAAGATTAAATATAAAGCGCAAACAATTTTTTTTTTTTATTTCATTAAAATAAAATGGTTTTACAGTAAGTGGTTAATGTAATTTGTCTGAATTCTTCCATCAGCCCTCCTGCATTCTGATTCGCACAAACATGTGCTAATTTATCTCTACCACAGAGGAATCAAATTGTTTCACTGGTTATTTATCAAAGAAGTCATCGTGATGGTTGTTTTAGACGTAGACTGTCTGCAAATTTATTAAATATCTGAAAATGTGTTTGTTGTAAAGAAAATACAGTCATTCAAATTTTACTATAATTTTATAAAAGTCTAGCTTTTTATTGAAATTCTAAATAAATATGGAAATAGTAAAAATATTATTGACTTTGAAAGCTAATGGATGAAATGTAAATATGTCTATTTTAATAAATTAAAAATATAAATTATTAATAATAAATATATATATTTTAAAGTGAAAGTTTTTATATGGCTATCTGCTTGACACTGTTTACATTAACAATCACATTTTAAAGATAAAGTTTATTAAATGTCAGGTAATTAAATCGTGTCATCTGATTGTTGATGTATACAGATGTGCTATAGACACTCATCTTTCTACTGTAACTCAAAACATATTTAAAAAGAGCTGAAATTAATATAAAAATATTATGTTGTATTTTTTAATAATAGATTTGAGCTAAAATAATATACTAATCTCTAATCTTTAATGCATTTACACTGAGTGAGAGCAAGAAATTTGATATATGTAAAATGAGATATACTAATTTAATAAAATTTACAGTAGGAATGCATAACCAAAAGAATCGATACTTATGTTACATCCATCATTATTATTTGAAATAAACGTCATAGTTTTAATGAACAATACATTTTATTCAGTCATATTCATAATTTATTCAGAATTACTAACATCTTATCAAATATATTTTTTTCTCTTTTCTGTCAAAGTGTTCAATTCTTTAAGTTTTACTCTATTTAAAGTTATATACATTTCAGATAAAGAAACACTTCTCTTAATTCTAATTTATAATTTTCACAGAGGCAAAACTCTCCATACCGTAGTGTCACTCAGTGGAAGTCAGAGTAATCAATGGATGCAGGAAGGTTTATGCATAAAATTCCTATCTAGTGCCTACTCATCCAATATCCCTAGACTACTTTATAGCTTGTGACTTTCATCAGTAAGGTGTCATAAAACTGACAGCACTGCACCTAGATCTTAGGATCTAATACAACTCTCCAGCAGCCAACTTTTACATTTTTAGCTAACTATAAAACTTTGGGTCCAAAATAAAAACACAATAATGTTTTCAAGCTAAGCTCATCATCTTGTATAGTTGTATATATCTGAATTCAGTTCAGCATCCATAATTTTGTGTCTGTGGCTTTTTAATACCACAGTCACCATAATCCTATTGTGCAGGATTGTTATTAAACCATTAAACATCACATGATCACCATTCTTTATGCTTACACAAGCTGTTTTTTACAGAGGCAAAACTCTCCATACAGTAGTGTCACTCAGTTATTCTGGCTTGCACTGAGTGGTGCTATTGTATGGAGAGTTTTGCCAATGTAAAAAAACAGTTGGTGTAAGTATAAAGAATGGTGATCACGTGATGTTTGATGGTCTAATTCATAATTCTAAAACAGTTATTGTTTTATTAAAGTTTTTATTGATCCAATAAAATATTTTTTTATCATTTTTATGCATGTAGTGAACAATTTTGATCAAATGCTTTACAGTAGGATGTTCAATAAGAATAATATATACAGTGAAATTATACTATTAAGATATTATTAAAAATAATAAGTTAAAAAAAGATCAATGTTTTTTATATACTAAAATATATATATAATACAAATTCTGTGTCAGCTTTTAATTTGACTTTAAATATTTTCTTAAGCAAAATAGTATTTTTTTTCTCTCAGTGATGAAAGCTTTTATTCATCAAAAAGACAAAATACACAACAGTTAAAAAAGGTTTACAAAGGCATGATTACATGGGAAAATAAAATTCAAGTACAATATGGTGAAGGGAAAGGGAATACATATAAATGGGAAAGGATTATGAAATGGGTGTGTAGACCAGTCAAAGAAGAAACTTTGGTAAAGAGCAATATTGATAGGCTTGGTTGCCCTGGTAGATTGATAGGAGATACATATGTGACATTAACTTTAGAGGAATAGCTATATGTTATATCTTTAGTGGTTTCAGGGATGGATAAGATTTTTAAGTTATGCTTAGTTGCAACAGGCTGATTTTTGTCTTTTGTACATGAATAATTTTAGTTTATCCCATTATACTTGGAATGGCATTATGATTTGTCATGTTGGTCTATTTGACTTGCTTTTTACCTTTGATAGAACAAACCACAGCCTGAAAGGGAGGAAGATAAAAAGGGCAAAGAGATGGAGACTTTGAGATAAGTTCTTTGGTGGTGATGTTTTTAGTTAAGTCTTGTTTGAAATTCAATTTGGATAAAATTTGGGTAATTTTGAAGGTTTTAGTTTATGTAGTTTTTTCTACTAGGGGCAGTGGCCATCTTTAAATTGTTTGAAAGAATGAAAAGTAATATGAAGAAAACAATTTTGAAATGGAAAAATTAAATATATTGATGTAAAAGCAAAATAAAACACTGGAAAACTTGTTATTAATGATTTTTGTTGAGTAATGAGAAAAACTGAATGGAATTTGGAGGTTAGTTACCCCAGAGGAGAGGGTGTCTGAAAAATAAGATCATTAAAAATGGCCTAAATAACTGGAACAGTACACAAAAACCTTTATAAACAAGTTCTGAGTGACAGGGAACTTGGAGTAGAAGAACTATTTCAGAGTCAAAGAGGGAATAAAACCCTTTATGGTCCATGAAACAGTTGAACCACCCACCCAACCAGGGGGAAGGTATGTGATAGTTAAATGTTGATAAACACAAGATAATTTTTTTTTAAAATGCATTAAAACTTAGATTTAGTGAATGAAAGAGTACATTAACAGCTAAATAAGATCTTTAAGGAGCCAAATAAATAAAAAAAGTACATTTCACTGCTGCAACAAAATAGTTTTTAAATGTTGTTTTTTTTAATATGTAAAATCTTTAACTTAGACTTTCCAGAACTTTCACTTATTATACTTAATATTAATTCTCATTTTAAAATCCTTTTAAGTATTACATTAAAATTATATATATACACACACACACATTTGTAAATAATGGTATAGAATATTTTGCATAAAAATGTAATTTGTATTTAATTTTATATAAAATATTCTATATCCATTATTTACAAAATGGAGGTATAGATATATAATTTTCATCAACAGGAGATGCAGCACCAGGAAAATGAGTATGGCAATTTCATTTCAAAGGGTAAAAAGATAAAACATAAAAAGTGACACTATACTGAATGTGAGTTTTGCTATGACACAACATAAACTGTAAAACATAAATACATCCCATATAAAACATGATGCACAATTTTCTGTTTAGATGATATTTTGTGATATTTTTTCTAAACTACTTTTGCAGAAACTTTTATTTTTTAAATATTTTAACAGCATGTCAAATTGTAGCTCTCCAAAATATTCTCCTTCTTTGTATCTTTTCAATAAAAGCAGTCAATGTTGTATTTTTGGAAGAACATCTTTATGATATTCTTTAAAACTTAACAGAGTCCTCCTCCAAAAACATGATCAGGTTTATCATAAAACACCCTATTAGAAAATCTTGTATATTTATTTGCTTCACATATCCAATCCCAAAAAAGTATAGTTTTATAATAATGGACTCTATAGTATCATAATCAGCAAGTTGAAGAACATGTTGATTGTTAAACCACTAAACATCACATGATCACCATCTCTTATGCTAGCACAACTGTTATTAAACAGACAAAACTCTCCATACAGTACTGCCACCCAGTGCCAAAAAGAGTAATCAATGGATTCAAGAGGCTTGTGCATAAAATCCCCATCTAGTGCCTATTTATCCAATATTCCTAGACTAGTTTCTAGCTTGTGGCCTTCATCATTGAGGAGGCTCTCAGATCCAAGTCTCTTCACTGATGAAGGCTACAAGCCAGAAACTAGTCTGGGGATATTGGATGAGTAGGCACTAGATGGGGATTTTATGCATAAGCCTTATGGAATCCATTGATTACTCTGTTTGGCACATGGTGGCACTACTGTATGGCAAGTTTTGCCTGTTTAATAACATATTGATTGGTTTTATGATATTGCCATTGCATTTTTTAAATGTTATTCTAGTACTTTTATTTTGTATTTTCAGAGTATTCCTCTTTCATACAATAAATTAGATAAATTAATTTGTGATAATCACTTTCCTGAGTAAAATATTTATACTTTAACTTGTTAAAAGCACAAGACTCACATTGGAATCCATGCTGCACCACTTCAATTTATAAATCTTATAAGTCATTTAAATTGGCCTTTATACTGGCTGATAGAAAACTTAAGATTTTTGAACTTTAATTATTCAACTAAAATCTTTATATGTTGTATTCAAAACATTACAAACATTATGTAAATTATCTTTGAACTAGAAAAATTGCATATTTATCAAGATACTGTAAATCAGAATCTATAAACGGATTAAGTTCTTGTTTTTACTTTTAAATTGATTCACATTAAATTTTTTACCAAACTTGTATTCTAATTTTATCCTTGATTTACTAAAACATCTATAAATAGTTTCAAAGATATTATCATTAAAATAAAAAAACTGTGTTCATTTAAGTCTTCAGATTCTTTACCTGCAATAAGAACACTTTCTTTTATATGTAAAAGTTATGTGATAAGAATAAACTTTGGTAGACAACAAACTAATCTCAAACTATGTTTTAGACCTATTCAGCTAATTAAGTCAAATGCCTTGACTATGTCAATAAAAGCAATATATAAATCATTATTTTGTTTTTCTCACACTTGCCTGGTAACAACAACAACAACAAAAACATATCTATAGTATTTATTGATTTTCTAAAATTCTCATTGAGTTTTTAAGGGTTTTCATCTATAACTGAAGGGAACCCATTCAACAAAATACTTGAATGTTATCTTTCTTGTGAAAAATTCGCAAGGATATTAAAATGAATATTCCAGGATTCTATCTTGTGAGTACTGAAATAAATAAATGGAGTTGAACTTAAATTCAACTGTTGTTAAGCAATATCAACATTATTGTTTATAAATGAAGTGATTCTAATTTTATCTCTACTGAGAATTGGATGATTATACACTGCCAGATTATTGATTGATTTAATAAGAAAACATTTGTAGAAGTTAGCATCAACTTCTGAAAGTTATTGCATATTAATAAATGTCAATATAATTAATATTTTATTATATATATATGTTATTATATATTCAATTACATAACTAAATATTTGTAAATACAATAATTAAATAATTACAAATTTTATACACTTACGACCGCTTTTGATTATCCTAGTAATCTTTGTCAACTAAAAGTTTAAATGGCTAAACTTCCCACAATTCTGCGATCTTAACATTTGCTCCTTTCCTATTAATTAAGTCATGTTTATATTTATATATTAGCATTGCTTCCTTTATTTTTCTTTGTTATTTTTTTTCAATTTGCAATATTTTTATATTATTAAACAGATGTCATTTAATTGATATTATAAAAAAAATGTGTATGAAATTTGATAGAAAAATTAACTTCTTGTATTATAAGAGCTTTAAAAGTCAATCTCAAAATAATAATTACATTAATTTGTCAAATATGGAGTTTGATTTTCAATAAAAACATATATTGAATCTTGGTGCAAAATATGTGGCGGTCAGTGAAAAATCAGTAATCTAGAATTGAAATCTTTGGTTGAAAATTCCTTAAGCATAATTAACTCTTTGCCCATTTCTTACGAGACCTCTCGTCAACAGTTGATGTCACTCTAATTCTGTTATTTTTAATGCTAGGAAATTCGTTTGACAGTTATTGATTAGGTTTTTAAAAGTTCTGTAAGATGGTGCCCTCTTCTGAATTATTTTACAAGTAAAAAATCAATAAAACAGCGTTGAAAGCTAAACAATGAAATAAGCTTGTCAGTGATTGGCTCTCAGCTGGCTCTCAGCTGACAAAGACATTCTGATTGGCTGGAAAGAACAAAGAAACCGCCTGATCAAAGAAAATAAAGAAAAACACTGAGATTTTCATTTCGAATATGATTTAAAGTATATTAAAAGTATATTTTGAGAAATTACAAATCATTTTCATAGAGTATACTAAAAAAAAACAAAATTATTTTTGAAAAATATTGAAGATTTTAGTAAAAATATTTAAGATTTAGCAAAAAAAAATCTTTACTTTTTTATAACGTAAAAAGCATTTACATCACCAACTCTTTGTTTGTATGTTCACTTTTATTTTGCCAAAATTGAATATTTTATAATAAATAAATAGCAATTTATTTTTGAAAGAACTTTCATTCACTTTCATAACCAGAAAAATTATTAATATACTTTTTATAAATGAATATAAAGTCAATATGATATTAAAGGTGAAAATATTTTGACAATTGACTTGTCTTCAGTTTGTGAGCTGGCCAATTAAAAGCTTTGATTTTTAGCTGACACAACCAATAATATAATTAGTGGTTAAAAGGTTAAATCTGATTTAAAAGTTTGTAAAAATTTAGTAAAAAGGTAAAAGAAAAAACTTTAATTATAAAATGGATCATGATTGGAACATACAAATATCTAAATTTAAACAATTTATATCTAAGAATAATTTAATTTGTATAAAAGCAGATAAAAGACTTAGAATGTGTTTATTACTAAAATATGATTATAAAGACAAAGTTATTACTCAAATGAAGATTCTTAACTTTATGAAAGTTGATAAAGTAATTATAGAAAATTTACATATTCAATTTATTAATAACATTTTTAAAAAAGTTAAAAATAATGTGATTGATAATAGTACTTATTATAAAATGTGCCCTTCTGCTGCAATATGCCCTAAGATTTTTTCAAAAATAAAATTGCATAAAGAAATTTAACCATTACATTTAATGGTTGATTTTGGGGGTTTGTTTTATTACAAAATGTGTTGTTTAATTGAGAATATGCTACAAGAAATTCTTGGTTTTGGTAAATATACAATATGTTTTTTATTCAATTTTTTTAATAAAATCTGTAACATTAAGATTGATATTAATGATGTAATATGTACTCTAGATTTTAGTGAAATGTATGGATCAATTGATCAATTGGCATCTTTTGAAATTATTTCCAATGCATTAAGTTTTAAAAATGTTAATGCTAAAATAATAAAATTTATAAATGAAACATTAAACTTTATCAATAGAAATATTTAAGCAGTATTTAAGAATGATTTTTATAAAATGTGCAGTGGATGGCCAATGGGTTTACCTATTGTTTGCTTAAATATGTAATTTTTTTAATTTCTACATTTGAAGAAAATATTTTGAAAAAAAAATATTATCAAAAAATATTACTGTATATTATCCATATGTTGATGATGTTTTTTATGTGGCAAACCAAATACAATTAATGAGTTGTTTAAAAAATTAAATGATTTAAAATGCCTAAAATGAATAAAAACAGAGGAAAATTTAAAGTGCATTCAATTTCTTGATCTTAAAATAACTAGAAATCAATATATGCTGGATTACTGTATAACCATTAAACCAATAGTGAAAAGAGGTTATATTTCATATAAATCAAAAGTGCCATAGTCACACAAAATGGCAATTTTGAAATCCTTTTTATTTAGAAATAATAGTCTTTGCAAATATTCATCAGATAAAGGCAAAAATATTAAAATATATTCAAATGAATTGTTAAATGTTGGCTACAATCATAGTCATATATATATAATGTTATTAGAAATTTTAATATAAAAAAAAAATAAAAATTTTAATAATAATATTGATTATCCTGCTAATAAAAAAAGTATGGATATCAATACTATATATGTTAAATAATCAAGCAACTTTTATAAGGAACATTTATAAAAATATATTTGACATTGCATTTTACACACCTCCTACATTAAATAAATTAATAAATAACTCCAAAGATAAAATCTCATTTATAAATAAAAATTGTGTCATTTATAAATGGATATGTAGGTGTGGTAATGGATATATAGGTGAATCAAGATGTATGTTGGAAAAAAAATTAAAGAGCACTTGTTATTATTAAAACGTGTTCAGAAATCGAAACAAAATTGTATAGTAGATAATAATAATATTTCAGTATCTGTTTTATGACCATAATAAGTCATGTATTTATGGTTTTGATTTCAATTTTAATAATGTAAAAATATTGTAAATTGAAAAAAATAACAATAAAAGAAAAATAAAGAAATCTATGCTAAAATACAAATATAAACATGACTTAATTAACAGGTAAGCAGCAAATGTTAAGATCACAGAATTGTGGGAAGGTTAGTCATTCAAAGTTTTAGCTGACAAAGATTGTTAGGATAATTGAAGTACTCCTAAGTGGATAAAATTTTTAATATGAAGATTGGTGATCGTAATATATATCTGAGCATTTATTGCATATATGTGTAGAGATGATAATCTGGACCAACTGATGATTGCTGGTTTAGCATGAAATACATATATTGGTGATTGTTTATCTTTTCAACATATATGTGTTCAGGTGCATCAGTGATATGAGATAGAGTGATGGATCGTGTGAATGTCTGTCCTCATATACCCTATATATAATTATTTAATTATTGTATTTACAAATATTCAGTTATATGTTTATGTATATTGCTTTGAAAAAAATACAGACATCAAATAATAATATTATATATATATATATATATATTTATCCATAAATATAATTAAATACTATAATAAATTATAATTCATTAAAATTATTTTATCTTTAATATATTTTATATATCATATTCTACTTAAATTTATTATTAATTATCAAAATCAATTATTTCTATATATTACTAATTAAATAATATTTATTAAAATCATAGATGTGAATAAAGTTACAAACAATAATAGATTTACATTGAGTCAATATCTCCCAAGACATTATCTCAATCATAAAATACTTTACCTCTTTATTAACTTACTACTACATCTAACATTCTTATCTTTTAAAATAAAATAAACTATTTTCAATAATAATAAATAAATAAATCTTAACTTTTAATTTTTAAAAGAATATAATTAAATAATCTCATTCTTCTAATTATCTTAAATAATGATAACTCATGTAAATAATACATATATTTTATATCAAACCTAAATACACCTAACTTATTCTAATAATAATATAATACTAATCTTAGAGTATAACTTAATCTTATCTATTTCTGTTATATCATCAATCATTAAATAAATAATCATATTATATCTTTTATTTTCATATAGCATCTTAATTTTAATAGATCAAAATTTTATAATTTAATAATCTGTGCAATAAATAATATTTACTCTTATATTCATTATAACCACTTATGACCATTCAATATGATATATTAATGTCAATCAATTCTTATAAATGATATCAAGAAAATATTTGTTTATTTCTAATACCAATAATAAATTCACATTTGCAAATATTATTTTATTCAAATTATCTGCTTCAAATCTGTGGTCAAAATAATGAACTCACACACTTTTAAAACAAATTAAACAAATTTATTTACATTAACTTTGATTAAGAATTTATTTACAATATTTACATTCAAATTAGGAAAACAAAAGAAAATAAAAATAAGAAAATAATAATACAAATTTTAACTTTATTAGCTCATACTCCCGATAAGTAATTATACATTCATTAAAATCTTACTAATAACACTAATATTTTCCAAAACTTAGACTTTAAACAAGATCAGTAAACCTCAATTATTACATAGAAAAATTTATTAAACAATATTTATACATATTAAACAATTAAATTTCTAATTAAATTCTACATCACTTAATATATTTATTATTTCATCATTACTATATTACTTTAATATCAATTACTCTAATAGCATAATATAAAACTAATGTATCTTTATAATGTAATAACAAATAACTGATTATAATTCTATATTTCATTTAACAATTCATCTACATTTTTATCAAATATATTACATATATACTTTAAAATAATAATTAAATTATTCATCAATTTCAAATTCATAAACATTATATTAGATAAATTCTATATTCTTTTCTATGTAAATTATTATTATTATTTATCTACTCCTTCTTAATAACTTTTATCTACAAAACACCTCTAAAACTATTTAAAATTCCGGAAAACAACCTTCAACTTTAAATAAATACTAATTACCAAACTATTTATACTACCATCTATATTCATAAACCTTTAATTCAAACATAAACTTCTACATAAAACTTAACTTAATTTATCCAATAAAATAAAATAAAATACAGACTTTGAATCTCTTCCTAACTTGAAATAAAATAATACTTGTATGAATAATAAATATAATTCTAATACTCCAACATAATAATAATAAAAATAAAAATCAAAATTTATTTACAAAGAATCATATAATTATTTTAACTCTTATTAATTTTATCATATTTATATCATAAATTCAAATTACATATTTAAATAAAATTTATCCAATATAATTTATATTTTTAAAATACTTATACATCCATTCAACAATAACATATATTTTACTAAAGAAAAAAATATTAAATACACAAAATTATTATTATTGATACAATTTTTACCACAATAATGATTTAATACATCTTCCAATATTCTTCAATACACTTCATAAAATAATTCAATTACCCACAACATTCTTTAAAATATAGTATAAATATAAAATAAACTACAATAATCATATATTATTTTATTACTATTTTAAAAATATATCTTATTTTTAATAGATTAATAATATTTAAATTTTATATTAGATAAATAAACAAATCAATAATCACATTTTCTTAACCATAATAGTTCTTAAACCTAGTACACATTCACTAAAACACCATTCCACACTTTTAAAATTAAAAAAAAAATTCTTTTAAAACCAAAATAAAATAATCAATTCTTCTATAAAATAAATAAAATAAAATAATTACTACCAACTTTAAAATATTATTTAAAATATATTCTTAATTATTTATAATTTATAAAATATCATTTAATTATTTTAAATAACTAATATATACATTTCTAACAAAATATCCAGGTAAAAACTCTTATCTAAAACACTTTAAATTATTTCAATATAATAATTTTATTATATTAAGATTCTACTAAATATATTTTCAATCTATTTCTTTTAAAATTCACATTCATTCTTTTAACATAAAACTAAAAAATATTCAAAGTACTTTATTTCTAATATCTTTACTTAAGATATATATATTAAATTTTGTAAAAAAATATTTCTTCATAAAGAATATTTATTCTTTAAAATATCTATTTTTAATAACAACAATATTTAAAATATATATCCAAAATACTACTTTTCTCATCTTTAATTTTCCAAACTAACCATTTATATTTCATATAAATTTGATATATTTTCACATATAATCCATGACTATTTTTTAAATGACTGAAAGAGCGACGATAGGGAAAATAAATTAACATCAGTCTATCATTTAAAACTTTTATAACTTATTTACAAGACACTCTTATAATTTTAAAAAATTTTAACTACAAAATTAACATTTTAAAACACAATAACTTGAAAAACAACACACCCTCCTAACAATTGAATCTTTTATACTAAAAACTTCCATTTATTTAATTTAAACAATCAATTTTATTTACATATTTACCAACAACACAAAATTAAAAATAAATAATACTTATTTAATATTTAATATTTATTACATTATTACATTTTTAAAATAATTCTATCTTATTTAAATCTATAAACACTTTTAAAAATATATTATTTTCTTATTTTAATTTTACTTTTAAAGATTATTTTTAAAAAACAATATTTTTACATATTTTAAACAATATTTTAAAACAGATTTAATATTTCACATTGAAATCTTTATTTTTACACCATACTTATAATTTTATCAGATTTTTAAAAATTCAACTTTATAGAAACTTCTAAATTGATATTTAACTAACACTTTTTTTCAATAAAACTCAAATCTAAAAAAACAACAACATTTTAAAATAAATATTTTTTAAATAAATAAGATATAAATAGATTTTAAAATAATTATCCAATATTAAACAAATATTATCTTTTATTTAAACTTCAATAATTAAAATATTTATTTCTTTTATATATTATTTTATCAACAATAAACATATATTAACTTTTCTTTTAAACACTTTTCTTAAATCCTTTATTAAATAATAACAAGATATTTTCCAACATATAAACACACATTTAAAACCTCACCACAATTTTCAACAAATACTCATAGATTCTTTCTAAACTTTAAATATACCAAAAAAATAAACCTATTCAAATATACCAAATCAAAATTTAAACAACAAAATAGACCAACAAAAGACAATATATTTGTAAAATTAAGAGCATGCTAATAGCTCTAAACAAGCTTTTTTTTTATTTATGATAAATGCTACTACAAGAGAAGACATTCAAATCATTTTTATCTTGGATTGTCCCCATCCCCAGACCGGTTTCGACCTATGGGTCTCTTCAGTGAGGAGTTGGGACATTAGATTTAAAAAACCAACTCAAGCAAAGCATTTATCTAAAAGTTAATTGTTAGAAGAAGATCTGAAACTTTTAGACATCTATATGTCTTTAAAGTCAGCTCTCCAACTGAAAAAAATCATATGGGCCTGAACTTAATTCAGATACTCCATATATTAGTAGGCTTAGCCATTTAATTTAGCCAAAGCCACAACAGCAAAATAATAATAGTAATAATAACAAGTCAGATGTCACATGACTTATATATAGAGACCCATAGATCGAAACCGGTCTGGGGATGGGGACAATCCAAGATAAAAATGATTTGAATGTCTTCTCTTGTAGTAGCATTTATCATAAATAAAAAAAAAGCTTGTTTAGAGCTATTAGCATGCTCTTAATTTTACATATTTGTAAGTGCAAGCTATATATAAGTATGTGGCATCTGACTTGTTATTATTATTATTATATATATATGTCTATATCCAAGTAAATATTCTAATTTACAACACCTTTTTGTATAGCTTGTTATAAATCCTAAGCTACCATTTAATGAAAAATGTTTCAGCTAATCTCTCTCACTACATATATATTTCACATAACATATATATAATGAGTGTGTGGGCTGAGATTTGAAATTATTATATTTTCATGCCAAAACAATAGTCAAGGTATCTTTATTTATATGTTTTTATTATTACAATTTTGATTTTGAATATATATATAGATAGATAGATAGATAGATAGATAGATAGATAGATAGATAGATAGATAGATAGATAGATAGATAGATAGATAGATAGATAGATAGATAGATAGATAGATAGATAGATAGATAGATAGATAGATAGATAGATAGATAGATAGATAGATAGATAGATAGATAGATAGATAGATAGATAGATAGATAGATAGATAGATAGATAGATAGATAGATAGATAGATAGATAGATAGATAGATAGATAGATAGATAGATAGATAGATAGATAGATAGATAGATAGATAGATAGATAGATAGATAGATAGATAGATAGATAGATAGATAGATAGATAGATAGATAGATAGATAGATAGATAGATAGATAGATAGATAGATAGATAGATAGATAGATAGATAGATAGATAGATAGATAGATAGATAGATAGATAGATAGATAGATAGATAGATAGATAGATAGATAGATAGATAGATAGATAGATAGAGAAATTTGTCTAGCTTCTTTAACTGAGGTTTAAAGTTTATATCTGTGCTAGAGATAATCTCTAGTTTAAAAAATAATTAGTAATAATCATTATTGTATTTTTGTGAGGTGGATGGTATCAAAGTTGTGAGTAGAGTGAGTTTGACAATGGTAAATCATCATCATCAACCATTATCAATCCACTGCAGGATGAAGGTCTCTCCAAGTTCAATCCATCTTTTCCTATCTTTAGCTTCTCTTCTCCACATCACCCCTGCACACTTTCTTATTTCATCCATCCATCTCACATGTGGTCTCTTTCTGGGTCTTTTACAATCTCTTGGAATCCAGTTTAAAATTTCAATTGTCCAACAGTTATCATCTCTTCTAACAATATGTCCAGCCCAACTCCACTTCAGTCTTTTAATTTTTTCAATGAGGTCAGTTAGAATATTATCATCTTGTTGAAAGTTATGACTAATTGTCATCAGATAAAATTGTCATAATTTGTCTATTCTAGAATTTGTACTAAAGCAAGTTTAGACAATAATAACTACTAGTAACACAATATAATTTAATTTATTGAAACATTTAAACATTCATTGTTTTTAATATAAATATTAAATAATAACAAAATGCAGATGAAAAAAAAATTATTACTTGCAAATTCTGTCAACTCTGTCCAGTATAGTAGTTACAACTGATTATAAATTTCAGAATTGCAGTTCTAACAATAATTATTTGTTAGAAATGAATGAAAAAATGCATTTTACATTAAATGATTTAGCCAAAAGTTTGATTATAAAAAGTCATTCAAAGCAATATGTTATTAAGAAGCAGCAAATAATTTCTTCAGTTAAAATTGTTCAAGAATATTTGTAAATAAATTTACTACATATTTATCCATATAATATTTCTACTAAAGTGGAATTTTGTCACTTTGTCAATAATGATAATTATTTGTTCATTTAGTTATTACTGTTTCTTTTTCTGATTCTAATGTGTTATGAATATGGTACAATTTGGCTTAGTAAGATTAATCATTCACCTAAGATTAAACAGCATTTTAAATATAATTGTTTAATTCCACTATAAATAGATGAATAAAATACTGCTTGTTAACACAATTCACATAAATATTGAGCTTTATATACGAAAAAAAATGTCTAAATATTGTAACTTTAATTGTTTGAAATTTTGAAAAAAAATATTTAACATTGTATAAAGAATAGTATTATGTTATGACATAGTGTGGTTGAATATTAAGTTAATTCTCAGTTTTAAAATTTTAATTCATAATTTGGAATTTATCATTACCTAAAATTTTAATTCATTTTGATATTTAATCAATATCAAACTATAATTTGTAATCAGTTTTATTTTTATTTATTCTATATACATTATCTATATAGAAAAATTTCAAATAGACATCACTATATACTGATCGCCTATCTGATTTTGCATAGTTATGTATGAATAGTGCTATACTATCTCCATATTCAGACTGGTTTCTGGATTTGCATTTATTATTGAAGACTTATTCTGTAATTAATGTACTTATGTATCTAACAGCCCCCTTTTACTCCATTGTATTATTTAATTTAGTAGCCTGAAATCAAAAACAAAACTATAAGATTATAACAATAAGCTAATTAGTGTCTTTTAACTATTCAGACTTATAATAGATAGATCTAGAATAAAATAAAATAAAAACTGCTTGAAGGCATATGTATAAGTATCATGTAATATTTTTAAATTTTATTGAATATTACGTTTGTGGTTTTATATAATCATTCAACATCATTATTTATTTTGTTACATATACATATAAATATAGTTCCTTGTGCAATGGATCATCACAAAAGGGTCTTAAATATATATTTTTAATACTACAGAATTAAAGTTAATTTTTTAAATATATTTGATAAAATAGTGTAGACTTGTATTGTGTTTTTTAAGAAATTGTTTTATATATATAAGGTTCACAAATAAATTACATTGTTAAATAATTCACAATTTGTGCATTTTTTTTCATATTCCCATTATAAAACTAATAACTCAATTGTCATTTTGAATAAATAATATTAACAGGAAATGGTGATCATGTGATGTTTTGCTATAAATAATAGTAACAATTATTTCAGGAATATTTAAAATGCATTCATATTAGTAGATTTTACAGCTAAGAAGTATAAGTGCCTTTATAAATAATTACATAGATGATGTTTTCATTAACTGTTTTTAAAGTCTAAAAGCTTATGAGCCATTTTAAGTTGTCAAGTTACAATGAATAATCAGGTAATCCTTTTACATAAAATAAATAAACTGCCATTATTTTATCAATTATTATCTTTGATTTACTTGAAAGGAAAAAAAAATTAAATTCAATTTTTATAATTACAAAATAACAGAAATAAATAAATAACAAAAGGAAAATTTGGAAGATCATGTAATTTTAAGCACTAACTAAGAGATGTGTTATAAATGTTCTACTCATTTGCTTAGACTAAAGTTCTTTTTTTTTAGTTGGAGATCATGCATGAAACATTAGTTCTGAATCAGCCACCAATCAATTTAATATTATTATTAATGTAATATTATCATGTTTAACACATAACTGAAATTATTATGTTTCTAAAAATTTCAAACATATTAGCTACATATAATCGTTCAACCATGTCAAAGGTTTGTGTAAAATTACACAGTGACAAAACTCACCATATAGCAGCATCACTCAGTGCAAGCTATAATAATCAATGGATGCAGGAATGTTTGTACATAAAATCAGTATCTAGTACCTAATCATCCAATATACCCAGACTAGTTTGAGTAGGCACTGATAGGAATTTTATGCACAAACTTTCTTGCATCCATTAATTACTCTGGTTTACACTGAGTGACACTGCTATATGGAGAGTTTTGCCTCTATGTAAACAACTTGTGTAAGCATAAAGAATGTTTACCATGTGGTGTTTGTGCAAATTTAAGGGTAACAATGTTAGAAAAAGAGCTCAAACACTCTCTGATTCAAGCTTTAAGTGTAAACAATGATAATTCATTATACATTTTCATTCCAATGCTCAAAGTATCATAATATTAAAAAATGATTCAATTTTTTAATTGACATTTACAAATCTATAATTTTACTAAAGCAACATGTTAAAACTCAACAAATATGAAAATTGAAGAATGAGTGTGATAAGTTAATCGGCAATGGAAAAATTGGTTGAAAGCTTATTTGGAACATTTCCTATTCACTCCTCATAGAATCAGTCTATTAAAGGTAATCCACTAATTATTTGGTAATGTTAAATCCAAGTTATATATAAAACTGTTACATAAATACTAACATCTAAGTGTATGGTATATATTTATTTTTGATTTTTTTTATGTACAAATTAAGCCATTTATTTCAAACAGAATATGTAAGTAAACCAGTGACAATAATGGTCATTTATAAATCTTGAAATCATTTTAATGTAAAATAATTATTTTTAAAACATTACAAAGTAATGAACTTTTTTATATTAGTAATTTGGTATAATATTATGTATATAATAAAATAATTTATATATATATACACCTTTACCTTGATCCTCCAAAACTCATTGTTAAGCAAGAATATTGTATACAGAATATGTATTTATAATGGGGATCTATGGGGAAAAAATGGTCAGTTCTCAAAGCTAAAAAATTACACTAACTTGGGAATAAAGTACATATCAAAAAAATTATTTACCAAATGTAGTGTATAAAAATATGTAAAACCAAAACCCTTAACATAATAAATACAGTACTGTATATTTTTAGTAATATAATAGTGCCTCCCCCCCCCATTTATTTAGAAAGATTATTTATTAACACTTATTTTAAATGCAATCTGTTTTTCTTTTTAAACTTTTTTCTAATTCAACATTCGCACTTTAAAATGTTGTTTTTCTTTTGATTTGAAACCACGTGGTTGTAAACAATATTTTTAACAAAGTTACAAAATCAATAACTATTTTTACATAATTGACCAGGTATTCTAAAAATAATATACAGTAATTAAGGAACACACACATGAAGTTTAATATTTGTATTTAGTGTTTTCCTGAAAGTTTGTTATGATGGTATTTTAGTTGTACTGTATTTATATATTGGACTATTTCATCATCTAATATGTGTTGAATGTCTTTAGAAAAAAAAAACTTTATTTAAATAATCTAAGTACTGTACATTATATTTAAATAAAGTTTAATTTTTCTAAAGACATTCGGCATTTATATGTATATAGTATTATAAATTCATTAATTATATATATTTTAAGTTTTATACGTTCTGTTTTATGAATAAAATATTGTATGTGCTATACAAATTCAGCAAAGTTATTACCTGTATACATATTGTAGTAATGTACTTTTGCTTTTGGGTAAAATGACTTTAAAATACCTATTTTCTGATGTCATCAGTGATGCAAAATTCAAGATGGCCACCAAAAAAAAATCTTTTTTTTAAATTTTTCCCTATCATTCTAGTGAATAATCGATTGTAAATTGAAGTAGTGGAAACAAATTGATGATGATTGCTATTGTGAAACATTGCTAAGTAGCCAATTTTTAAATGAGGTCTAGGTATATATATATTGTATAACAATATGCCTATTCTTAAGCCTATGTATTAAAATTAAAACAAAAAAAAAGTTTTACCTTTAATATCTGTTTTGCTTTACTAAGCCACTTATTCCTTATTAGTTATCTATATTTTGTTCATATACATGTTAATTTTTTTTTTCAGAATGTTTATTTTCAAAGATGTAAAATAATAAATAAATGTTTTAAAAAGTAAAGCTTACTATAACAATAAGTCAAATTATAATAGTAATCTATATGAGTTGAATTAAAATGATCAATTATTACTAAATTGCCAAAAGCTTATTATATTTATTTTATAAAGATTAAATGATTTATATTTTTATTAATCTTGGGAAATTCTAAATCAATAACTTTAAATGTGTATACTAGTATACCAAAATTTATATAAAAATATTACTATATCCTATTCTAGAATCCCTATGACAATATTATGTGAAATTATGAGAGGAACAAAAAATAGCAAAAAAGAAAAATGTAGAATACAAATTAGTGCCTTGCAACTTGAATCAGTAGATTTTAACACCAGACATATTCCTTTTTAAAAAATTTACATTTGGTCTTCAAAAACCAGGATGCCTTGCTAAAAGCCAAGTAGAAAAGAGTCAAATGCCTTTGACCCTTCCACTTTCTGCCTACGGGTTTGATGATTACCATTTTACATGCATTTAGAAGTTTTCTTGTCATTTTTTCAGAAGAATCCTATTTATAAATGTTATTTCAAAATTTTGATAATAACTTATATTTTGTGAAATTCATTCCAAAGAAACAGTGAGACAATAAAATTATTCTACTGTAAAATAAGCCATTTTATCATAACTATACCAGAATTCCTTGAGAGAAGTTGTTTACAACTTTGGTAGACCAAATGACAATTTTCCTAGAAAAATTGCATCATCCTACAAGCTATAGAGATAATTGATTTACTATGAAGAAATCAACACCTGGAGACAATTCATATATTGAGCATCTTAAGTTTCATTGATTACTAGGTCTAAAATAAATAACTTTTTTTAAAAAAAAAACATTTCCTAGCAGTAATAAAATTTTACTCATTTTTTTTTTATACATGCATATTTTTCTTTGTTTTTCAGATTTTGGAGATAATAAGTTTATTGGACAGATAAAACAATATTAATAATATTAATTTATTTATATGCACAACCTGTACAATGCATGGATTTATGTATATTTAGATAGTTAACACACATTATATTATTTATGTTTCACCTGATGAGAATAAACTAAAAGATTCCATTATTATATCTAATTTAAATGCTTAGAATTATAATATTTTTTCCTCCTTTACTTACACAAAGATTTTATTTGAATTTCATAAAAGTTGACATGTAACATCATTTATTTATAAAACTATTTATAACAGTTAGTGTGTTGAATGTTATAAGTTTATTGGAGCTATTTAAACTATTAATGTCACTTTCTTCTTCTTCTTTTTCTTCTTCTTCTTATTATTATTATTTAAGATTTAATACGCTTGACGTATATAGTGAAATTAAATTCATAAAAATTGCATTAATATTTCTTAAGGGTAAGCACTTTCAGAGCTTTCATCTCCATATTCATAGCCTTCAACCATAATAATTTATGCAAATCTATGCAAGCTCATTTATATTATCCATCTCTTTGAAATAGAAAAGCATATATCCTTCCTGTTTATTGCCTTCATATCTCTTGCTATATACCATGCTTCTTTAACCTTCCTTTTGACATCATTTCTTTCAGTGGAAATTATTCTAGCACTTGCAGGGTCAAATTCATGATTAGCTGCCTTTTGGTGGTCCACAAACATATTATTATTATTATTATTATTATTATTATTATTATTATTATTATTATTATTATTATTATTATTATTATTATTATTATTATTATTATTATTATTATTATTTATTAATGATATAAATAAAATGGGATGAGTTTTCATTTTATAAGTTTGTATTAGTTATTTTATTTATTCACACATATTGCATGAATTTACAGTCATATTATTATGAGATCATTAATCATTTATTATTTTTCATTTTAATGATAACTTTAAATATACATTGTTTTAGAACCTTCATCGATCTTATAGTTAATAATTTCATTTAATAAAATTTAAATAAAATACTAAGAGTCTCAATATATATCCATCCTAGTGAAAATTGGCACTTGAACCAAAAGGACTTCCCTTTTTACCCATACATACCATTACAATTTGGTGGGACCAACTAAGGTCTCGAAAGAATAAGTGTACCCTATACAAGTTAACTTATTGACATGTGACTCATATGGTATATAAAATTTTATTATGACAAATATATTTTTTAAAATATATATTCCTCTCACTAGGAAAAAATAAATAGCTATATATAAATAGATAGAATTCTATTACTTATGCATGTTATTGATTTTAATTATAGGCAGTCAAAGGAAAGGAGGCAGATCCTGAACTACTATATAATAGTAATATATTAATATTTATTAGAAGATTCATCACTATTAGATAATATTGTGCTTTATTAACAACTTAATAATGTAGATAGAACTAACCAAGGTTTAATGGGTGGTCCCAATCTCAGTTTTTAAGAAATTTGTAATCTAATAAACGAGTTAGAAGCAAAATTATAAGAAAAGTTAGAAGTATGAACTGAAAATATGATATTAGGGTTAGGGAAAAAATAACAGGGGAGTTTCAGAAGATGAACAAAAAATTACAAGAATTTTAACCAGAATGTCAAGGATTGCAAAGGCAAATTATGGAGGAATTTAAAATATGAATGGAGTGTTCACTCTATCCCTTATGCAAGGATTGGGTTGTGAAGTTGGAAAATATTTTTAAAGTTCAAAGTCACAAAATAATTAAGTCCACATAAGAGGATGGCATACAAATCATAATGAAATAAAGAAAAAATTTTAAAAAAATACATGAACAAAATCAAATGGTATCTGTTACAGTTGTAAATCAATTTCAGGAGATAGAATGTCAATTGGACAAACTGAGAACTAGAATTATAAAGTGAACACTAGAATTACCAATGATGAGTTGAAACAAATGCTGGAAAAAAATAAGGCCACATAATGAAACTGATAGAAGAAGAGTTGAGGAAAATCACACAAGAGACAAAAGTCAATGTAATAGAAATTTCTAATTATCATGCAATGCAAATGACTAAAGAGATGTCCATGATCAACAACAACATAGAAGAATTCAGGTCAGTCATAAAATATAAAGACAAATGCATGAATATGATAGAAGAACAAATAGAAAGATACAATGCTGATATTATGTCCACAGAAACTCAACATAATTGGACAAAAGATAACATTCAAACTCTTTCACAGAATAAAAATAAGGATGTAGATCTCCAAAAGAGGATTATTACTGACAGTTCCACATTGAACATGGTACAAAATAATGAACAAGCTCATCATGGAAATTCATATGTATCTTGTCTTCTTAGTATAAAAATGTTTAAAAGAAAATATGAGGAGAATCCCATGAAGTATCTTATTACCTTAGAAGAATTGTTTGCTTTAAATGAAACAATTAAAAGAGAGAAAATATCACTAGCCAGTCATCATCTAGGCATGGAAGCCAGGGATTAATGGATAACACTGTTTGCATTACCCAAAATGTATTCTGACTTTAAAGAAAAATTATTTGCCTACTTTTGGTTTAAGAACCAACAAGACTCTATACAACAGAAAGCAGCTTAAGAAAAATATAATTTTAGTAGGGATAGCATGGTTCAATTCATTAGGCAACAAGTAACAAATCTAAAGGTCTTAACTGCTCCACATTTATCTAAAAAAATGTAGTGAGAATGGAATAAAGACTCCATACAACAAAATACAGCTCAAGAAAAATATAACATTATATTATTGTCTTTTTTGAATCTTAAATTTATTTTTATTTAAATATCAAAAATTTCTTAAGTAATAAATTATAACCTAAGAACAAATTTAATTTTAAAAAATGCTCTCATTAATTTTATAATCTTTCATTAATTCTATTAAAAGAAGCCTCATTTTTCTATATATAAACTTTCTTTAATTAATTGTTTTTTATAATCATTAATAGTTTCTGTTTCAAAATTAAAACTACTCTTTTTAGAAATAATATCTTTCTAATAGGATTTTTCACTTTATGATATCTTATTTTCATTTACTTTATTCATCCACAAATTTTGCACCAAGTTTTTCCAATTTTTTTTAAACTCTTTTCTTCTTTCACACTCCTTTTTATATATACTCTTTTTATTTTCCTAAAAGTAGCCAGTTTAATAATTGTTTTGGTATGTTTCCTGAAATATTCTCTGCATGTTTTATTTATTATAAAGTAGTAACAACTCTCTCCATACATTAAGATTTAGTGCATTCATAGTAATCTATGGATGCTAGAAGATTTGTGAATCAAAATCACTATCTAATGCTTACTCATCCAACACAAGCAGTCTAGTTTCTAGCTTATGGCTTTCTTCAGTGACATTATAGCATTAATTATTATTATGACTTGCACTAGGTGTCACTATTGCATGGAGATAGTCACTACTCTTTAACAGATAGTTTAAACCCGTGATTCCTAACACAGAACACATAACTCCCAAGAGATCAATATTATTTTAAGGGGAACAATTCAAGAATGAGTTATTAAATGAATTTTTTTAAGTGATTAACAATGAATTTGAAAGCCTGCTAGTTGCTCTTATAACTTATTATTCATAAATTAAACTAAGAATTTTTTTTTTTAATTTCTCTCTTCCCATGCTTATCAGTGACTTTTTTAAAAAATAACCTTTGCTCTTTATGTCTCCATTATTACTTGAAATAAGTTATGTGACTTGAAATTCTATTGCATTTCAACTGTCCTTTTGTAATGTCCTTTAAGGTTATGAGGTCATGTTTTGAATAATAAGAATTATATGACATAGGGATGGAAGACTTTTTGATATGTTTAGATGGTGTATACTCCCCAAAAAAGTTGGGAACTACTGCTGTAGACATAACAATAATGGTTTTTTTTAAAAAAATGGTTTCATTTACTATAGTGTGTTCACTATTCATTATTATTGATATTCATTTATAGATTTTAGAATGAATAATAAATGTCTAGATTCAAGTTTACATTTAATTGTATCCATGCTGCTTTATATTTATTTGTATAGACCTTATATAATATTTCATAAATTTCATTTAATTATTATTAATAATTGTAATTGTATAAAACATTTACTAAAATGTTAAGTTGGTATATAAATTTTAAAATTTACAAATGTAAGATATGTATGGGAGAGTGATATTTCATTACTGGTTGGTGAAGTTGCAATAGCAGGCATCCTCATCTTATTTTACTGTCATCTACTGTAAGCTTAAGTAATCAATTAATGCTATAGTAGTCACAACTTCAGACTGGTTTCTGACTTTTGGTTTAATTTATGAGAATTTAAAATCCAAGCATTGAATTAATACATTTATGCAACCTTTTATTTTTTTATAGCCTGAAATTCAAGTATCCAAAATATACAAAAAACAAATCAAATTAGTTTCAAAATTTTAGGATTTTTTTTTTAATTGCAGGCTAATAGTTTAAATGGTATAAGAGAGAAAAATATGGTTGTTGTACACATATATATATAAATTAAAATTACCCCAAATCCATACAATTCTAAGTCCTATACGTTATCGAAAATGACAAAATCAGTGATTATATCATTTGTTTTCCATTGATTATTCGTGCTTATAATAGATGACTCCAAAGTATGATTAAGAGAATTTCTCTTGGAAGTATATAAAAAAGTTTTAAGGTTTTGTTGTTGGTTGTGAAGTTTAGAGTTGCTTTTCGTAATATTGTCTAGCTGTCAATAATTAGATAGGTAAGATGACTATTCCTAAGCTTGCTTGCTTATTTTTATTACTTGAATTTTTTTTCAAAATTTCACTTGGATATGAAACACAGCTTAAAAACACAGTAGACAGATAGCTAACAGATAAATAAATAACTAGTCTTTCAGTATCTGTTTATATAAATAATTAGGGTGTGTGTATCTATATATATTAAAAGAGGGTACATATGTATAAGGTATGTTACATTTGCATAGTTACTTTTTGAAAAGACTGCGCATTTATAAGCCCCCCACCCACCCTCCATCTATGAGTTGGATAAACTGAGTATATAAATTAAATGGTATTCATTCAAATAAAATGGCAATTTCCAAAGTAACATTTTACTTTATAATCTGATTAAAAATACAATTGACAATGTCGAGAAATGTTCTGTTTTAGATTTTAAATAAAAATTGGATAAAGAGAAAATAGGTCAAGAACAATGAAAACCTCAGCGCACAAATGAAATAAAGAAAATAAAACTTAATGTCAACCAAGTAAAATCAATAAGTAACAGGTTTTAAATTTAAATAAATCACTTTTATTACAAATAGAAAAAAAAAAATCAGCTCAATAAAAGACTAGTAATTTGACTCCTATTAGCATTTACAACACTAGTCTTAGTGCTGAAAAAAATATTTTACTAATTTAGTTTTCTGATAATCTATGAATCCTACGTAAAAAAAAAAAAAATGGTGTAATGCTCGTGATCAATTTAGACGCATGTTTAAGATATCTGAGCTAGCAGCGGTTTTAATATGTATAAAGCTTTAATGAGTGAGTAATTAATGTTTATTTGAAAGATACTTCCTACAATTAAATTATGTAATTTATATTAGTGTACAAATACAATGCTTATAATTATTGCATTATAAAGTGTTCTGAATTTCCTAAATATATTGACATTTACCTATTTAAATCTAAGTAAGGATTTAAGTCGGAAATGAACTAGAAACGCGTATTTTAAAGTGTTTAGACTTTCGTTTAATGCTAAATAAATGACAGTGTGTGGCATGATCCATGCTACCGATCTAAATAAATGGATAGTAAATAGCTTGAGTACAGAACTTCTATTTTCCAGACACAAATCCAGCAACACAATATTTTTTCTTACTGTTCTAAAATTGGTTCATTTGCTTCTGGTAAGCATCTCATTCATTTACTATATTGGCAGGCCTATGCTATCTACTGGACTTGCCTCAGATTACCAATGCTATGCATATTAAAACCTATGGATTATTTCATTTTGTTCTATAGATAAACTAAGTATTTTCAAATTTAGATGGGCAGTCCATTATAACACAAATAGCTTTAGCAGAGTTTTTAATATGTGATGGTTGAGTATATTTATTTTGTTTAAATGTAGGTTGAGTTAACCAAATTTACACAATGAGAGACTTTTAGTAGTTCAAAAAAATGTCATTACAAACCAAAGTTTGAATTTAAGAATCTATTTTTGAATTATTTTAATACAAATTTATTTGCTATTACCAGTAATTTTATCCAAGTATAAAAATACACTTCTCTATGTATTAACATTTTTTATATCATAATATGCACTACCACAAAAATGTCAATACAATCTGATTACAGCTAATCCTTGAGCCATCATATTTTGATAAGTTCCAATTGTAACTTTGAAAAAGACCTGTCAATATCCAACAGATGTAGCACAGTAACCAACTAACAGAAATGTGCAACATTCCAAATATTTACAATTTGTAGTGTTGAAAGTTTTATAATGTGTTAAAATGGAAGCTGCCAGTACTATGTAACTTGTAAAAATGTTCAGCAAATGTTTGTGTTCTCGGCATTTTTGGAGCTCAAAAAATGATTTATAATCACTTATAATCAAAAAGTGAGAATTGATTTTTTTTATTGTAACTAATGTCAAATAAACCATTTAGGTGATTCTTTGATTTTTGCACAAAGTTTTTAGTTGTGATTATTTTATTGATCAGTGTTGTGCAAAATAGATGATGATCTTTGTTTTCATTTTCAGATTTCTCACTAGTATGTCAGATGATGTATCCACTCATGATCTTTGTTTTCATTTCTAGATTTCTCACTAGTATGTCAGATAATGTATCCACTCAAATGAGACAGCATTTTTTAAATCTTAGTTAAGATATTGTCAGAATAATCTCTACAGTTGGATCTTAGAGTTGTGATTACTCATTATTAATATTTTACTTTCCATTTGATGAAAAGATGCTATGCAAACATAACTTTTTGCAGATCATCTTAAAACGTTAACATACAGCTAAAATTGGCTTTTATACTACTGGATATATATTTGTTTGTTTACCATAATCTATTCATATTTTACAATTCTCTCTGATTCAGCAAAAAACCTTCTAAAACTGTAATATTGATTGCTTTTATTGAGAAAATAAACATAAAGATCAACTACATTAGAGAGTTACATTTAGATAATGTCTTGAAGTCTTTCAGAAATAAAAGTTTGTAGCAAAGATAAAAAAATAGCATCACAAAATAAATAAGCAGAACAATGGACCAGTATGATATATATGTGGATGTACCTGGGTTTCACATATTTATTTACTTAATCATCACAAAATTAACCTTTAGTGAATTTTTATTTTTCTATATATTTTTTATCTCTCTCTCTCTCTGTTTTTTGAGTTGCAATGGTTGCATCTATTTATTAATCATTGTTGCTAAATTGTAGACAGTTGAATATGATCAGATCTAATTAAGAGATTCAATTCAATAATCAAAATATGAAAAGGTTGTTTGTACTAAATAATCTTTACTATTCTACTAAGAGATTATGCAATAGCTTACATTTTTAAATAAAAGAATAAAAATGAAAGTTAGTATGCATTTTAATGTAATAAATTTTTGAATGCTGAGGCAAACAATGTGAAATTAAATTTAGTTAAGTGGAAAAATTAAAAACAAATGATGACAAATGTGAGAAAATTAATAAATAGATCAAAAATAAAGCTATTACAAAAGTGCTACCACTTATAAGACAAAGTAATGAATTTGATTTGAAGAAAAATTGGTAAAATTGGGGGAAAAAATGGCAACTGTGGAATGAAAATTATCAAACTAGATTTTTAAAGGCAGAAAATAAATAATTATAAATGGTGATCATGTGATGTTTAGTTATAAAAGAAGAGAATACTGTTTTAAAGATTTAAAATTACTAATAAAATTACTGATAATAATTCATTAAAAAACTCAATAGAAACAAACAAATAAACAAAAAAGAAAACGCCTCTAAAACATTTAGTATGATCGCGTGAAAATAATAATATTAAGTAGAATCAAATTGTTGCAACCTACAAATATCAAATTTTATGTGTTTATACATTTGACAATATCCTCCTTAGATAAATATATTATTGATAAATGCTAATCATTTACTAGGCAAGAAATTCATATTTATTTTTAGCCGAGAAATAAATTTTAAACTTAATTAAAGATTAAAATGTTTATTCTTATTAAACATAATCATGTGATTTCAATGATCCTAATCTCTTGTTTTCATTTATATCTATTGTATCATGTACTTCAAACATATGAGTAAAAACATTTGAAAAGATAAATATTCCCACGATGCATGTATGGCTAAACAATTAGTCTTTAATTCGTCAAAATCATTTGTAATATGGGTAATTGAAGCGTGCTGGTTCAAGTAGAAATGCATGTTGAGGTTATTTATATTTTTAGAAGTTTTTAATCTAGTGTTTAAAGTATATATATATATGGTAAATGAAAATTTCAAGTACATGGTATGCATGAAAAGGAGATAGATAGATAGATAGATATATAGATAGATAGATAGATAGATAGATAGATAGATAGATAGATAGATAGATAGATAGATAGATAGATAGATAGGTAGGTAGGTAGGTAGGTAGGTAGGTAGGTAGGTAGGTAGGTAGGTAGGTAGGTAGGTAGGTAGGTAGGTAGGTAGGTAGGTAGGTAGGTAGGTAGATAGATAGATAGATAGATAGATAGATAGATAGATAGATAGATAGATAGATAGATAGATAGATAGATAGATAGATAGATAGATAGATAGATAGATAGATAGATAGATAGATAGATAGATAGATAGATAGATAGATAGATAGATAGATAGATAGATAGATAGATAGATAGATAGATAGATAGATAGATAGATAGATAGATAGATAGATAGATAGATAGATAGATAGACAGATAGATAGACAGATAGATAGACAGATAGATAGACAGACAGATAGACAGATAGATAGATAGATAGATAGATAGACAGACAGATAGACAGACAGACAGATAGATAGATAGATAGATAGATAGATAGATAGATAGATAGATAGATAGAAAGAAAGAAAGAAAGAAAGAAAGAACAGGATTCAGTATAGTTGTATCTAATAAAAATAGATATATTACTTTTTATTTTATTTTAAAGTTTATATTTGGACTAAAATTGATTTGATATTTCCTAGCAATAATGTTGAATGTATTCATCTAAAGTGGAGGCTGTCAAATAGATGAGTGAAGATATTTGATGTTTATTAATTAAATTCTAATAATATGACGATAATAAATAGTAAATACAAATAATGAGGATGCAAAAGAGAATGAGATCTAGATCAGAATACATATTAGATATGAAGTATATTTTCAAATATCTTTATTCATGTGTATGAAATGTGTCGGGATGAAATAAGGATCTCTTTTTGTTATTCCTAATATATATCTCTCCATATTTCATTGAGAGTTCTGAAGCTTTTGTACTGCTCTTAAGTTAAGTATCCAAGTCTCAGATCCAAAAGTAAGAACTAGTAAATCACTTTATTAAAAATCTTCCTTTTCAAATATATAGGCATATTTTCTTTTATTATATTATTTCTACCAAAAGCATTCCATCCAAGTTTAATTGTATTATTAATTGCATCCATTATATTTCTATCTGTAGTAATAATCTGATCAAGGTATTTGTAGTTGCTAACTTCTTCTAACTCATTATCAATTTTTATTTTATTTGTTTGAGAAAATCCATTAAACATTACTTTAGTCTTTTTAGCATATACATTTAGTCCTACTTTTTAAACTTTCATCTGAACACTCTTGCAACATTTCTTGAAGCTGTAAAGTATTATTTGCAAAAACAAGTATGTCCTTTGCAAAATCTAGATGACTTAAATAATCTACATTTGCTACTTTAGCTTCCTATTTTAAGCCACAAAATAGTTCTTGCAAAATTGTGGTAAAAAGTTTTGGACAATGGAATCACCCTGTTGTATATCCTTCTCAATGTTAATCTTCCTAGAGTCATTATGTAATTTAATTGTTATTGTAGCATTTTTATAAATATTCTTCAGAATACAACCATAACCTGGATCTATACCTTAATGATCCATTACTTTAGTCACTGCCCTTTCATAATCAACAAATCCAAAGCATATTAACAACTCATAGATATTGGTTCTTTCTACAACTTCTCCCCATATATACATATGATCCATTGTTCTAAAATCACTTTTAAATATTGCTTGTTCTTTGGATGGTTAAAATACAAAGTTTGCCATAGACTAGTTATATTATTTTGGTAAAAAATTTGTATAGAATTTATAAAAGACTGATAAGTCTTCTTTATCACCCTTTTTAAATATTAATGTTAATAACTGTATTTTTACAATCATTTGGTACATATTTATCATTTAGGTATATGGTATATAACTTTTCAAAAAAATGTCCTCTTTCTTCACCTGCTTCTTTTAACATATTAATTATACTTTTTCATTACCTGGAGCTTGTTTCTGTTTTTATAGCTTTAATTGCATATGCCACTTTTTTATTTAAATCCTGGGAAATTCTGAAGATATCGTAGTTTTAAGAGGTACTTTTTCCTTGTTATTTATTGCTATATAATTCTTGACAAAACTCTTCTACACCTTTCATGACATCATCTCTTTTTTAGTAATAGTTTCATCTTTTCTCGTATTTCAGAAAGAAGTTTCACAATAATATTTTTATATCATTATGAATTTTTTTTTGTATCACTTTACTAAGTTCAATCCTTCTTAATGCAACATTTTTACATATTTTTATATTCCTTCTTTTCTTCATAAATTATTGTGTCAGTAAAAATTTTACTAGTCAATTGTTGCTTTTTTGTAATAGATGTCTTTGCTTCACTTTTTAAAAGAGTATCACTTATTTCCCCATTCATTTTGTTCAAATCTGAATCAAATTCCAAATCTGTTAATTTTTGAAAAGGATTTGCAAATTCTTAAAATTCGTTGTAATGTTTCTGAAGATTAAGAATATAGATTGTGAACATTGCTTTTTAAAAATAATTTTTGTCACTTCAGTTTTGTATTAACACATATCTTAATCTCACTAATTAATGATTACTTCCTGTGTTAAATTTATTAAGAACTTTACAATTATAAAATCCTTGTCTATTTTTATTTAGCATTTTTCTTAAAAAAACAAAGAAAGAATTCATAATATGAAGTTTTTTTTTTCCTGCAAACTTCAAAAATCTATTCATTTTTTATTTTTATCATAACAACAAACTTTCCCTACAGCATTTTCATTTTTCTATTATTATTATATGGCTATTTATATTGTAGGGAAATGTGAATGGTCTACTCCCAAATATACATCAACTGGTATAGTGAGTTTACTGGGCTTTACGTTTGCATTCAAGATCAAGAAGTTTAAAAAAGGTAAAACTCACTATATGTATTGCCATACAATACATATTGATCATATGATGTTTATCAAGAAATTTAGTTGCATGATAGTTTAATAATTAAAATATCAACTGAATTTTCTTAAAAGTAGATTAAATATTTATACATAAACGTATATATCATTGGTTTTTCAATGAAGTGGATAGTTGAATCATTGGAAGGGTGTAAAGATTGAAGCTTGCCCATTAAAGTTTATGAAATTGCTATCTTAATATAAGCTGAGCACTAACTGTATATATGTGTGGCAGATTATGATCTGGATCAACTGATAAGTGCTGGTTCTGCATAATATATATATATATATATTGGAGAGCTTTTTTTTCATATGTGTGTGGCTATGTGTATTGGTTGTTTGAGATGGAGTGAAGAATAAATATAAACTGAAGATCCTAAGTTCAAATATCTATTTACTATAGTAAACAGTTATTATACTGAATGAATATGTTAATTATCTTTTTCACGTCTTTGGTCATATGTTTTAAAAATCTATAATGAAATAGAAATTTGCACTATATAATGTATGTGAAGTTAAATTATAACTAAAATAAATGTATATGAAATTAAAATTACAATATGAGTTATGAATGTCTTATTCACATGAAAAAAGTGAAATGGATGTTTTAAAAACGCATCCAGACTGAGATAGGTTGGTCTGACTTTTGCACTTATGGAGTATTGTGATGTGAATAAGTTAAGGTAAAAAATGTACTGACATATATATATATAATCACAACAGGTGAAAACAAATTATGCTCTTTATTCAAAGCAAAGATAAGTTGTCCAAAAAAGTAGTTTGAGATTGAATGAGAAAATTATTAACAATCCTTTGATTGTGAATCCAGGGTGCTATTTGATAATAATTTTTTTACTTACAAATTTACAACTGCAGATTCCATTTTTATAAAAAAAAGTTTGCATATGAATTGGAAATAGAACTAATTAACATTAAATGAAACATTGTTAGAATTGGTGAAGAAAAGATGAAGAGACGATTTAAAAGATAGACATACTTTACTACAAAGAAACAAATATTAGAAGCACAAGTAGAGTGGAAATGAAAAGGGGAAAACAATATTGCCATATTGATATTATATGAAAAATAAGGACAAGGTTAATCATTCAAATTAATGAAAAATATCAAATGATGCTAATTCAGATTTATCCCCAACAAGTTCTCATTGTAATAAAAGAGTAGACAATTTTTATATGGATATATAAATGTTTATTATCAAATTAAGGAAACATTTTAAAATTGTTATGATAGACTTTAATGCTAACATTGATAAAGGATGAAAAGATGAGATCACTGAGGGCAAATTTAGATGCAGTAACAGAAATGAAAGAAGACCCAGGCAATTTTTTTTAAAAAAACTAGTATTATGAATTCTTTTTTTGAGAAAAGTGTTAAATGGAAATGAAAGCATCCAAACGAAATTATAGTCAAACTGAATTACATTTTGACTAACAGAAAAGATGTTTTCTGAGACTTGTATATTCTTAATAGATTAAGCACAGGAAGTGATTAAATGCTAGTAAAGTACATGATGTATGTTGATCCAAAACTTGAGTAATTACAATTATTAACAAAAACAGTGTTAATAGTGAAATTTATAATCTTTAAAAAGAGTATAATTAATTTAGAATAGAACTTGAAAATATTTTTAAAAATAAATTAGTTCAGAATTCAATGATATTAATAAGAAGATAAATGTTACACTACTAAAAACTGAAAGAAAGATAGCTGGTACAAAGAAACAATAATTTATCTGCAGAATTTTTACTGAGAAAGACAGTGTATGTAAGAAAAGAAGAAATATGATAATTTTTAAAATTGATACATTAAGAAAAAATGTATATCTAGAGTATAAATAAAACAGTATAAAAAAGAGATAATAATGCTAAAAGAAATACAATTGTGAATTGGCAAAGAAAGTAATAGATAAGAGTCAAAGTCTCAAAAGTGTAAAACAATAACTTGGCATTGGAAGAAAAGTTATTTCTACAATAAAATGAAATATGGAACTATTACTAAAAAGATAAATATTATGAATTATGTAGAAGAGTCCTCTAAAAAATTATATAACAATAAAAAACAAGAAAAAGTATCTCCTATAATTATCACATCTTCTTAAGTATGCAGCATTTTAAATGAAGAAGTGGGACGTACAATTAAATTTATGAAGAAAGAAAAATCTCCTTATAATGATGGAATTATAAATGGAATCCTAAAAGAAGCAGATTAAGGAATAAAAAAATTGTTGGAAAAATTATATATCAAATGTCTTAATAATAAAATTTGTACTAGCTGATTGGAAAAATGTATGGTAATATGGATATTTAAGAAAGCTGTCAAAATGATTTAGAAATTCCATACCTATCAGTCTATTATCAGTTCTATACAAAATTATCACTAAGATAATTTCAACTTGTCTACAGTTAACTTTTGTAATTCTGATTAACAAAAAAGATAAACCTGATTAAAAAGTGATTTTATTATGATGAATCACATCTGAATATTGAAAGAAGTTATAAAAAGAATCCATAAATATAAGTTATCATTATGCTTATGAAAAGCCATTTGAGTCTAAAAGCATTTTTATGACGATTAAAACAATGCATCATTAAGATATACACCCAGAATATTGTTATTTTCTGAAGAATAAATGGCAAATGCAAAAGTAATAATTAGATTACATGATGATAGTATAAAGATTATCATTGAGTAGGGGTATGTCATGGTAAATCCATATCTCCAAATATTTTTACAACAGTTTTATAAAAAAGCTTTTTGTGAATTGAATTGGAAGCTAAAGGAATAAAAATGCACACATTTTAATAAAATCGTTAACATTTTTTTTTTTTGCAAATAATGCTTCAAAGTTATAGATGTTACAAAGATATCAGACGATATAAGAAAGTAGGACTAAAGATAAATTTTAAAATAATAAAATAATGTTCAAGAATTAATTATCATAAATTGAAAGAGGATAACAATTATAAATAACTTAGTCATATTAACACAGACAGAAACATTATAAAATCATAATTATGGTATTAAACTTGGATTAAATGTTTTTAATAAAAGTAATGTAATATTAAAAGGAAACATGCCAATGTATTTGAAAAGAAAAGTTTTTACTAGGTGTATTGTAGCAGCTCTTACTTACATATCTGAGAATTAGAAACTTAATAAAATAAAAATTCAAAATCTTTATGTCACTTAATGAAGCATGGGCATATATATGTAGAGTTGTATGCTAGTAATAAAATAAAATCAGAATTGAAATACATCGATGATCGAGAAATATCTCTGACAACAATGAAAATATTAATTATTGGAGATAGCCTGAAAATTATTTTTAGAAGAAATCAGTAGTCATTTGATATTTTTAATTGGATCCCCAGAGAATGTAAAATATCTAGAAAGAGTCTTTGATGGCTGGATGCATTAAAAAAGTTTGTGATTGTGTTGTGAAGAAAATCTAGAAATTGGACGAAATGGATTAAATTGAAGAAACCTTCTTCTTGAAATGGAATGATAATGGTGACAAATTATATATATATATATATATATATATATATATATATATATATAATAATGTTAACAAGTTATTTGTAGTTGTTATCTTCTTCTAAGTCATCATTTATAAATCTGTTTTTTCTTTTGAAATATTAATGAACATTATATTAGACTTTTTAGCTTTTATTGTTAGCTCAACTTTCTTAATTTCATCTGATATCTCATGCAACATTTCAAAACAGGCAAAACTCTCCATACAGTATTGCCACTCAATGCAAACCAGGGTAATCATTGGATGCCAGAAGGCTAGTGAATAAAATTCTCCTCTAGTGCCTACTCATCCATTATCCCCAGACTAGTTTCTGGCTATGCATTGAGTGGCAATACTGTATGGGGAGTTTTGTCTGTTTAATAACAGATAATTATAAACAAGCATAAGAAATGGTGATTATGTGATGCAACATTTCCTGAAGCTCCAAAGCATTATTTTCACAAATGATCACATCATCAAGATCTAGATAATTTAAATAATATCAATTTACTTTTATTCTCATATTTTCTTATTTTAATTCACAAAACACTTTTTGTAAAACTGTTCTACAAAGTTTTGAAGATATGGAATTATACTGTTATACACCTTTCGTAATGTAAAATTTCTTAGTGTTATTATGTACTGTTGTTACACCTTAATAAATATTTGTTCAGAATATGACCTATCCCAGATTTATATCTGATCTTTAATCATTGAAAAATTCTTAGAGAATCAAATGCTTTTACATCATCTAAAAGTCCGAACCATAATACCAAACAATATTTATTGGGATTTTTTCATAATTTCACTCAACACTTAGATATGATTCATTGTGTTAAAATGACTATTAAATCATGTTTGTTGCTTTGATTAGTTAAAATCCAAAATGTTCTATAGATGACTTGCAATTAGTATTTTATTTTGCAAGGAACTAATAAAATAATGATAGATCTATAGATTCTAATATTTCTTTATCATCTTTTTCTTTTCTAATATCTTCTTTATTGTGTTTTTTAAATATCAAAATTACTAGGGTTATTCCAATCATCTGGTACAAATTTATCATTGCGAAATTTGGTATATATGATTTGCATAATTTTAATATTCCTACAACTTTGATTACAATTCCAACATTACAAGAATTTTTTCTCTTTTTCATAGAATTAATTGTATCTCTCATTTCTTCATTTAAAATACTGAATTCCAAAAATTTCAAACTTGTAGGAAATAATTTATTTCTTGGATTTTTATTGCTAAATAATTCTTCAAACAATTCTTCCACACATAATTCATGATGTTATCTCTTACTTTTGAAATAGTTGCTTCTTTTCTTCAATTTTCATAAATATTTTTTTTTTACCAATTCCCAAATGTTATTTTACACTTTTGAGATTTGTATCCTCTTCCATAGCTTTCTTTGTTAATTCACAATTATATTTTCTTGTACAGTTATTTATATTTTTGTACTATTTTACAAAACTCTAGATAAGATGACTTTTTATATTACTTTTTTTTTATATACAAATGTCTTGACTCTGTATAAAATTTACTGGTAAATTGCTGCTTTTATTATCAGCTATTATTTTTGCAATTTTTATTAGTTTATCAGTTTACTTTCCTATAGATTTCATTCAGATCTGAATCTTCTTCAAAATCTATTAATATTTTAAAATTATTTGCATGTTTTTAATGGAATATACACATTGAATACTGATTTTCATTATAACGTATGTCTCTCTAATTTTAAATTAATACATATCTTATATTTTCATTAATTGATAATAACTTCTTGTGTTAAATTTATTAATATCATTACAATCTTAAAATACATATTTTTTGTTAAGCAAAATATAACCCATTTGCACTGTGCCTTTATTTTTATGCTTCCATGTTCATTTATTTATAATATACAGAATAAGCAACAATTTGCCAAATACTTTCGGTACTGTATACCAAAATCATGGTGACATATTGGAACTGAATGGTTAATATTCCAGTGCATGCCCAATGGAACACTAGTTTTATGCTGATTGATAATGTTTTTAGACTTCACAATAAACCAAACCTCTTTCAACTTCCTTTTTCGATTATTTGACTCATTGCACACAGTAGTAATATTTTGAGGATAAAACTCATACCCACAATTACATTCATGATTTGAAAAAACAGAATTAATCTGAAAATCACTTTTAGATTTTTTTGTACTGATAAATACACTGTTGTGATCATGTTAAAACATTCACCTTCATTTCACTGTAATAATTAGCATTACAACCAATTTTTTTTGCAAACAATGGAATAAACCACTTCATACTTATTCATTTCTTCCACATTATTCTTTGAATTATTAATCTATTTAAACACAAAGGGAAAGTTTATAATGTAGGATTCCATTCCACTTCGTGTTCAAATAGATTAATAAACAATTCAAAGGATAATGTGGAAGAAATGAATAAGCATGTAGTGGTTTATTCCATTGCTTGCAAACAAATTGATTGTAATGCTATTTATTATGGTAAAACGAAGGCAAATGTTTTAACATGATTACAATAGCATATTTATCAGCACAAAAAATCTAAAAGTGCTTTACAGATTAATTCTGTTTTTTCAAATCATGAAAATAATTGTGGTCATTAGTTTTGTCCTCAAAATATTGCTACTGTGTTCAATGAGTCAAATGATCAGAAAAGGAAGTTGAAAGAGGCTTGGTTTATTGCGAAGTCTAAAAAACATTATTAATCAGTATAACACTAGTGTTCCACTGAGCATGCACTGGAATATTAACCATTCAGTTCCAGTATGTCACCATGATTCTGGTATACAATACTGAAAGCATTGGCAAATTGTTGTTTATAATTAATGTTTTTTGCACTTTGGCTGCTCTGTTTATCACGCTTTATTTGTGTAGAATAATTTTCATTATCTGACAGAGTTTTTATATTATTTATTTATAATATACAGCTTTCATTTTTTGTGAATTCAATAAGCCTGTCCATTCTCATTTATATTATAAATTTACTCACATCATTTTCATCTTTCAATCATTTACTAATTCTATCATTAAAATCATTTCATGTCACTTAAAAATTTTAAAATGTTTGATATGATCAAAAACTTTTCATTTGTTGATAGAAAAATTTACTATTTCATCAGAATGAGTTGGGGCATAAATATAAATTATCTGTAATTGATATATTTCATCAAGTTGAATAACTAATGTTGTAACTCTATCCAATATATCACTACTCTACAAAGTCTTGTTCTTCCAGTTTTAATTTATAAATGAATTCCACTCCTGTTATGCAATCAATATGTGTGTTTTTATAGTTAAGTTCTTGTGGTTCTTTTTAAATCAATTGTTTTGTTTCCTTTTCTAATTTTACAGAGTCCAACTCTATCTCATTAAACGTTATACAGTACTTCTTTCTAATTTATGCCATCCCCCTTCACTTTAAAGTATTAATCAGTAATATGTACATTAATAAATATCATTATTTAGTAGCAGCCTGAGTGAAAATCATGGAATTCTTACCACCATCATTTTTATAAACATTTATTTAATCTTCAAAAACATTTGACTCATATATCAGTTAAGAACTATGAGGTAACTTTGTAGAAAATCCATGATGATCTTAATCTCATAGATGAAAAGTCAATAAATTTACAATGTTCTGATGAATGTTGGTGAAGAGCCTATTCCCATTAATATGCTATATAAATAATCATAGAGAAATAGCAGCTGTAATGATAAAAACATAAAGAGTGGACATTAGGGAATTTGTTGCTCAGAATCTTTAGCCCTCAAATAGAAATCGAAGGGACACCTTTCAAGTAACAGCAAATGCCTATATACATATAAAAATATTAAGTCAGATTTTAAATATATTTATTAAATTGTTTGCACCAAGTATACTTTCAATGCTCTCATACTATATCTATGAATGTTATGCTGAAAAAAAAAACACATTTTTTGCTATTCTAAATATTATTTGTCCCCTGGTTCATAATATATTCATTTTTTGTAATGAACAATGGCTCTTTGATTTTTTTTACTTTCAACCACTTCACTTATCACACATTATTTTAACACAACTTGGATCAAAATTATGGCCATATTTTCATTTGAGACTGTTAAAAACCTATGTATTAGTGTCATTGGTTTTTGTCTGTGACATTTTATATATTAGACAATGCTACATCATTCTTGTTTTAAGGTTTGCCTTGATCTCATCATAATATATATATATATATGGACAGTCTTTTTAGCTGTACCCTATTGGCCCATCCAATTTATCTATTTTATTATTTGTGTTGTTAATAAGTTGGTTTAAATTAATGGACAATTTACATCTCATATTTAATTTATCTGAGCAAATCAGTATTATTTTATTCATATGTGGTATGTATGGTATAGTAATTCAGTTATGATTATTATTTTCATGATCAGTTTTATTTGCTATTTTTGTTTTAATTGCTTTATATACTGGTATATGTGTGTTCTGTTGTATCCTGCTTTTGTCAAATCAGTTATATACAATTCTTTGTTCTTAATTCTATTTGATCTCAAAGTGACATTATTGTGGTGTAAAAAGGTTTTTAATTCTGAAACTTTATGTGATGTGGATTCTTATGATTCCACATCTATACATCATCTAATATGTGTGTAGGGGGAGTAATAATCATTTTATAGTGGAATACATTATGGATACATTTTAGTTTTAAGTCTAGATATTGGATTTTATTATCTTTCTCTAGTTTAATAGTCCAAATCAATCCAGAATTTATGTTTAATAGATTGAAATGTGATTGATTATGTCTAGTGGTGAACATATAAAGACATTGTTAACATAGCATATGTATATACAAGTCTTGGGTATGTTCAATATAGAACCAATTATATTAGGTTTTTACAAATCAAGACCCATGATCCATGGATCTACCATCTCATATGTGTTACATCTATATATAGCCACAATGTCATTAACCATTAATGTCAGGAATTCTCCAATGAATTCCCTTCTCTATATATATGGCACTTTATTTTTTAATAATTCATTAATTATTTTGATTTTTCATGGCTTACTATTCCATAAAGTTTAGTGACATTGAAACAGATAATTTTACATTAGTTGGAAATGGTAGTTATAATGCTATCCACAAATTCAAAAGATGATTTTATAGTGTATTGGCCAAAATCTCATTTTTCTTTAAGTAATTGCACTATGGACATTTTATAATACACTCAACCAAAGTCACTATTTAATTGGCATTGTGCATTTAATATTTGCAAATAATTTAGGCAATATAATACTTGATAGGTACATTTATGGGTACTTATTTTTGTCATGTTGTTTGTGAAAATATTTTCTGAATACACATAATAAATGTTCCTTGTTTGTTTTTGATTTGTAATTGTTAACTCTGTTGAATTTTAAGGCTGCAATTTGTGTGAGCAATTTCACTTTGAAGATGTTATTATTTAACAGTATTATATGATGATTCTTGTAAAAGACAAGTAATTTTATTTTCACATAAGGATTTTTTGAGTGCTTCAATGCTTTCAAACCAGGATAGGCTGGTTTACCTTTGCTATTTTTTTTATCTTTATAATTTTTGTATGCAGTTTTCAATTCTGCAACCATTTTCAGGTGATGATTTAAGCAAGCTTCTCCCATATATCTAGATTCAGTGCCATGGATTATGGTATATTTAAATGGGATGCTGTAATTTGACAAGTTGAAAAATCTATCATTTACCAAAAAAATTTCACCCTTTTGTTTATAAGTTACAAACTGAAAGTTTTTGGAGAATTTGGTTCTTCATTCTCTGTTTAATTTTTGACATTTTGTTATATACTGTTATAGCAGAATAGTATTTTGTTCTCAAATTTTATTCTGTGCTGCAATGCTATGTTTAATTTTCATTTAGTATCATTATTCATTGTGTAAGTTGCTTCCCTTAGTTGTTTTATTACTTTATTATTACTGTGTGTGTATTTACTAACTCTTATGTGACAACAATTTAGATAAACACTGTAGTTTAGGCAATTTTTGAAAGAATCCAGCCTAGTTCATAGTGTTATGATATCCCTTTTTACTTTATAAACTATTTTAAATACCAGCTATTCATTTCTTTATTGCCTTAATATATAAGTATATTTTAATACTCTGCCATATTAATACTAATATTAAAAACATACTAAATCAAAGTTTAAATATGTTTAGTAAATTATTAGCACCAATTATACTTTCAGTGCTCTCACATCATATTCATGGTTATTCTATTGGAAAAAAATATTTTTTGCTGACTTGAATAGTATTTGTTTTCTGGTTCAATACATGTTCATTTTTGTAGACAACCATGCCTCTTTGATTATTGTTTTTGATCATTTCACTCTTTGCACAATATTTTAACAAAATGTTCATGTTTTCTTTGGTGATTGGTGATTATAAAAAACTGGTGTATAGTTTTAATCAGGATAGAATTTAGATCATAGAATTGACCATAGCTGATTTGACAAAAGCAGACTACAATAGAATGCACATACACTGATATTTAGTAATTCAAAACAAAAATGGCAAATGAAACTTTAAATTATGGAAATAATAATAAAAAGAGGATTGCTAATCAATACTTACCACATATGGATAACAAAATAGTACACATTTCCCCAGATAAATTTAATGTGTGATTTAGAATGGCCCATTAATTGAAATTAATTTATTAACAGCACAAGGCTAGAATACAAATCTTGGGCCAGCCTAACATGGTTTATGCTTCAGGGTGAAGCCAAAATGACTGCCCATATATATACTATAGTGAGAGCAAAGCAAAGCCTAAAATAAGAATGGCAGAGAATTCTTTAATGTAGAAAAAGTTACAGTCAAAAACTAATGTCACTAATACATGGGTCTTTTACAATCACTAAAGAGAACATGGTCATAGTTTTGATCCATGTTGTGCTAAAATAATGCGTGAAGTGTGAAACAATCAAAATCAAAAAATAAAATGTTCATTACAAAAAAATGACTACATAATAAACCAGAATATTAATATTGTTCAAATCAGCAAAAAATTGATTTTTTTCAGCAGAATAACCATAAATATGATGTGAGAGCATTAAAAGTGTATTTGGTGCTAAGAATTTAATAAAAACATTTTTAAACTCTGACTTCATTTTTTTTTTCTTTTATATTGGTATAAATATGTTACAGTATCAAAATATATATTTTTATATAATCAAGATACTCTGGAATAACTCTACAGTATTCAGTATACCAAAATAAAGAAATAAATTATAGCTATAGTCCATTTCAGGCAATGTATACCATTCTCGTTACTACTTAACAATTCAAAGTAAAAAAAAATCTCACACTGCATAACTAAGTAATAATATATTGTATCACTAATGAATAGCGTTACATGTGTCATAATTTTAAAAAAAAAAAAAACAATTTTTTTCTTTAGAATAAAACTTCTTAGCAAGAGGGGGGGGGGATTTAAAATGGAATTAGAAAATAGATTTAAAGGTCTTTTTTATCTCTCTCTCTTCCTAAAGCAAACTTTTATAATGTATAAAATAATCAAATGTGAAATCAGACTAAAATCTGTAAAAATAAAAATAAAAAAAGTAAAAATAAAATGTATATAAAACTTTCAAAAATGTAATTAATAGTTTATAAGATTAAGTCCACTACAGGGAGCCTGGGACTCCAGTTTTCGCAGTTTCAGGCTCCCTGTTCTATTCACCAAAGTCATAGTCCATTGTTGGATTCATAAAAAAAAGTTTACCAAAATGTAAGTGAATATCTGTTTATTGTTTTTTCATCTTTAGAAGAAATTTTGAAACAGTTTTCATTCAATGATATCGGAAATTATCTATTGTTCCGTTTTATGCAAATGGATGCCATTAGAAAGGGACAAAAAAGCTAGCTTAAATAATTCTTGGAATCATTAAAATATTATAAACCTTTTAAAAATAATTTTAAATGAAACCAAATATCTCTAAAAAGAATAAACACTAGAAATCCTAATTTTATTAATAGAATAAACAGGAAATTCATTTGCACATAAAATTTCATAGAAAACGTGGAATATAATATGTTAGCAATGATGGTTTTAGGAATTTTATCTTTGCATCAGATTTTAGCAGTGTTAAACAAGTTTCAATTATTAATTCGATCTCAATTTTGGAATTGAACATTATAGAAAATAACCTAAGCTATAGCCCTGCACAAAAATCAGGTTTCTCCGATGATCAGGACAGAAGTTATCACCCCTCTTCCGGTGGATTCCCCCCCCCCCCCCAAAAAAAAAAAATCAATAATTTTTTTTTTTCAAATCAACACAGAACTATACAATGAAGTGATTCCTGAGCTAAAAAATAATGATCTAAAGACAAAAATGAGTGCAAATGATGTTTTAGACCTAAACAAAAACTTTGAAGCTACAAATTAATCATACTTTTTAAGCAATAATTATTGAGAACTTTCCAAAGTTTAACAACAAACTTTCATATTATACTTGAATCATTCATTACTAATCAAGACCTAAAATTCAATCAAAAGAAGCATGATCCAACTAGGATCAACAAATAAAAATCATTGTGAACCCTGAAGGACTTTGGTTGGTGGGTTTAGCAGCTGGTGTGAACATTTGCAGACACAGGAGTCTGATGATGATCAAGGGTGGATGTTCAGCTCCATTGATCTCAGTGTGCAAGATGATATGGACAAATGATTTATTCTCATGGTGTGCATCTGGCTTGATTTCCAAGACTACATGAATCAAATGTTTTGTTGGTGGGTGTGAGTTTGCACTCCTTTTCCTCAAGTGTGGTAATAGTGGTCATAAGTGGCTTGGTTCACTTGGGGGGATGGTCGACGATCATTGTCTAGCTCAGGAATACCTGTCGGGAGGGTGAAAGTCACTACCTTCACATGGACTTCACCATGAAGAGCTACTACACCCCTTGATGGATTATTTGATAGGATGGATTATTTGATAGGTCAGTGTTGATTTGCACTCACTATCATTAGGTTTCATTTGTTAGCTTTAAATTTAGTGCATTTGTAAAGTGATTGGTCTGTTTTTAGCCACCACCATTTTTTTTTGTAACATTGATGGAGTTCTGTTTTGTGGGCATGGGTCTGCACTCCCCTCCTTTTCTTCAGGGGTGGTTTATGGTGTGGGCTTTTAACAATTTTTCCACTGTCCAGAACACCTGCCAGGGGGCTACATGGTCAAAGTTGGTGCTATTCCTGCTCTGGTTGGTGGCTGTATCCCTTGATAGGCTGGTTTTGGGCAGTGTTGATCTGGCTCTTTACTTATTACTTTTTAGTTGTACCCAAGTTGGCTTTCCAATTTTGGACAGGTAGACCGATTGTGGTCCCTGCTCATTTAGAATGCTAATTGGGAGGCAGAGGTATTCAGAATGTTTTTGACATGGCTCGGCTGTGGTTCGAGAGTTTATTGCTTGGTGAACTTGGGCCTTGGACTTTGCTGCCTGTTGTGGTGGTTGGCACAATGCTGGACTTCACCTATTCAACTGAAGCATTTGAGTCTGTGCTTCGGGGCCCCAGGAATGGGACCATTGGGTGATGGTTAACTTCTCGACGGCCGCGCCATGTGGATCCACATACAGATACACATTAATCATATTACAGCAATTTTTATGGATGTAATTATTTTTGAACATATGTATGTTTTACCTTGTTACATTGAATTACTGTGTAATCCTCAATGGGTAAGTGCACCCAAAATTTTTGTAATCTTTTATTAATAAAGATTACTTTGAGAAAAAAAAAGATTGTTGGTTAAAGAATTAAGATTAAGGCAAATTTAAAAATCAATTAATTAAAGAAATGTAAAATTAATTAAAAGACAGATTCACTTCAAGATAAAATAAAACGATGAGAGATTTAAGATATAAAAGTTACATCTTAGTTATTCTTCTTCAGCCTGATTTGTGGTATACGGTCTGATCTGCATTTTGTGATTAAGTTATTCCAGTCGTCTATTTGTTATTAGTCTGGAGTTCTGGTTCTTTCTAAAGAATGCAGAATATTCAGAAATTGTAAACACAGTAGTAAGACAATTGTTACTTCTGCGGTCAGCATTAATGGAGAGGCCACATAAGCCATAGAAGTGTCTGACAGGGCTTGATGCCCCAAGCCCTCAGCCATCAACTATCCCACTGAATTAGGACCTGGAATCAATACTGAGATTATGAAATAAAAGCTACTGCATACCCCTCTCTCTCTCTCTCTCTCTCTCTCTCTCTCTCTCTCTCTCTCTCTCTCTCTCTCTCTCTCTCTCTCTCTCTCTCTCTCTCTCTCTCTCTCTCTCATTATTTGATATAAACCTGGAAGGAAAGCCCTGGAACCATCGGTGGAGACCAAAAAGCCAATCGGTTGGAAACTGACAATTATGAAAACCTAGGTAAAGATATTTTAAAATATATTCTGATCACAGTCTAGACTCTTTATTTTAAATAAAAGAACTTTAATTAAGTCAAGCGTTGTTAACCGAGAGGTCATCGCAGCAGCCTTGCAAAGCAAGTAGTTGGTTGGAGACGGTTGTGGGTTCAGCTCCCGGACGATGCTATGACATATGAAAAAAAAACTTTAATTAACATACTATTATAGCTATAGCCTAAAGTCATTTATATTTTTCTTATGTAAAATTTATTGTGTTATTTTATATTATATTAAATATATGTGTGCATAAATAATTAAATATTAATGTTTGCCTTAATTGTTATTTTCTCTATTTTATCTTTCTCTCTTGTCACTGCCTCACCAATAAATTACTGTAGAGTTATTTCTTGTGTTAAGTAGATATGCTGGACCCTGAGACAGAGTGTGAGCTAGTCATAGGATATTTTAAGTGCTGGATTATGGGACTACTGTACAGGCATGATGATTATAAATTATGATTAGCTGGAAACAGAGGTTTACCTCTAAACAAATAAAATGCTTTGGATGGCAGAGGTTTGAATCTAGAGGTTAAGGTGGGCCACAGTCAAGAAATGTGTCTGTGTTATGTTTTGCATAGCTCGATCTAACCATGGTATCATTGATGGCTCTGCTATCAATGGTATTCTCCCCTCTGCTTGAAGAGCCAGTCCATTCACATAATATTAAAATATAATTTTAAAATTATGTTAAATAAGGTTTAAACCCAATTAAACAACATCTTTTAAACAGACCCGGTTCAATATGTTAATTGGTGTTACAACCATCTATATAAATTTTGAGCTTTTTCAAATGATAATGCATGGCAAAACCTCAATTTTTATTAAACCTATGATTTTATCCTATCCAGCATCATCAACAACCTCAAATTAATTGAAATTTCTTCAAACATAACACAATTTCTATTTAAACATCATAACTACATTCAATTTGTCATTATATTTTAAATATAATTTAATTTACTTGCTAACAACATTATATTTATATGTTAGCAAAAAATTAAATGTTATGATAATATTTAAATTGAAATTGTGTTGAAAAGTTTAGAAGAATATCAACTGCTTTCTAGTCTTCATAACATTATTTATGGCAGAAACATGTATAGTAGTGATTAGTCAATTTTCTCATTACATATTATTGCTTGAAAGAGTGTAAAATTTCTATAGATGGGTTAAGTTAAGCTAATGTTATTCTATTGTAATAAATGCATTAATATGCAGTAAAGCAAAAAAAATAATAAAGGTATCTCATTTGTTAATGAACCATTTGTATGAAACTGTAAAAAGATTACAAAATGCCCATACATATAAAAAATTGTAAATACCTATGCTAAATGAAATGTCTGATGCCAGCATAAAAAGTAAATGTTGATGAGCAGCATATATTAAATGCTATAACTAGATTATAAAAAAATCTGAGATCATAAATATGATCTCCAAATCTCTAGATCATATAATACCAGTAATATATCAACCAATATTATATATCAAGTTAATCATGTGGACACTGAAGGTGACCTTTACATAATTCAAGTTATTTTATGTTATAACTTTTAATCTCTGAACACTACCTATATAATTTTTAAAGAATTATGCAAAATCCAAAGATCAATGTAGAATTCACACACAGACAAAATACTGGTATTGATTGATGGTAGCTATCTGGATAGCAAAAAATATCAAATACACATAGAAGAATAAAGTAGACAAAATATAATGGTAAAATTTAAATAACTTTATTGTAATAATTTAACTGTTACATTTTTGGGGAGTGTTATTGGATTTTTGGAAACTGATTTAATACATATTTTTAATGATAACTTGACTTTGCCTTATGTAAAAATTAAGTTGTGCATGTCACCAGAAAAATAATATTCCAAGAAATACAATAAAGCTGAAAAATAATATAGACATTACATATTCAGAATAGTAAAAAAAAAAAAATAAGATTTTTTAAATTTAAGTTATTTTTGTGCTTCTTTAAAAATTCTAAATTTTAAAATAATATTTTTTTGTAAGAAATGTAATGAATCTATTAATAAAAATATAATTTTAAAAAGTATCTTTACAATTTTTGAAGAAATATAAAAATAACTTAAATTTCCAATAACATGACTTATCTAAGACAATTCATTATTCCAAAACACCAAAAGTAAGGACATTGTTATCTTTCATTTTTTCTAAAAATCCCTTAGCTATTTTTTCACTATAGGGGTCTATGCACAATCAATAAAGAGAAAGTGGTAGAGAAGAATAAATCTAAAACAGTTTCTAGATTGTAAATGGCTCAGATATAATACATGTGTAGCTGAACAAAAAAATTTGGATTTATTGCAATATCAAATATGAATAATAGCAATACTATTTATATTGTCTTTCTTACTTTTTCCTAATGAAAAAGATTTTACTATTAGATAGAATCCATCTAAAATATAAAACCAAGTGATTATTGTAAAATGATTGCTTACAAGTAATTAGATGTTATGGAAATCATGCAGCAAAAGAATAAACATATAAATAAAAACAGTAATGCAACTTATTTATTAAAACTATACATGCCTCCTCATCTGATCACAAAGTTGAATATTAGCTTGGAAGGCTATTTGAATGTAACTATCATGTTGTAAAATAAAACTTAATGATGTAATAGGTTTTATTAAAATTATTTAATCTTAAGAGAATCTGACAAATTATATTGAAATTTTCTCTTATCAGACAATATATTGCAAAACAATTCAATTTAGAAATTGCTTTCAAATAATTAAATTCAAAAAGATTAAGCCTGTTTTGGAGATATGGATTCGAAAGAAAAAAAAAAAATCAAACAATTTAATAATTACAGTGCTTTGCAAGTTCAATCAATTAAACAATGAAAGTGTTTTGAAATTCTTATAATAAAAATAAAATCTGGTCATAATCGGGCTCAAAAATTGATTATTATTAAAAGTGTTAACAACAAGATTATCAAAGACTGTAAAATATGATCAAAGATGTAGAAAACAAGATCAAGGTGTTCAAAACAAGAAGTCAAATCTACATAAAATCATTTTTTTTAAATTAATAAATCTGTATTTAAGTTTTAATCAAACTATAAGGGACACCATTGTGATGAATGAGTAGAAAAGTGAAACAACTGCCAACTTCCAAATCTACCCTGGCTGTGTGGAACCTGACATATTATATTCAAACAAATCTCTAATTAAAATGAAGTGACAAATTGCAAATGGAATTGATTAATACTTGTAAATGTAATGAAACTGAACTACATACAACTATAAATCATCACTTTGTAAGTTTAAAAAAACTATTTAGACTAAATGTATCCTAATATAATCTGTTTATTTTAATATATTTAATTCTAACAAATTTTACATTATTATTTAATTCATTTAAGTGAATGTTAAAAGCAGTATTTGAAATTAAGCTTTTACAAATATTCTAGCTGTGTTCAAAATTTGCTTCTTCTTTTTTAATATATATAATGAAAAATTTTCTTTTGAAAAAGCTTTTTTGTGTGTGTGTGTGATTATTTTTTTAATGTAAAGTGTCCACATTAGTAAAATGTGTAGTGTCCAAGTGTTAAATAATGATAGTAATATTATTATTAGTTGATGATTTATTTCAATTCAGATTGAATTTATTGATACCAATCAAATTCATTGGTACATAATTTAGCAACTTTTTTGATTCCTATGTAATTGGATTTTATGTATGTATAGCTTTCAATATATATGCAGTTGTATGATCACTGTTAAGTCGTTAAAATATTCCATATCTATATGGTAGGTTCATTTGAGATTTTGTTCTATTAAATTAGGAGATTAGACTCAAATGAGTCATTTTTGTAGTGAAGTTGTAATATGATTAAACTTGTATTCCAGATTGAATTAGCCATTCCCTAGAGGTATTATCGTTAGAAAAAGGTAGCCATTATAATTTATCTCTTATTAGATATATGCATGTCACTATCGTAGAAAACTTTTGAGTTAAATAAATGGATTATATTTCTAATGATTGAACATATGTAGTATTTTGTCCAGAATGTAAATCAGGGTCAAGGGTTAACTCCACATCAAATATACTCAATAAAAAATTATATTAGTACTGTAAAGTTTATTGGAAGATTAATGTTTAAAATTAATCAAAACAATCCTTGAACTTTTTGTAAATAATTATTGTTATTCTCCATTGGAAACTAAAACAATAATATATAAGAATAAAGAAATGGCTTATTTAGGATTAAAGAAAGTTATATTTTAACTAATAATTATATTTTGTAAATAAACTATTGTTGTTATTAGTTTAAATAATGCATTAACTTTTTTATAAGTAATATTGACTGGATTGCTTATCTATTCTATGTCCATTTTATTGGAAGTAACTTGTTTCATGTGATCTGCCGCCTATTGCAAATAGGGATTGTATAGTGGTCATCATCATTCTATTAATGACAATATTGTTTAAATATATATATATATAAATCTATTTCTGATGTTTAATGTCAGCTGGTAACCATACAAAGTAAAATGAGTTCAAATAATTGTAATTTGACTATTACAATATGTATGTATATATATGTGACAATATAAAATATCCCAATTATTTAATTATTACTTGCTTTAAATTTATACAGCTATACTATTTTAATGATATATAAATAGTAAATGAAACTAAATGTGGCACTTATATACATATATACACATATGGGTATTTGGTAATAAAAAATAGATCAATTATTTAACTACAAATATGCTTTACAGACTAAATTATTGTATTCTTCCTATTCTTGTCTATACAAAATATAAGAGCATATTAATTATTATGTGATATTTTAGATTTTCATTTATTATTACCATAAAAATGACCCCCTTGCAGTATAAAAAAAGTTGAATCATATTTTTACAAAATTCAGACTTTTATCAGCAACTTAAAGATATTTTTTTTAAAAAAATATACTTAGTTTTTTTAAAAATCTTTTTTTTTTTTTTTGTGATTTGAAACTCTTCATTCACTTTGTTCTCTATGATGAACTTGAGGTTTTTATTCAAACATGTTTCATTAATTCCTGTTAATTTATTCAAAATTGTTTATTTACCCTAATTATTATAAGATTTTTTCTTTTTTTAAAACAATAAAAAGATTTTTCATTTTCATTAACATTGGAATTAATCTTTTAAATAATATGCATGCATTTGAGTGAAGGTTTGTGATGATATCTTTATAAAATAGTGACTATATATTGCACTATTTCCAGCATTGAATATTAAATGTTAATGTTTAATGCGTGATTATGATAAACATAGACTCGTAAAAATAATTAAAAATACGATTGTGTTTATTAATTAAAACAAATTTAAAAATACGTATTTACAATATATATATAAATGTTATACTTTACCTGATACTGTTGGCTTGACATAACATTTAATTGCCATGCAACTATTAATGTAATGGACTTCAGGTATCTTTTAGTTTTACCTATCACTTCCAAATGTACTGTGACAGCTTGATTCATGAGTAGATAGAGTTGACTCTTTTGGATGTTCTGTGACAGCTTGCCTCATGTGTAGGTATGATGACATTTTCAGTTGTATTGTGGCAGCTTGCTTCATGTCTGTAGGTTCTAGGAACCTCCAATTTTTAACATGAACTTGCCTCATTGCTTTAACCATGTAGCAGACAACATTTCTACTACCATTCAAGTTTGATGGTAAATTGTTTCTGTTTCTTTTAACCTTCAACTGGACTATCTATTTATACCAGATCCCCTTCAATAGTAAAACAAATTGTTTTACTAAACATCATCAGCCACTGTCCTGCTCCTTCTTTTGGATATAGCTTACCTATTTATATATGTATTATTCTGTGATAATGAATGCTCAATCTGATTGAGAAAGAAAATTTGAATGTCTATTACTTGAAGGTAAGAGAGATATAATGTTCTCTCTCCCAGGCTAAAAAAATATTCCTGGAAAATTTAGTCATTTAAATGTTTTGGTGGATTTGTTATCACTCTCTGGTTTCATCAGTTTTAATGACTTTATTAGAATATTTAATAACTTTGAATCTTGTAACTCTTTATTGTTGGTGTTGATATATACTTCTACCTTAGGTAGTTTTATGCCTGTGACTTTGCTGACCATCAGCTGTTGGGACAACCAGTGTTTGTAATCTTCTTAATTTGATTATAATTGCTGGACTCCATTTGATGATTTCCTTGAATACATGTGGCCTAGAACTTGAACACCAATCCATATTTTTGCACATTTATTCCATGGTTTTTTTCTAAAGTTCAAACCTAGTTAATTGTTCTTTAGATTTTATTTTTGTAAGCTGGTATAACTTTAAATCATTGTATAGCCCAATTGATTGAACCAGTCATTGCTGGTTTGCTTACCAGCAGACACATCAATAGGCAGATATATATAATTTTATTAGGCATAGTTAGTTTTAACTTTTGTTTGCCCACATACTTTTGACACAATGGACATTGCAGCTCTGGTGTCCCTTTCCGTTTTTATTGGTGTAACATTAATAATAATTATAAATATAAATAAATCAGCCACTCACATTATTAATACAGGCTTGAATATTATTTGATTTTATATTGCCCTTCTGACATTTTGGAATGTAATCTTCCATTTTCTTCTGAATTTGTTCTTTGTTTTTAAATCAAGAAGTTTCTGTATGACTAACAAGCTTACTATATCCACACCCTATATTATTGTGTTAACATTTGATGTGTGTCCATGCTTTTCATTGTCACATTGATCATAAATGTTAAAAAATATTATCAATACTAAAGCCCATAATCTCATTCTTATTGAGAAAATATTTAAATTATCTGACTGTCCAACCCATCATTTTGATACAGAGACTACTTCCATTTAGTGATGTGGTTTGAATTGTTGTACACTAGGTTAGAGTTACCTGAGAAATAGCTGAATCAAACATGATATCAACTCCATCAGTAGATTAACTCTATGATTGTGTCCCTTCATTTATAAATAAATGGATTTCTCCAGTTTATGCTGAATAAGTAATTAAAGTTGCAGTTAAGACCTAACTTTCTGAGCATAACAGCAAAATCTCTCATTTTATTTCACTTCTTTTGTGTTCAGAGAGTTTGTGGCAAAAAACGTTTGACATTAGAGATAATATTTTATCAAAATCAAGCTCAGCTGGCAGCATGGGAACTGCCTATGCAAGTAGTATCTTGTAGGTCTGTGATTCTATTATAGATACAAATATGGATAATTTTAAATTAGGCTTTTTAATTTGATTAGATGCATATGTAAAAGCACTTAATCCATGTATGATGGCCACTTTTCAGGATAGACTAAACTAAACTCTTCTAATGAGCCAATTTTAGCCATTTTGATTTATTTTTCTTTCATTCTTCCATGAGTGTAAAAAATATTTTTTTGTTAATGAATATTTTGTTAAATTTATGTTGATGTACTAATAATATTAACTTCCAATTTTTAGTAACACAAATTTAAATAATCTATGAGAGAGAGATTCTGCCTTTATAGTTAAAAAGTAACCACTCACATTTGATAATTTAAAATATCTATTGATGCTCTGATAATGTTAGCTTACAATTTTTTTAATAAAAACATCTAAATAGAGTTTAAGACATGTCATCATGTGCCAGACTTTCAAAAATATTAATAAATATTTATTAATCAAAACAATTATAGTAATACCTATGTAGATATGTACAACTGTTATATTTTAGCCTAATATCATTGACTTGGTATAGCATTTAGTTACCATGCAACTATTAATGTAAAGGACTTCTGGCACCATTAAGATTTACCTATTTCTTCTAATTGTACCATTGCAGCTTGCATTGTGAGTAGGTACAATAGACAATTCTGGCTGCTTAGTGATGGCTTGCCTAATTTCTGGTACAGTGGCAGTTCCAGATACATCAAGGCAAGTTGCCTCATATCTGTTCTAGATTCTAACAGCCTCCAGTTCTAACATAAACTTGCCTTGCTACTTTAACCATATAATGAACAACATGCATACTGTTCTTCAGATTTGACAGTAAATTGTTGATGTCTCCCTTTACTTCTGGCTGGATTGATTATTTATAGCCAAATTCCCTTTCATAATGAAGCAATGAGATTCCGTAAACATCACTATCCACTGACCTATGTCTCCTATTGAATATATATTATCTATTAATATATTCATTGGTTTGTGGTAATGAATGCCTAATCCAATTAAGATAAGATTGAATCTGGACTAGTCCATTAATTGAAGGTAAGAGAGGTATAACAATGTTATAAATATAATTTAAAATTATTTTCAAATATATTCAACTATTGGTAATAGCACACAAGTTAGTATATAACAAAATGCTTGTGTGATATTATTCTCATCTCTTAGGGTGATGCAGTATAACAAGTGACAGTACAAGCAAGTGATAGTGCAAGCATAGAAAATAAAGCTAGATTTTAAATTCATGAATATTAAATTTAATATAATGCTCTAAAAATGGGCTATTTTGTCTAAGGCAATAATTGTATAAATTTCATATATTTATCTAGGATAGTCCTTCTGATTTTAGATATTATGAGCTGTCATACTAGGTTGACACATCAGTCAGCTTGCTATTGTCATGCTTTTTTTTTAAAATTTTCTTATAAGTGCTAAAAGCTTTGTGAATTTAAATCTTTATCTAGTGCCTACTCATGCAATATCCTCAGAATAGTTTCTACCTTATGGCTATCATAAGAGAAAATGTTTACATTTGAGAGTAATGCACCCATTGTTTTTGGATTTAATGCATCCTCTTACATTTTATCAATGTTGCCATCCACTTATAAACTAATCTGAGAATATTAAATGACTAAGCACTAGATATGTATTCAAATGCACAAATCCTCTAACATCTGTTGATTACTACATTGTGTACTATATGATATTACAATATAGAAAGGATTGCTACTACTTTAATAGCTTGTGTAAAGATAAGAAATTGTAGCTATGTGATGTTTTAATGGTTGAAATTTCTTCTTTGTACTCTATATAATTTTTTTTTTGTATTTTTCAATTGAACATATGCTCATTAGTAAATACATGGACAGCATTTTAAATATATTTATGTTTTCTGTTCATTAGTTTGGACTCTTACAATCACTTTTCACTGGGATGACCGATATCATCAATATACATCTTTCCTCTTTCACAAGCATTTCAAATGTAGTTTGTGAAAGAACTGACATTGTTAACATTTAATGTGAAATGTTTATTCACAAATGTATCTAGTGATGAAGCATTGTCTAAAATAAGGAAAATATTACATGAGACTAATAGTTTGTAAATCAGAACAACTATTCCTATTAATAGTAAAATGGAACTATTTAAACTCTGCATAATAGCAACATAAATTCAATACAAGAAGGAATTCTTCCCACAAAATCAATAGATGACTATATGCTCACCATTATCACACCAACAAGCAACATTTACATAAAAAAACTTTAAAACAAATCTATAAACATTATTCCATAATCACCAAAAAGCCTGGCTTCTTTGTGTAAATGATGTATTTGTTATATGGTCACATTGGTAAAGCACTATTACAAACATTTTAGACAAACTTTAAAAATATATACCCTTCAATTGAATTTAAAGTAGAATCAAAACAATAAAAAGACATGCATAGATGTTCTAGTGGTGAGACCTCTTCACAGTAAAATCAAAATTACAATTTATAGGGGGAAAATTCCACACAAGATAATACTTAACATATATATACAATCATAACAGAAAACACAAAACATAAAGTTATACTAACACTGTGGAAAAAGACAAAATTAGCTTGTCTGGAAATCAATGATTTGGCAAAAAAATCTACTTAGTACAAATCTTTATGAAGCATGAGTATCCACCAGAAGTTATTATGAAAACCGTAAATAGACAACAAGAAGAAATAACAAAGGGATAAAACAATTAATTTAGTTTGTCTGGAAATCAATGATTTACAAAAAAAATCTACTTAGTACAAATCTTTATGAAGCATAAGTATCCACCAGAAGTTATTATGAAAACTGTAAATAGACAACAAGAAGAAATAACAAAGGGATAAAACAATTAATTATTGTTGCTATAGTGTACATATACATACAAGGAATAGAAGACAAGATTAAGATAAATTGGAATCATTATAATATCAGTGTAGCTTACCAAAGCTTACTATGAAAGATTCTAACAAACCTGAGCTTGAAATGATGAAAAATAAAAACTGCCTCTATGAAATAGCATTTAAATGTGAAAGAATTTATATTGGTGAAAGCAGCTGATGAGCAGGAAAGAAAATGAAAACACACCTAAAATAGAAAATGATTATAATCATATGTTCAATTGGGAAAATACAAAATATTGGATATCCAGGAAAAAGTACAAAGAAAGAAGTTTTAAAAGCAGTTCATAATAAAAAAAGTAACCCACAAGTGAATATAATGTGATAATTCATAATGTGTGAAAACTACTAATTAACTGTGTGCTTGAGAAAAAGTTAGAGAAATTAGAACTCTCATAGATCAGTATATAAAATCTATACTAACTGTTAAGTTTGACGTAATGGAATATTTGTTTAGAGGGTCATCACTTTAAATGCAATATTCACAAATTTAAGATCCTAGTTTAATTCCAAGCTAGTAATGTCATTGATCAGCCCAGCACATCTGGAAAAAGAGGAGAATAATACCATTCAATATATTGTTATTTAGAGTGGATGTCCGTAGGAAGCTTAAAAGTCTGGGTTCAAATTTTTTGTTATTTACGAGCTTGGGTGATATTATTAACAATTGAATATATTTAAAAACTTTAAATCAAGTTTGAATTTTTTAAAATAAATTTAACATTTAATATTAAATAACGGAAATAGTTCAAGATTATTAATATGCACATATAAATTTGCAGATATTGGATTTATCAATCAATGCTAGATTTCTTTATTTTATCTGCTTTTATATATAACTATACTAGCTTTATATATTGCTACTCCTATAAAAATATTAACTTCAATAGATAATTGATTTGTGCACAACCATCAATTTACTTTTATTTTCTATAGTATTTAAACTTCAGATATAACAAGTGGAGACTATATACACAAAGCGGTGTCTCAACCTAAAAAGTAACAATAGCATGCATCTCTGAGCAATCTTAAACTCCGACCAGCTTTTAGTACTGCTAATGATTGCAATCTTTTGAATTCTGAAAGCTTTTTGAATTAATAGGATTCTTTTTATTTATAGACACATATTTAAAAAAAAACATACAGATTGATAAGCAAAATGATTTAAGTGAAATATTTTTTCTGTGATGTAATTATTGCCTTTAATTATCTCATATTCATCAAAACAACTTTCATATTCTTTGTCTAAAGGTCTACAAAAATAATTATTAATTACATTTTTTTTCTTCATCTTTTTTTTATGTACAAAATACAATGAAATATGCTCATTTATACAAATATTTTTTATTTTATTTTTTGCTGCAGGGATAACATAGATTTACATTTTTTCTGAATCAGAAATAAATTAAACAAATAATTTATATCTTATATATGTTTTTATTTAATTTAAAACAATTTATTTCAAAATATCAAAATTTTATCTTCTTAATTATTTTAGTCATATAAGTATCTTTGTCTATGTCCATTTTTTTCTTTTTATATATGTTAAACATATTTGCTTAAGCTATCGAAGTACTACTAGACTATTTTATGGCCATGAGATAATATGCCTCACTAGTGGCTTTGGTCTTTGTAATATATGTTCTGTTGTAAACATTTTAATTGCAAAACAAATAAATGTATTTAAATTCTTTTAAATATTATAAATGGATTTACATTACAACTGGACTACATCATAAGTATCAATCAGTACAAAACTCAACTCCCCCCCCTTACTATGGACTTTACAAATAATATAGAGACATTAAACATCTGAATCTTCATGCCTTTGCTGTCAGTTTGATACCTTTTATCAGACAACGATGTGTGATAAGGGCCGGATTATTTTAATATATTGTGCAATTATATAATTTCAACTTTTTCTGCTTCATTAGTGTTTCTCTCATTTCAGCTCTATCAACATCATCCAAGAATGCAAAACCCAATTCATTCTTTCTCATTATGCATGCATTTGACAATGAGCCTTTCAGTTTTTAGATGAGCTAAAGGTTTAAATATCCAAATTTTCACATTCATATTACTAGCACAGACACTCAATCTCCCTTCTCTCATTAAGAGTGCATTTTGGGAACAATTTTTATTCCTCAGATAAGTAAAAGAAATCAAATATCTAAACATTTATGTTCATGTTGATAGATTGATAATTTTAGTCACACCACCATGACCAATACATGACAAAATAATAAACAATTCACTTCTTATTCTGTAGATATATTTTCAAGTTTATGTATATATGTAAAATAAATAAAATATCCGTTAATTAAAAACAATATTGTAATTATAATTGAAATAATATTTTTAATGGTTTATAAACACTTACAAACAGTCTTAAAATCCGCAGAAGTACTTTCAGTTACTTTCTAACCTGCCTCAGGTTAGAAAGTAACCGAAAGTACTTCAGCGGATTTTAAGATTGTTTGTAATTGTTTATAAACCGTTAAAAATATTATTTCAATTATATATATATTATATTAAATATTTTCATTGATTGGTATTATATTAAAGAATATAAATAAGATTATATCCATGTAAACAGAAATAGCTTTTTGATATTGCCAGGAAACTGTCAATTACATCCAATTGACAATTTTCCCTGAGGCTAACAAGTTTTTTCATTAACCTATAATAGCTATTTTGTTAAAGTAAAAAGACATCCTCTTTTACTTTAAACCTAAGTTGTTAAATGGATTTAAACCCAGAATGCTATTTTGATAGGTTTGAGAATGTGAAAGAATAACATGTTTCTTAACATTTCGCAGAATATATTTTGAACTTTTATAGAGAGTTGTATATGTTGAATAAAATATTTATATAGTTATTATAATAAAGAATTGGAATGAGATTACATCCATTGTAGTTATACTTAGGATTACACTTAATCATTTGGTTTATATAAAATTTTAGTAGTTTAACTTAGCTTCAAAATTAACTACATTTTTACATTTAAATTTACCTTATTAATAAATGATGGTTTTAAAATAACTTACAGTGTAAAATGGCCATATATGTATATTTTTAACATGCAATGTATCAAAATATATATATATTTAAATTTTGTAATAAATTTTAAGTTTAATGTTGGCTAGTTTATTACAGAGATATGATAGAACCAATAATTCACATATTATGTTTGATTTATTAATAAAAGTATATAAATATTATTATGTAAATAACAGTAATAAGTGAAAAGTATATAATCATATATTTTACTTAATGCATACATATAAAAAAATCTTTAAAATGAAATAAGTAAAATATTAAATTATTGTTAAAATTATGTGTATGCATGTATATGTATTTATATGTTTTGTTTTAATTTTAAAGCATTATTTTTTTTATATATTCAAGGTATTATTTAAAAAAAAAAAACTTTTAATTTATTTAAAACTGATATCTAAATATTGATTAAAGTATAAAATAGATAAATAGAAAGAAATATCTATTTTATTTTAAAATATGATTTCAAATATATTTTGTGTTTTAATTTATGAAATTATTTTTCATTATTATTTTAAAACATATTGTATAATATTAATTTTATAAAGCTTTTAAAAAGAAATTTTAATGTCATATACTAGTGCATTAGAAAAGAACTTTCAGAGAGAGAAGGAAAAAAAATTGATCACTGGTTTTGAAGATAATACTAAACTAAAAGTAGAGATAGGATATATAAGCTAAGACATCAATTTATTAAAGAATAGAAGTTTACAACATTGCGATGTGAACTTATTTCAAGTGTTGAATTAGTTCATTTTATCAATAGATATATTTTATCAATTTTTGTGTTTTAGTAGTTAATTAGCTCCTATTTGTTTGATGATGGATTAATAAAATACCAAAAATATTTGGCTATACCATAGAAATGTATTATGGTTCTTGCTATACATATTAGAAAATTAGATTAAGAGACATAAGGGCTTGAAAATCCAGTGGGGCTTATCTTTGGCAGGTAAATAATAATGATATAATATATTATCATTATTTTAGTTCTTTCATTTTACAATGCTACCATTATTTATTATATATATAATTTTTGGCATAGTATATATATATCCATGATGTGCATGTATGTGAAGTTATATTTTAAGACTCATTTATATATACATTTACATGTTGATAACATTAACACTGAATTGATGTTTTTATTAGGTTCGAACAGCCATATTATGGGTGTCAAAAAAAATGGTTGGTGGAATTTAGTCAAAACATTGATACACTGCAAATATTAACAGTTAGTGTATATATATATATATGGATAAATGCAAAAAATAAGCTCACATCTTTTAGCCATAAAAATTAATTATTTATATAGGCACATTCAATTATTTAATAGAAAATTATAATTAAACAATAGTATTTAGCAGTGTTATTGTTATATTGTTAATTGCAACATAAAGGTTTGAATACAGACTTTCAATTTCCCTTCCACTATCCATTTCATCTTATATAACCGATACACATAACCATATAATGTGAAAAGATAAATGATATTCAATATACATATTTAGTGCTGAACACTCCATTGATCCAGATCATCATCTTTCACAACATATATATATATAATCAGTGCTTAGTTTATATTAAGATAGCAAACCTTCAATTTTAGTGGACTTCAATTTTTCTCTACTCTACAACTCCAGACACCTCATATTTTTGAAAATCTGATGATGGAATGTTCATAGCCATTATTGATACCAATATTGCTGTCGTAACCAGGTTGACTTAAAATCATTCTACCCCTCATATATTGGACCTTTATATGCCCATTTAAATACACAGAAGAGGGATGTGCAAAATTTAGGTTAAATTTGTAATATGCGAATACATAATGTATATACTGAACATTAGATGTAGTAATTTAATTTAGAAGATTATTCATTATTAAAAGTTAATGGATTTAGTTTCTACATGATGACCGCCTCTACAATCGTAAACGTTGCAATCATAAAAAAAGTTGGGTATCCATTTATTAATCAATATTAAATATAATTCAAGTGCTGTTTCAATAGTAATAGTTTATAATTGTTTAACAATTACACACAGATATATTATACATACATGCATATTAAATCAAATTTCCATAATCTTAAAATAATGAAATCTTACAGATATTATTCATTACAATGAATTAATATTCCGTTTCAAAAAATACTGATATGTAATAATATATGATTAAAAAAATGCGATGTTAATTAAAAAAAATTTAAATGGAAGAAGTGTTGTTCAATCCAAAACAATCTACATAGAAATAAATTTTCAAAATTTAATTCAGTACTAATAGTGCTTTTTAAATCAGATTTTAAGTTCAGTCACCTCGAACTCTCAAGAGGTTTATAAAATGATCAAGTCTGCTGTTCTGAAAAAAAAAAATCAAATTAACATTTAAAGATTTCAAATAATCAAGGGAAACACTAGTGAACAAATTATGAGTGAGTTCAAATGACCCTAATAGGTTCCACTCACCAATATTAAATAGAAAGCTTCATTCTAGGGGAAATGTTTAAAATAACTATTTGAAAATTCAATATTTTGTAGTGTCAACTCTAATATAATAATCATATTGTCGTTGTTTTGTTTTGTTTTTTAACCGAGTAAAATTTATAAAAAAATGTTTATACAATTAATGATCAATCATTTATAAAAAATACGTTTGCTAAAGTTATTACTTTATACCATTTTTCTATATGGCAAATCAAAATAACGGTAACCATGAGGTCAGTATCTCGAAGAGTAAAATATTCTCAGTGCATCACAACTCATTTAAGGACCGTAAATAGCTTTGGGACACTTTAATCTATGGATAAACATAACTAAATATTTATTTACCAACCGATGAACTGGCTCTAATCTAGAATCTCTAGTTATATATATATATAAAATTATACTTGAATTTGAACTGAGATCATAGTGACAAAATAATAGATTAACTGTTATTCTATAAAATGCTTTTTTTATAAGATGGCCTTGTGTTTTTCACAGGTTATGGAGATGGGGATTAATATTTTAAAAGCACTAACAATAATGAAATCGAATTGTGGTGAATTTATTGTTTGCCCAGTATAAGAATTGTGTAAATGATTTAGCAAAAAAAAATTATTTTTTTTCAAATCTCGTGATTTAATCATTGGATCAATAATATGAAATAAAGATAAAAAATATACCGAACTTTATGGTGATTAGCTAAATATGTTTATATATATTTAAGAATTTGCTTATTTAGGATTTATAACATAATATAGAATAGAGATGACAACTTTTATTGATATATTCGTTTTATCTATTCATTTATAGTTGCACAAAGATAAACCAGCTTAATGAAGTAAAAGAACTCCATATAACTTAAATATGAAAATTACTGCTCCTGATAAGATGACTGAAAAATTTTAGGTGATGATATATTAGATTCAAAAATATTATTTTTTAGGAATATATGGATTCATGAAGTTGCATGGTCTGATCATAAGGATGTTTATATTGTTCCAATTTTTAAAAATTAGAAGGATTCGATTATTACTCACCTTAGTAAAGACTAAACAGTAGCAAATCCCTCCATAGAGTAGTGCCAACTGGAACAAATCATAGTAATCAATATTTTTTAGAATGTTTGTGCATTGAAATTCCTGTCTATTGTCTACTCATCCAATATTTCCAGAACAATTTCCAGTTTGTGGCTTTTAACAGTGAGAAGCCTTGGATCTGAAATAACTAATTCTAGATCACTGGATCTAATGCAATGCTTCAATAACCATGGCCTTTTAGTTAACTATAAAGCTATAGACACAAAATGAAAACAATAATGTTTTCAATACAACCTCAATCACTTGTATAGACATATAGGTCTGAACCCAATTCAGTATCTACATCTTTTAACATTTTTGTTTTAATAGCATAGTCATCATCATTCTTTGCCAGGATTGGTATAAAGCCACTATAACATTACAAGATCACTATTTCTTATGCTTACCCAAGCTGTTGAAACAGTAGTGATTCTATCTGTATATGGTGCCATCAGTGTGAGTCATAGTAATCAATGGATGCTAGAGGTTTATGTTTTAAAATCCCTATCTAGTGGTGTCTCATGCAATATTCTCAGACTAGCTTGTAGATTGTGACCTATGAAAATACTGCACCTAAATCTTTGAATTTAGTCAAACCCCCTTGCAGCTCTACCTTATACAACTTTCTAGTTAACTATAAAATAAAAACACAATAATGTTTTCAATCTAAGCTCAGTCATTTGAATAACTTACAAATCTTTACCCAAGTCAATATCTATACATTTTGTTTGTTTTTTGTTTTTTTAATAAACATAGTCACTACCATTTTATTGTGTTCACTGACTGGCACTACTTCAGGAGAGAGTTTCTACTGTTTAAACAGTTTGTTTGAACATAAGATATAATGATGTTGTGATATATTAATGGTCTAATGTCAATTTTAGTCGAAGAATAATAGTGACTATGATTGTAAAAAACAAAGACACCAAAATGTATAGATACTGAAATGGGTTCAGATCTATATGACCTGGGTTGAAAACATTATTGTGTTTTTTTTTCAGTGATCAAAGCTTTATAATTAACCAAAAATGCAAATGTTTGCTGCTGGAGGCTTGCAATTAGATCCAAAAGTCTATATGCAGTGCTTTCAGATCTAAGGCTCTTCACTGATAAAAGTCACAAGTTAGAAACTATTCTGGGAATATAGGTTGAGGAATCACTAGACTAGGAATTTCAATGCACAAACCTTGTAGCATTCATTGATTATTATTGTTTGCACTGAATAGAATATGTAGAGTGGTGCTAGTTTTAACAGATTGTGTAAATATAAGATATGGTGATTACATGCTGGTTCAATGATTTAGTAAAAATTCTTTATTTTGATAAATAGGATATTTCCAGTGTTAGATGAATGGTTATCAGGAGACATAATGTGGATTTACAGAATTAAAAATCTATGCAAATGAAAGTATATGTTAGGAACAAAAGTATGATTTACATATTGTTTTTTATTGGTTTGAATAAAATATTTAAATCAATTAATTAACTGAATTTTTGGAATTCTTTGAAATTAGTTGGTTTTCTATCAATATATATTTGTATTGTATTGCTTTTACATGATCTCAAGTTATTACAAGTGAAAAATCTGATTCATTTGAAATGTAAACTTGTATTAAACAAAAATGTAAATTTGCTTTAACCTTGTTTTTAATTTTTGTGACTGTTGTCTTTCAAACTCTTTATAGTAAACTTAATATAATAGGTTTGACGTTGAAATTTCTGCATTAATTAAACTGACAACATGATCCATTAGTTTAGATTCTGGATTTGCAATATGCTAATGATTGTACTATTTTTTCCAATTCAAATGACAATTAACCTATTCAGTCAGTATAGAAATATTTGAACTTAGGATTTTCAATGCATATTTATCTTCCACATCATCACAAACAACTATTACACATGACCACACACATGTTAAAAAATAAATGATATATAATATGCATATTTTGTGCAGAACCAGCACTCAACAAACTAATCTAATGTTTTGAGAACACCAAATAAGAATTTGTATTAGTGATTACTGTTCAAAATCTTTTTCAGCCAATAATAGAAAAATTATTTAACAACTTTTACTTTGGTGGTTATCAACATAAAAAATATATTTAATATTTTGATAACATTTTAAATAAAATACAGACTTCGGCATTAAGGTGTAGGACAAATTACAACATAACACTGCTTTTAGCAAATTTTAAGATACGTTATTTTACCAAAGTAAAATAGTTCCTGCAATTAAATTAACTGCTAAGAGATTTTATTTTACCTAACCCATTAATATAACATTATTAAAATTTAATGGCAAGATCAAAAGTCCAATTAATATGTTCTTCAACTTGCTGGATGTAATACTATCTCATCTTTATTATATTAGAAATGTAAAATGAATAATCAATAAAAAAACTTTTAAAAGAACTTTTATAATAATATTGTGCATGGGATCCTGGGGAGATGCATATTCAGTTTGCATGTTTGCAATATAAAAAAGACAATATTAATTGTTTTCCTTATGAAGATAAGCAAAAAATAGAATATAATGAAGAGTGCTATAATTAGATGTGGTACTGAAGTATTTCAGAAAGTTTGTTTTATAGAAATTTGTGAAATATAAATTAATGTAGTAGTGGAGCAATATGTTCTATATGTAGATATATCTGTAGTGCAAAGATTGTTTTTTATAATCATTGAAAAACTTTTTATTATTATTACTATTACTATTATCACTATTATTACTGCTGCTACTGCTACTGTTATGATGATGAGTATAACTATGACTATTATTACTACTACTATCACTACAACTACTACTACTACTGCCACTACTACCATCACAACCACCACCACCACTACTACTACTACTAGACCACCACTACCACTATTACTACTACTACTACTATATTTCTTCTTTATCTTTTGGAGTTGGAACTGCCATATTCATTTGCAAATAGTTGTGCTGTTGTTGATAATATTGGTGAGTGAATGACAAAGATTAAAAACATTTATGGTTGATTCACAACCTAAAACTGTAAAGAAAATTTGATTATTTTCAGAATCTGATCACTCCACATAAAGATTATTCTATAGTTGGTAATAAACATTTTTGCAAATAATTCTTCAGAGATGCAAGAAATGTTCAATGAGTTGTCACATTAATGTAAAAAAAGTAGGACTTGCTGTGTATTTGTAAATTAGTGAATTGAAATATCATGTACCTGTGTTGTTAGTCTAGTAAATAAATTTAAAGATGGTGCTGCAGTCAGTTCTCACTCCTGAAGAATATGCTTGATAAACTGATGAGGATAAAAGGGGGCAGAATCCTATTCTCACTCTCTCAGTCCAGGATTTTTCAGTATGGAGCTGATACAAAATGTATTGGAATAATTAGTAGGATTCTGTGACAAAGCCATAAGTGATAATGGCTGATCTGATTAAAATTGTAAAGCTCGGACACATATGGGTAACATTTGAACTTTATAGCATAATGCAAGATTTATTGTATTTATCTTTATCAACTAATATGTAAAATATTTGTACTTTTATAATGTTTAAATATAAATATATATAAAATAGTAAGTACATGCTCACTTATTTCTTTATGCTATCTGGCTGATTTTCTTAAAGATAGAAAAACCCTCAGATATAGCAGAGTGGCACAGTTCAACAGTTTGGAACCTAAAGAGAAGCAAAATACTGTAAACTTAAATAGTGGAAAAAGAAAACATGGTGGCTGCTAATTCAACAATATGCGAGTTTGACATAAATAATGTTGAATCATGGAAAAGCTATATTACACAGGTTGAATATTATATTTTCATAAATAAAATCAAAGATGACCGCTGTAAAATTTTCACACTTTTGTATTTTTCTGGATAAGATATGATCCAATTAACTAATAGGCTTACTGACCCAAACATTCAGAAGACTTAACATATCAAGAGTTCACACAGAGACTGAATGAATATTTCATTCCAAAAACCTCAAAATGGAATGCACATATTAGGCTAAGAAATAGGATACAGTTACCACAGGAAGACTACAATTTGACATTAAGGAAACTAGTTAAGGACTGTAATTTTGACCCTGAAATAAATTACTCTCTGTTGGAACAATCTTTGTATGGGATGACAGATAATAATTTTAGAAAAGTGCTATTGAGCAATCCATATATTACCTACAAAAACACCATGGATAAATGCATTGCACAGGAAGCCATACTAAATATGGCATCTGAGTATACCAGATCAAAATCTCCTGAAAAAATTCAAAAAGATAACATTGTGACTTGCAGTAGCCATAGCAAATAACTAAAATGTAATTGCTTTGAAAAAATGGGACATTTTAAAAAGAGTTGCAGGCATAAAGATAAATTGTGCAAAAACTTAACATAAAAATGCATCTAGCAGCAGTAGGTTATTCCAAAGATGGTGAGTCTCTGAGGAAGAAGCCAGATTTTAAATCTCAGGGAGAGATGGAATTCAGAAAATCATCCATTAAGGCCACATGAATCAAATCCTTTTAAGTTGCAAATTTTCAGAAAATGGATCACTATGGAATTAGATAGCAGTGCTGGGTTGTCATTAATGTCCCATAAAGACTGGATGAAGATCACATAAGACTATAATAATGATAATAAACTAAATCTATGTAAAGCAGAAGTACTCATCACAGGTGTAAATGGAAATAGAGTTGACATTCGTGGGAAAGTTACTGTACCAGTGACATTAAATGAAGATGTAAATTCTTGGTACTATATGTAGTAAATAAGGATATTAGCCTGCTACTCAGTAGAAATTGGTTTGCTTCTTTGGGGATACATATAAACATACTAAAAATAGATCGTGTTGAAAATATAATGAAAAAACGATATCCAAAATTGTTCATGCCAGGATTATCTGAATTCAGAATGAGACCAGTTGATGTAGAACTGGTAAAGGAAGAAAAAAACAGTTCTATGTAAACCTCGAATGATATTGTTTGCAATGAGAGAAAAGTTAGAAAATGCAATAACAGATCTGATGTCTAAAGGAGTTTTAACCCCTATGGAAGAGTCATCCTGGGTGATCCCTATAGTGTCTATTATGAAACAAGATGGAAGTATATGGTTATGTGGGGATTATCAAATCACTATTAATAAAAACATAAACAAGGGAGTGTATCTGGTCCTGAGTGTGTGAGAAGTGCTGGCGTTGTTATAGAAAGCTAATTATTTTGCTAAAATAGATTTGAAGGCTGCTTTCCACCAGATTCCCACAACAAAAAATATAGCAGAGCTACTCATCTTAACTAGACATAAAGGATTATTTAAGTGCAACAAATTACTATATGGCATAACAGTTGCACCAAATGTTTTCCAAGCAAAAATGGATATGTTGCTTATAACCATTGACAGCATAATCCTTTATCCGGATGATATTCTGATTATTGGAGTAACAGAGGTCAAATTCAAAAAGCACATAGATCTGGTTTGCTCAAAACTGGCACAAGATAAAGTGAAATTAAACATAACAAAATGCATATGGTCCACAAGGGAAATTAAATTCCTAGGACATGTTATAAATGCAAATGGTCATCATCCAGATCCTGAAAAGGTGAAAGCCATAAAGAATGTGGAAAATCCAAGAAACATGAAAGAGCTGCAAGCATTTTGGGACTGTTAAATTTCTACAAAAGTTTTTTAGCAGGAAAATCACAAGTATTATCACCATTGTATATGTTATTAAAGAAAAAACAATGTTTGGTCTGGAATACTGAACAGGGCAATGCATTTAAAGCTGAAAACCCTTGCTCACATCAGAAGTATTGTTAGTTCATTACTGGAGTGATTGGGCTGTGTGAATTACAACAGACACATCTGAATACAGTGTGGACACTGTCATCTCACATTCATGCTATGAAGGGGAATGCCTGATTACTTTCACTTCTAAAGTGGTGACATAAGCAAAAAAAACTATGGCCAAGTGGACAAGAAAGCATTGGCTGGGGTTTTTGCAGTAAAAAAATGGCATCACTACTTGTATGGACTGAATTTCATGATTTATAGTGATCATTGCCCTCTCACTGGATTTTTGGCTGTGAAAAAAAATTATCTGAACCTTCAAGGCAATGTATGTTATGGTGGATAGGCATTATGTCACAATATGATTACAAGTTGTTATATAAGCCAGGAAAGAAGATAAGGCATTCTGATGCTTTGTCTAGATTGCTGGATGTTAAAGAAAACCTATATGAAATTAAAGTAATGAACTACACTGATGTGCTAAGTTCAAAAAACATAAATAGCGAAGTCATAGCCAAATGGACAAAGAAAGATAAAGGTTATGTCCAACTAATAAAATGGATAAGAAATGGATGGCCAATAAAATGTCTCAGAGAATTAAATAAAACAATTTGGATTGCCCGAAAAAGACTCTCTGTTTATAATGGATGCATATTGCAAAATGACTGCATGTTGGTCTCTATTGAGGGCAGGGTCAAAATTTTAAAACTATTGCATCAAGGATATCCAAGAGTTATGAGTATAAAAGCTCTAGCAAGATCATATGTGTGGGGGACCAATTTGATAACTTATATTGAAATTATGATAAAAGAATGTGTAAACTGTCAACAGACAACTAAATTACCTACCAAATAGCTTGCAACTTGGGAAACACTGATTTCTCCATGGATGCACATTTATATGGACCATGTTGGGCCATTAAATGGATAATTAATACTGTTAGTGATTGACATGTATTCACAATGGAGTTCATATTAGTTAAGGATACCAGTACTGAAACTACCATATGAGTGTTAAATGAGTTCTTTGCTACACACAGCTATCCGAAATATATTGTGACTGATAATGGCTTAGGTTTTACTTCAATAAAAATTTATAGACTCTGAGTGACAGAGGAATAAAACATACTCTTACACCTCCATACCATCCTGAAACCAATGGTATAGCTGAGCAAGGAGTTCAACATCTGAAATATGGTTTAAAAAAATTAAAATTACAGAACATATCAGAAGCTTTGATACAAGCCATGTACACACAGCATGTTACTCACCTGGTTCAGTTACTAATGTGCCATGTCTGCACTCATCTGTCTCAACTGATACCTGACAAATCCAAGGGCAGACAACCTGTTCAAGCTAGGAAATTTTTATCTGGGGAGAGCATTCTGAAAGGTAGAAACTCTCAGACATAGCACGACTAAAGATTAATATTAAAAAAAGAAAATATTCAATGGATTTTTTTTTAAAAGAATATAGTAGTTAATAATCTGGAATAAAAGAAATTAATTATCTGAAATACCTTGGTGAGAATATTAATATGGATGTAAACACTATAGTTGAGATTAATCATAGAAATAAATTTGAATGAATCGATTTTAGTGAATGTAACTTAATATTTTAAAAAAATATGCCTAAGTGTTTTTTAAAAAAAGACTTTAATGGATGTGTTTTTTCATTTTTACTTATAGGACTGAAAAATTTAGATACTTAACTGAAGAGCAATATAAATATTTCCAACAATTCAATGAAATATGGAAAGGTATTTGTTGTAAATAACAAGAAATGATAAACTACATGTTAAGAGAATAAACAGGTATCACTGACATAATTGAAAAATTAAAAAATTGAAATGGTGTTATATGTTTAGATGAAATGATAATACATAAACAGTTGGTGTTTTTAACTGAATATTAAGAGATTGTAAGAGACAAATGAATAAATTAATAAAATCTGTTGGAATGATAATGGGGAGGTTACGAATCAGAAAAACTGGATTAAACTTGCAAATTATTTCGCTTTCTAGTAAATCAATAATTGTTGCAGATGATAATGATGACAATTATGGTGAAAGACATAAATTTGAGAAAAAATCTCATAATCTGATTAAAATAAGTTTATGGCACTTTTTTATATAGTAATAATTTTTATTATATATACTATAGTCAAATCATTATATTTAATAATATATCTGTGCTTCTGATAATTAACCATTTAGTATACTCTAATAATAGTTTGTGCAGCAAGTGAAAAGACAGTTCCAACTATTTAAATCATTGTTTGACTAAATTTGTACATCAAAGTAGTTACTTAAATTCATTGTTAAAAATAATAGCCCCTAATGGTTTACTATTTCGAGGCTCATAAGAGGTATGCAGCACTGGAAATGACATCCATGGTTCATGAGCTCTAGATTCTTCTATTCTCCCACATCACCAAACAGTACAGTCATTTACATCCTTAAGAAGTATATATTCTATAAAATAAAATGAGATGCTTATATTTGTATATGGTGTTTAGATATACATTATTTACTCAATATAAAAACGATACATATATTCCATTAAAAAAATTTCATCTTTACACCTTTAGATTTCAGCTTACCGTATTTTTACATTGATTAAGAACACTCTCTACCCCATCACACATACACACTTGTCATATTTTATTTCAAATTAAGTATAGAAAACGACTTTTCTTACTGGTGGCTAAAATGAATTATTGTATGGTTAAATTGCATATTTTATGCTAATCAATTTGTGAATGTCTATTTCGATTCTCAGCACCGTCTGCTGAGCTTTTGCTGTCACCTTGAACCGAATTGGAGCATGCCTTCTTTTCCCCTCCTCGTCTACTGCCTGTCTCTTGCCTCCAGCCTTTTTTGTTAGACCACTTACGAATGAAATTTGACTTTAATTTTTAATTCAGTATAACTTTTTAAATCAGTTTTACTTCCTAATCTAGTTTTAAAATATGGCACTTTAAATTCGTAAAAATGTTTTTGTTTATCTTAAGAATATAAAAGATTGTAGTTATCCCCGATAAGTTCATAACTGCATTTGACCCACATTAAGGTTGTTATTAAATCAATTATAATTTTAAAAAATATTTTGTAACTACGTAAGTGTGTGCACATTATGCGTCGACATTAACTCGCGCATTCATATAAAGAATGTTTAGTAATTACAATTGATTTATACCCCCCCTCCTCAATTGAGATTTTAATATTGTAATAAAAAATGCCGTTGATAATGGCTTTAAATCATTGGACTTTATGTTTTTTTTTTAATTTAATGTTAAACTTTTGAAATAATCGCTTCACAAAACCATTTTCTATTTTTTTTCTCACTTTAGTACTTTAGGTAGCCTATTTTCACAAATTATGCTTTTCCTATTGCAAAATGTCTGCTACTATATATATTGTAACTATAAATAAATTGCCAATAATAGTATTAACAAGCAATATAGTAGTAATAAAATGAACAGATATCGCATATATATAAATTTGCTTAACAAAACTCCTAAGATATAACGACTTCAAATAAATACATCGCAAATTACATTAAAAAAAAATTCATTATATTCATTAATTGACTTTTTTACCATTATTCAAGATTTTTATATACTATATTCCTAAATCGCATATCTATACTTCTGGTGGTACATATACTTCTAAATGTCATATTCTTTCTTCTAGTGGTATATGTATTTCCAGAAAATAATTGCTCAAAGGAAAAAAAATTAATAATTATAAAAATATATATTTCCACACTACTATAATAGTATAAGTAATACAATGCAACCCTCTGAGTGAAAACATGGAACTTTTTAATAATACATACAATGAATACCTTTTCAGCAATAACAAACATAACATAATACTTAAATTTCGGTTGACATGTTATGCATAATATTTAGAATTGAAATGTTTTAAGACATGCCAAATAGTACTCAAATCATTTCACATTTTATTAATTACTTTATTGCTAATATCTTTAATGTAAAATTTTATTTAAAAATTACTACATTATTTTACTATTTACAAAGTTGGTTAATAAAATTCACATAGGTGAGTAAATGAAAAATAGATAGTCATCCATTTTAATGCATAGAGATAATAAAAAACTACTTCATCACTATATAATATTTTATCCTGAAATAGGGCATAATCAGATGATCCTAGAGAGTAGTATCATTCCAATTCTACAACACCCCATATAATGTCAAATGACATGGGGATATGGTTCTTGATAAAGTCCTTTATCTTGGAACAAAATGTTATATAGTTATAAGGCAGTTGTTGATTTTGATATGGGTGATTACTTATTTATTTATTTACTATACTTTGTTACATATTTTTAACATATCTCTTTAATATTTGATTATTTCACCATTATTATAATATCTCTAACAATATTATCCTAGTATGCCCTTAAATTATTATCCAGATTTTAAAAAACAAAAGTATGAATTATTTCGCCATACAAATATGGCTCTACATTTTTATATTAATTTCTAAATTTCTGTCATTTTTTACATCATTTTATGTTTTTATTTTCGTGACCATAGCATTTTTAAGCATTTTATTAATATTGATGTTGTTTTATATTTTTGTAAAAATATATATGATTTAATATTAGATACACATTAGTAGAAAATTTTACAGGGCATATGGCTAATGGATGTTACCATGATTTGGTATTTGAATTGAGATAAAATTTGAGATCTTTATCAGGTTTGAGGCAAGCTTAGGATTTTTTTCAGATGGATAAACCATAGCAAATTTATCTAGAAATTTTTATTCAGTAAAGAGTATATATTCTGAGTGTGCAAACCAAGAAATAAAAATCATAAACACTCACCAAGCCCTGTGTCTAATGATTTTAGTGCTTAGACTAAATAAAAATAATGAATCCCTAGTTATTATTAAAATATATATATATTTAGTTTAAAAACTATTTTTAAATTATAGAAAGATATCTTAGGAAGATTCATGACTGTTAGCTATTTTAGGAAATGTGGCATGATAAAATATTGTATTTGTATTCTGTAAAGTTCATTAAAGTGTATGTAATTATATATTAAGGTTTTTCATTTTATCTGGATTATTCAATTTCTGTTTATGATTAAACATATACAGTATGGTAATTGTATTCATTGCAGCCAAAAAATTCTTAAGTTCTTTAAATAGTTTTGTATTTCTTTCTTAGGATTACTTTTATTATGTGCAAAATATAGCTCACAGGTATTGTGATTTGTTGAATAAGATTTTTTTTAAATTAATTAATATAAGAAAAATGTAAAATTTATATTTGAATATAATAATTGATACTATGATTGATATCTTAATGTAATTAGCATTAAATTTCAGTAATAAAATAAAGACATATTTATTAGGCTATTTTACACTTGTATTAAAATATTTGTAGTAGCACATTAAGAGTTTTTTTTTACTTTTATCAGTGCCATATTCTCATGTCATAAACATATCAGCTATTTGTAAACCACAACTTTATTTAATTGTATTATATTATATTTATCTTTTCTGACTATTTTGCATCATAGTGATACTCGGAGGGTAAAGCAACAAGCTCTTATGTCTAAAAAGATTTTTATATGGTAGTTTTAAGGGTCATTTTCATTGCTAAAAGAATGTCTTAAAATGCTTCTCTGGCAATATTACCAAGAGAATGATATAATACCTTCGATTGTGCTTTTGTTTTAATGCTTGATAAACTATTTCTAATTAGATTTGAAATGAGAAAGAGGAAAGGTTTAACTGGGTTTAAAAGTAATATGAATTAAAAAAAACAATAAAATCTGTTTATAACTACAGAATTTACAATTACTGTAATTTCTGCATAAATAAAATTATAAATACATATTCTGAGAGAAATATATTTATAATTAAGAAAGGTCAGTTAATTTGACTCATTTTAATCCATGAGCTTTGATATGATTATATAAAATGTAATGATCTACCTTCATTAAATTATTAGTAATATTTACTAAGACAATAAACCTAAAGCATAAAAATTACTTACGTAATCAATATACATTAAATCAATTTATAATTACAATTTTAAATTATTAGTAGTAATTAGCAAACCAATACATTATCTAGTAGTAATAATAAGTATTAAAAATTGAAAAATTAATAAATATTAATATATCTATTATGATAAATATTAAATATTAAGCATGGGAAAGAAAATACTTATCAAAATATGTCTGCTAATAGCTTATAACAATATGTTTGAGATTAGCTTTAAATATTAAGCAGAAAATATTAAAAAATGTTTGATAATAATTTTTAAGCATTAAGAAGAGAAAACTAAAATAAATATTAATTTTGTGGCAATCATTTTTAAAGGTATTTTACTCTAATAAAATAGATCTTACCCAATGCTTACATAATTCTGATTTTATGACTAATTAATTAGAATATGTTTAAACCTTTTGGTTATATGATTTAACAGATTGTCACTATCATATAAACTTCAATGATGTTTCTGTTTACTTTCTTTAGTGTTTCTTCATTATTAACAGGTATAATGATGGTATGAATGGATTATGTGGCCACCATAGATATATCTACAAAGATTGCAAGCAATCTGACAAGGAACTAGTTGTTGTTATTTCAGTGATGAGAAATGGGCAGGAACAATGCACTTTAAAATTGACAGAAGGCAACATAGGTCAAATTTTGATGACAAGCATAATAATAATAAAAGATTTTACCCCACCATGGTGAGACTATCAATAATAGTGTGTATTTTCTTATGAAAAGTTCACAATTTAGAAGACTTCACAAATGAGTAAGAAATGTTATTCTGACCAGCTTAACTCACTTGAATGTCATTAACTAAGTTTCTTAGTAAAATTAAATGAACCACATGCTGAATCTTCTCATTCAGTGCTATTTTTATTTTTTTCAAACTTCTTTCTTGAGTTTTTATCTGTAATAAAGTTACAACTCTGTTCAAATGAACAAAAAAATTATCTATCACATCTATTCCTGAACTTATACATGACACTATCCATAATAGCACACAATAATATAATCTAGATACCCCTATTCTTGTCTTCTAATTATTTTTAACTAATTGCATTTCTTTTCTTTTAATACCCAAAATAAAATTTTATTTGTCTTAATAAAAGAATATATGAATCCAAAAAAAATCATTTTATGTAAATTTTTTTCAAATGTAATTCTACTTTTTTTCTATATACACAGAAACATTAGACAAGACAGTAATTTTTATCAAATTATTACAATTAAATAGATTATCTAATTTTTCTCTGTAAAACATATATATTAGCTTACTTAATTTTTTCTTTTCCTTTTCTTTAAAAAAGTACATGCCCTATACTAATTGAAAGTAAGAAATAGAACTGCAATATTACAGAGAAAGAAAAAAAAATCAATTCTGACTTGAATATTCTTGATTGTAACTTTTGCTCTTTTAAGAATTTATGATTATAAATGAAACCTGTGAATTCTCCATTCAATTTTTTTTAAAATAATATTATTTAACTGATATTGTTTTTCCCTAAGATTGGTTTTCATAAACCATTTTAAATACATTAAGATTATCAATTAATACACTATTTCAATGTGTTAACCACAATTAACTTTTATAAAACTAAAATTAATGCCTTCACTTTATTGTTTTTTCTTTCTTTCCTATATCAATTTTATAGTGTGGCAAGAAAATTTGTATGCTCAGACTACTCTAAACCATTACAGTATTGCTATGTATGAAAATTAATATTTAATTATGATATTGGTTTGTTATAAAACATTATAATATTAATAATAAATACATACGTTAATAATTATTATCATAACTATAACTCTGTTACTTAATTAGTCTAAACACCTAATGCAATTACAATTAAATCCATCGGCCTGTAATTGGCTCTAGGCTGCATTTACAATTTCTGAAAAGAGGAACTTTAAAAAAGGTATGCTTTTATTTTTTTAGATGATTTCTTCTCTACTCAATTGTTTTATATATATATTATCATCACATCAGATCAGATTCAAAAATTACTCAGCAAGGGGTGATTATTTTTTTGTACTCAAATCCAAAATTTGTTATTTAGCAAATTATCATTATTTATAAAACAAAATTGTTGTTTCGTGTCACCTATTTAGAAAACAGTTTTGATCTGATTAATCAGTCAAATTTAATAATACAAATTAATAAATTTGTTTACATTTCTTTTCTCTAATTTTATTTAAAAACCTGTCAGATAACTTTCTATATAATTTATTAACGAACAGAAATATCAGGTACCTAAAACAAAAGTTCAACAAAAAAAAATGTACATTAATTAGGTTTATAAGTATTTTTTTTAAAAAATGAAGAAAAAGAATGAGAGAAAAAAACAACTTAAAAACAAGATTCTATGTTATGGCTATTGACATTTTTGCAAATCCGGTTCAGTGTTAAATATGTGATATTAAATAAATATATATTGAACAGATTGAAAAAAAAGATTATAAGTACTATGCTAATAATATAATTGATCTTAATCTGCTCTCCTTATTAATCACATTACCCTACTTTATGTAATACACTGGCATATTAAGATCGTGAAATCTAAAATTGCAGCTTGGCTCCATCACTACTGGTCAATGTCAAATGACCACCTATGTAATAATTATTCCATATTTTTTATAAAATATTTTAATTAAGAATACAAATTGTAAACAGTATAAGGTTAAGCTAAATATTTATTTTATATCCGAACATAGGAAAGAATAAAAAGCTTTGGTAGTTTAGTATTTTTATTGCTATGACGAATTACGCTTAACATGTTTTTTGCCGGTAAGATTTCATCGAAGATTAGATAAACAATGTCATGGCAACAAAGATACTGACAAGACTAATTCACGGGAATACTGATTTTTTGATCGAGGTGTTCCACAAGATTTAAAAAGTCGAGAGACCTATGAGAAATTTTGTCATTTCTCTGTCTTTTGCGGTTTTTATATCGACGTGAGCACAGTGATTTTTAGATCATATTTTCATATATTTCATATCTAATATTGACATTATATTACTAAATAGAGTGAATTTTTAACTGTGGATTGGATGATATTATACTAATTTCCACCGTCATTATTTGTAAGTAATTTTTATTTTGTTTCTTAATAATTAAATATAGTAGTTTTTAAGACATATATCACCATTACAGGTTATTTTTTAATTTGTAAATTTCATAATTTTATGTACTACCTTTTCGGTTATTTTTTATTTTACTTCTTTTGGGTCATCTTCTTTTTATTTTTTCTTATAAATTATCCTTATTTTCATTAAAAAAAGACTACACTTTAAATTTCATAATTTTATGTAATACATTTTAATCAGGATGTTTTATGTCCGCCATTTTCATTGTATGGCAGATTCGCACTATATCGGGAAAAGTGTTTTTTATTGTCTTTAATTTTAAAATTACAAATATTTTTTATAATTTTTTTTGCAATTATTTTGTATTCACTTTGAATTTATAATATTTTTAGTAAATTACTATTAATTTATGTATTTTTTTTTTGGTGCATGTAATTATTTTGCTTTTTCCGGTGAACAATAAACTTGGCGCCATCCGTTTTTTTTCCCTATGAGATGGCTTTTTTTTATGTCTGCCATTTCCACTATAACAGATTGACACTACATCAGAAAAAGTGTTTTTTTTTTGTCTTTAATTTTAAAATTATAAATATTTTTTATAAATTTTTTGTCAATTATTTTGTAGTCAATTTGAATTTATAATAATTTTAGTAAATTACTATTAATTTATGTAGTTTTTGGGCATATGTAATTAATTTTTTTTTCCTGACGAATGACAAACTAAGCAAAAGCATATATATTTGACAGTACCTATTTAACATTTTTTGGTCTTTTAGAGAAATTTTTTTTTTTGTGCTAATTTTTGCAGTTTTGCTTAAAATCAATTTTTAAGTGAATGTCTTATATATATATATTTTTTTGACAGTACCTATTTAACATTTTTTGGTCTTTTAGAGAATTTTTTTTTGTGTGCTAATTTTTGCAGTTTTGCTTTAAATCAATTTTTAAGTTAGTGTCATATATATATTTCTTGCTATTAGATGTCCTCTTTAGTATTATGCTTGTATTAGATGTCATCTTTAGTATTATTCTTGCTATTAGATGTCCTCTTTCATATTATTCTTGCTATTAGATGTCCTCTTTCATATTATTCTTGCTATTAGATGTCCTCATTCATATTATTCTTGCTCTTAGATGTCCTCTTTCATATTATTCTTGCTCTTGGATGTTATTTTATTATTATTCTTGCTCTTAGATGTCCTCTTTAGTATTATTCTTGCTATTAGATGTCCTCTTTAGTATTATTATTGCTATTTTTACCGGTTGTCCTCTTTCATATTATTCTTGCTATTAGATGTCCTCGTTCATATTATTCTTGCTATTAGTTGTCCTCTTTCATATTATTCTTGCTCTTAGATGTCCTCTTTCATATTATTCTTGCTCTTAGATGTCCTCTTTAGTATTATTCTTGCTATTAGATGTCATCTTTAGTATTATTATTGCTATTTTTACTGATTGACCTCTTTAGTATTATTATTGCTATTAGATGTCCTCTTTCATATTATTCTTGCTATTAGATGTCCTCTTTCATATTATTTTTGCTATTAGATGTCCTCTTTAGTATTATTCTTGCTATTAGATGTCCTCTTTAGTATTATTCTTGCTCTTGGATGTCCTCTTTCATATTATTCTTGCTCTTAGATTTTCTCTTTAGTATTATTATTGCTATTTTTACCGGTTGACCTCTTTTGTATTATTCTTGCTATTAGATATCCTCTTTCATATTATTCTTGCTATCAGATGTCCTATTTCATATTATTCTTGCTCTTAGATATCATCTTTAGTATTATTCTTGCTTTTAGATATCATCTTTAGTATTATTATTGCTATTTTTAACGGTTGACCTCTTTAGTATTATTCTTGCTATTAGATGTCCTCTTTTGTATTATTCTTGCTATTAGATGTCATCTTTTATATTATTCTTGCTATTAGATGTCCTCTTTCATATTATTCTTGCTATTAGATGTCCTCTTTAGTATTATTCTTGCTCTTGGATGTTCTCTTTTGTATTATTCTTGCTCATAGATGTCCTCTTTAGTATTATTATTGCTATTTTTACCGGTTGACCTCTTTAGCATTATTCTTGCTATTAGATGTCATCTTTCATATTATTCTTGCTATTAGATGTCTCTTTCATATTATTCTTGCTCTTAGAGGTAATTTTTAGTATTATTATTGCTATGTCTACCGATGTTATTACATTTTATTATATTAATTTTTTTTTCAGAAACAACAAACATGGCATCCAATTTCTACCAGATGGCTTACTTCTTTACTGCTTTTTATTGCTATGACATATTACCACAAAGACTTACTACTCTAATCTTTCGATCTTTAACGTAATGTCTCCACATGATTTCTGAACACATTTTATCGATTAACATTGTCCGGAAATCACTAGGAGATGTTATCTTAAAGATCAGAAGATTAGAGTAGTATGTCTTTGTGGTAATATGTCATAGCAAGAAAAATACTAAAGTACCAAAGCTTTCTTGTAGGTTGATTTACATAAAAATTAGCAAGACAGCATATCAATTTTCATTCCACACCCATCTATTGTTTATATGAAAATAGAATTCTAAATTTCTTTAAATAAAATTAATCAATTTATATTCGAATATTTTATCAGAACTGTAATCTTACTTATTTAAAGTGAGATTTATTCAATAAATATTTCATTGATTATTTTGGGAGTTTCTTTTAATCTGACTTTTTTACATATTTATAATATTGCTATTAATAAAATTTTGAACAAAATTTTTTTGATTAATATGGATGTAAGACATGTGAAATATGAATAAGAATAATCAAATAATTGAATGAAAATAACAACATTGAAACATGACTATGAACCTTGGATTGCAAAGTCACTTTGCCACTGCACAAAATCACCCAGAAAAGACATGCAAAATAAAAAATCCAGAAATAAAACTAATATAATTATATTAAATTTATTTTAAAAATAATATAATTTCTAAGCAAAATAAAATCTATGAAATATACTCCACTATTGCACTAACCTATACAGGTCACAATCAAGTGGTTAATTATTTAGGAAGTTATATAACAGTCAATCATCAGAAAAGACAGGTTGAGATTTTATTAAAAACCAGTATCTGACAATATTAGAATATGATTTGAATACTTAAAAAAAAATTAATAAGAAAATAAGCTATAAAAATAAACAATGTATTTATAAAAGAAAAAAATATTAAGAATATAGGACATTCTTCTACTATTATTTTGAAAAAGGTATTTAGTAGATATACTTTTTAATAATATAAAGGCTGTATTGAAGTTTGTGATAAGTTTTAGAAAAGATAATAAATAGTCACAAACTGTGATCGATGATGATCCTGTAATGATTTATTAATAGAATCTATTACCAGGCTTTTCTGTCTAAGTTTAAGTGGACAACTTTATATAATATGTATTAACAATAAATAATTAAGACAATATTACTATTTACACTCCAATAAAAATATTGAAAATATTGAAGATAACATTAATACCTTTATAGTAATAATAATCTTTGTCAAAAGCAATAATTATATACAATAGTGTTATCTTTGACAATGATCAAAAAATATTTTGATTCTGCTAAAGATTTCCAGAGTTTTGTTTTAGTATTGCTTGTAGTTTATTATATTACAGAGATAAAGTTATCATAATTAAGGATTAAAAAATATGATTTGCAAAAAAAAATGTGATTATATTTATTTGTGGTTGTCGTCCATCTTCTAGCTTTAATAATTAATATTGAAATATTCCTAGAAAAACAATTTCTATTAAAGGTAGAAAATTTACTAATTCTTACCTATTTATCATTGGAATAAACTTGTTGATATTTGCTGTTAATTTTCCATCATTTGTCACTTTATGAATATATCCAAATATACATCCATTATTATTCCATTTTTCTGTTAAAAGATGTGTTCTACAAATTTCAACTTTTTTGTATCACATTTAGATGCTTTTTTTTTCTGGAAACATTATAAAATTATTACTTATTTGTTAAGTTAATGTTAGTAAAAAATCCAATAAAAAATCTCTTGCGGTTTGTACTTAGCAGAGTATATCTCAATTGATCATAATATAAGTGAATAAAAATTTCTAACAATTTTTACAGTTAAAGTATAAAAATTCAAATATATATTATATACAACAAAATATCACAACAAAACCCTCCTAATTATATTTCATGCAATTTTCAACTTTTATGTTTAGCATTCTTCAGATTACCTTTCTATAAATAGTATTTGTACCAATTATTGGCAATTTGTCATTTTTAGAAAGTTATTGTATGTTATGTCCTCTATATTTTAATGTTATATAGAAAAAAACAATAAATACACTACTAAAGTGGATCCTAAATAATGTTGTTAACCAATATTCAAATTAATTTTTGTCATTGCTATTATCATTGCTTATTTTATGCAACAATTTACGAACTTATACGGAAATAAAAAGTGGAGTAATTTTTCACTAATTCTTATTTTATCTTGATATTAAAATTGTTCTGGGTCTAAAAAATATAAAATATATATTATCTAATATGTATTTAATTTTTTATCAACTAAATTCTTATATATTGAAATAGACACTTTACGATGTTTCATAGCAATTTATAGGTCATAAGATTTATAAAGAAAGGGATTGAAAAATTTTCTATTTAGCTATTTTCCGTCCAAATGTTTAAACCTCATATATAGAAATATGACCAGACATTAAATTATTTGTATATGTTGTTATAAATATGAATATAAAAATATTAATTCTAGATACATTTATTTAACAAATAGAATTAACCATATTTTCAACTTTTCAATAGGCAAAATAAGTCCATTTTAAATCATTTTAAACCTTCTTTTAATTAATTAATATCTAAATTAAATAAATATATTTTTATAACTTTTGTTTAACTTTAGCTAAACTTAAACTAAAGGGATAGAAATTTTATTTAGACATTCTTTATTGTCAAAGTTATATAAAATGTTTTGTAAATCTAATTAATTTACAATAATTTGATTAATTAAGAATCTAAGCTAATTATAACAAATCATTTTTATTTTTTATATTTATATGCTTTATTTTTTTGTTTGTTATGTTTTGATTTAGTCAATCAGGCATTCCAGATGTTTTTAGACCAATTACTATAAAGTCTGATTCAAAAATGTAAAAGGGAGAAAATTCTTATATTATTTATTTAGTTGGTTATAGTTGTTATTATAAGTTGTCTTTGATAATCAAAGGATGAAAGTTGTTTGTCATTGAGTTAAAAGTTATTTCATCAGAGTTAACTCTAGACTTAACTGGTGTATGGATAATACATAAAGAGAGATATAACTTTATTTACATAATGAATCAAATTTATGGAGTGTACAACATTTACCAGCCAGACATCAAATAAAATATTGTATACTTGAAACAGAAAGCAAGCTTGAATAATTAAAAAAAAAAAAATTATCTTTTGCTGCTAATTAAAAACACCCAGTTCTGACTAATGTCCTGAATTTTTTTTACTGCCTTGATAAATATTTTTATTAAATTACAAATGTACGTGATACATTTCTAACTTTGAATTTAAGGGGCCTTAGTCAACTTTATTTAAACTATCAACTAGCATTTGATAAGAATGAATTAAGAATAGTCACAAAGTTTTCCTGGAAACATAAATAATATTTCAAACTAAAAAAAATTACAGTATAATAAAATTAAATGAAAATAGTCTAAACAAAAAATAAAATTGTAGTTGCGATTCAGAGAAAATCTTTTGTACTATTATTTCAAATATTGTCCAAAACTCTATCTGAATTAAAGCTAACATAAAATTATGTTGTTTATGTGGAAATAATTTCTATCTTAAAAAAAGCTGTGAGTTATTTACACAAATATATTTATTAATTACATTAAAACTTTGTTAAAAGAAAGGGAAAGAAAGGTTATTGAAGTATTTGAATTTTGTATATAATTATTATTCTAATTTCAATATTTTTTCTTAAGTAGTCATATATATATAGAAACTGTCCAAAATGTATAGATCACATGCTTTTGCATTACAGGATAAAGAACTTTTTCTTTTTATAGCCTGCTTATATGATCAGGTAGATACACGAGACTCTATCTTACTCTAATTAATTTATTGATTGCAAAATAATGATAAATGCTAAAGATAATGAGACACTACAATTAATTTATTGTATATACATCTTATAACACACACACAATAGCATAAATTGACTGTCCTGTCAATTTATAAACCAGTTAGTACAATTAGTTACTTATGGATAAATAATTAAGCTTATGCACCATTATATACAATATAATACATTTTTGATTGTTTCTGAACAGATATAAACTTGTCACATGGACCAACAGTTACAATTATGTATAATTTCAGTTTTAAGATTTAATAAACCTACAGTTTGAGGATTTGCTGAATTTATTAACTATTTAAAAAAAATTGAACTATCCTAAGTACTTTCAAGTTGTAATGCAGGTAAAAAACTAAATGCTATATAAGCAAATGTAAGACACGGGAAAATAACATCTGCATTACATTACTTATGGATAAATAAATACGTGAGGTAGGAACATGCTATACATTAGGAATTTGTGTCTATTATGTACTATTATTGTAAAGGCACTAAGTGCAAAAGGGACTGATAATCATAAACAGTATCATCCAAGACATATATACAAATAAAGCACATAATACATGGTAGGAATTTCCATCTACTATATATTATTGCTCAAAATAAAATAATTAATACAAGTGATTGCCAATCACAAATGGTGTCACTATCATTTATGAATAAATAAAACATTTATGAACAAATGTCATATATAAACAAAACAGTCCAAAATAAAGTTACACAGCTCACATATATCAATACATTCAAATTAGCCTTGGCAAATCTGGAAGATAGTTGGCTTAAAACTATAGACTATTAAAGATAATAAAAAGACACTTATTTTATTCTGTCTATGCAGTCTGTTTTGTATCTCATCTAGAATTCATCAAGTTACAATTAAATTATTATTTTAACAACTTTTTATATTTATTGTTGGTGAAAATGACTGGTTTTAAAATATTAAGCCTTTATCAGCATGTTAAAGGATTGCAATATAAAAACTAATTGCTTTACATAAAAATTTACTCTTCTTTTATGATTTACACTGACTGAATTGTGTTATGATTAAATAAAACAACAGAGCAGTTCTTTGTCATAGTAGTTTATAAATAGATTTATAAAATCAATAATGGTAATTTATCAAATCCTTTCTGAATAATAGAGATAAATACATAATGTTAATACTATAAAAGTACATTTTAAAGTTCATACTCATTTTCCTTCATCACTATGAGTTCGAGTTTGAGCTTCATATATTTGGATACTTTTAGTAGATTTCATTGGTTCAAACATAGCTATGGTGGCTGTAAGTTTTAATCAGGCATATCAGATAATAGTTTATTTGTTGAGGGCTGGTTTCTCTCACTTGAATATAGGCATATAATGGACACAACACTACCTAAGATATTTTTATATTAGCTGATGACTCCTTACCATACTTTTTTATGGCTTTCAGCCTTGCACTCTACCAGATGGTCAGAATAAAGCAGATGACAGCTTCTCTACTCCTGCATCATATTTCAATTCTAATCACAATAAATATAATGGAATCACAATCAAAGACAAATTACTAGCACAAACTTTAATCAAAGCAATAATAATTCAGCAATAGCCAATAATCAATCAACAATAATTATTACAGTGATTTACAACTGCTATTTATATCTCATGGAGTTAGCTTTTTAGCAAAATTGTATCCATTGACTGTCATTTCAGTCCATTCATCTATTGGTGCAAGATAACTTTAAATTCTGTTTTGGTTTGTGCCTTATTTGAACAATCACAATATTTAAAATTTTACCTTTGAAATGAATTACCAGACTAAATTACGTAAAATATTTATCTCCTTAATTAATCAATCTGTTTGTAAGAATTTTTTTCCCCAAATATTTATTAAACAAGTACAATGTGTACAGTGACAACTATGAATACATAGTAAATTAAAAGGAAAGCTAGAATTACAAACATAAAGAAGAATTACATGATTATAAATAAATATAAGATAGTATTATTCTGGGCAAGAGGTAAACCCAAATACCTGGTCTACTGTTAACACACAAGTAGACCAATTAAGCTCACCCAACTCACCAAGACAAATTGCTTCACACTACCAAGAGTCACTTAGCCAATCTAGAGATTGATCAGATCACCATTGGAAAAATCACTACAACTATGAAGGCTTAGGTATTTATGCTAAATCTGATGTATTCAGCTAAATATTATCCATTTTGATAACATAAGGATCTGAACCTCTGATTACTAACAAAACCACTTTCAGCAATATCTTAGACAGAAGAAACAAAGTGTTTCACCAGAAATCATTCTTACAATGCAATCAGAGTCCATGTTTCCTTGAATAATACTTTTTGAGCTAGGAGCATGTGACAGTTTTTAAATTTTATATGTTTATTCAGAAAGAATTTTCCCTCATGAATTTCATCAGGATTGAAAACCATTTTATGAGCATACCAGAATGCATAGTTGATAAATAATGACAGCCTAATAGTAGGGATGGATCTTGTCTTAATACTGTCCTTCAGAGAGATAACAAAGTAAAAATTCACTTTAAAGTTATCAGCAATAATCCTTTTAGACACCCAGAGTCCATGGCATGAGTAAATCAGATGTTCAAATGTTTCATCATGAGTCTGGCAGAGGGGGCAGATTGGGTCAATTTTGTTGATGCCTCACCTATGGAAGAGAAACCAATTAGTGCTAATGGCATTTAAATTTATCTTAATAATGAAATCAAAGAATTTTGGTTCCATAGCCCACACCTGAAGAAGGAGATGATCTTATTATTGGTCAGGGCAAGTAGTGGTGTTATGAAATCATGACAGGGTGAATGAGATTATGTGCTTGCCAAATATTAATCCTGTTATCAAACGTATCATTCGTAATTACCATGTAGCTTTTGATCAAATCAGTCATGACATCAAGAAAAGTAAGTTACATTTTCTAAGATAATGACACTTCCACTTTATAATTATAAAATATCTTTTAAAATGTTAAAAAAATAATCTACTTTAAATTACTTTTAAAATAAACTTCTAATTAATCATACAATGTATATTTGTCTGTTTATATAAATTATATATCTAATTTTTATTTATTAAAATTGTTGAAAACCTTTGCTTTTAACTTCAAATTTTTAAATTGCAGGCATGAAGCATATACTAATAGTTCTAATGTTTATTTTATTACTATTTTATTTATTTATTTTATGATAAATGCTACAAGAGAACACATTCAAAATCTTTATCTAAGATTGTCCTTGTCCCCAGACTGTTCCCATATGGCTATTTCAGTTGAAGAGCTGGATTTGAAGACATATAGTTGTCTGAACTTTTCAGATCTTCTACATAATAGTTAAGTATTAGATAAATGCTGGACTTAAGTTGGTATGGATGGGGACAATCCTAGATAAAGATTTTGAATGTGTTATCTTGTGGGATTTATCATAAGAAAGAAAATAAATAAATTAGTAATAATAATAATAATAATAATAATAATAATAATAATAATAATAATAATAATAATAATAATAATAATAATAATAATAATAATAATAATAATAATAATAATAATAATAATAATAATAATAATAATAATAATAATAATAATAATAATAATAATAATAATAATAATAATAATAATAATAATAATAATAATAATAATAATAATAATAATAATAATAATAATAATAATAATAATAATAATAATAATAATAATAATAATAATAATAATAATAATAATAATAATAATAATAATAATAAAAAGAAGAACAAGAAGAAGAAGAAAAAGAAGCAGCAGCTTGTTTAGAACTATTAGTTTGCTCTTTATTTTACATATTTACAAATACAAACTATATAAGTCATGTGATGTATGACTTGATTTTATTAATGTGTGTATATTTAAACTATTCGTTTATTAAATAAATGAAAAACTGTCAATCTAAAGCATAAGTCAAGATGTTTTAAAGAACAGATTATCTTCCCTCTTTACTTCATCTTCTTATATAGTTACTTATCTGAAACACCATAAGCTGGAATGTTTTTAGTTAATCTTATTGCTAATTAAAGTTATTTAAAATTGATTTACATTATTTTAATTGATAGAGAAAACAGTCTATTATTTGTATTTAAAAAGTTTTGTCTTGTGTTTTGTTTTGAGTGTATTTCATTTACTTAATAAGTCAGTAATTTGAATATTAGTCTGGATGAATTATATAATATTAGTCACTGGGAATATTGACAATGTGTAAATTGAAGAATTTTACAAATTTCAATTAAAATAATCTAAATCAATTTAAAAATTGTTTTATATATTGATTAAAAAAATTTATGCTTTCTTTTCAAAGTGTTTTAGATAACTCTCTATATAAGAGATAAAGAGAAAAGATCAACCTTTTTTTTTCTAAAAAAAAATTGTCTTGTGCTTTGCATTTAGATATTTAATTTTCTCAATAAACTAATAGTTTGAATATTTCACTAGAAATATTTTATATTTAGATATTATTTAAAATAATATACATTTTATATATCAATCAAAAATTCAAACACATTTAAAAAAATAAGAACTCTAGAATGGAAATGTTATCTTAAATGTTATTTATACTTAAAAGTATCACATGTAATAAAATTACAATTAATTTAGACAAAAGAAAGCAATCATAAAGATTTGCAATATGTTACTGGATTCAAATATGAAGTCAACATGTTTACATACAGTTATATACACTAGAAATAAGTGTCTCTTTTAATTCATGGATTTGGCAGTTTAATCCTAGGTAAAAGTGCATATTATTTTAAGAATTGAAGAATTTATAATAAATTTTATAAAATTTGAATTGATTAACAAAGATAGTTAGTTTTATTAAATAGAAGGTTTGTCGAAAGAATAATCAATAACCCTATAAATAATAGAATAAATATTCATATTATAAATCAGTTAATGTAAAAGTAAATTAAATCAAATTTATCATGGACTGAAATAAATCTCTTCTCAAAGTGCAGGAATTATTGGATAATATATGGAAAAACATTCAGAAATTAAACTTTAGTTTGGAAATAAATAATATCGTTAATTAAATATTAAATAATTGTGTGAATTATCTAGATCACATAAAAGACAATTATTTGTTGAACTATTTTACTTAAGTGCAGTAGATTTAACAGAGAAAGAAAATATAAATTTTGAAAAGATTTTAAATAATATTTAAAAATGAAGAAATTATTTATGTTCTATTGTCAGAGAGATATTTTATATATGTAGAATCTTAAATGTTTTTGGAGTGATGTAATATGTAAAAAGGCAATGTATTCACATATATTCATGTTGACAAAGTATATTGGTTATAATTTAACTATGCAAGATTTGAAGTAATCATATATATTTATTGGCAATTCAATTTAGAAGTTTAGAGAGTATTTATCCATAAATTTTTAACATTGTGTCATGAACAGTTAATGTTTCCAGAGTCATGGGTGATGGTGAAATGTCATAGAGATTAGTATTCATAAGCATTGCATTGTTTGAAGAGTTACCTCATAATATTTTTGCCATATGCAGTTAATGTTTCCTGTAATGCTCTTCTAAAAGTGTATTTGTTGAGATTTCATTTTATATATAAGGTTTGAGTATTAAATGGAGGATCTTAAGAATTGACTTATATAGTTGGTTGTATCTAACAAATATTATTTGCTAATATATCCATCTTTACTCCCTAGTAATTTTATTAATTAATTCTGTCTCTGTTGATTTATATATAGCATATTTAAATTTACACTCATACAATTTGGATAATATATATTTCAAAGAAAGGCTTTTAAGTATTAAATATTATTAAAGAGATTTAGAATTATGAATTATAATATTTATGAATATTAAAACAATTCATGAAGCATTGATAGTAAAACATTTTCAAAATTTTGAGCCACACATGAGTTGTGGGCATATACAAATTAATTATTAAAAAGTAAATGTGATGTGTTCACAATTTGCTGTTAGAATTCCATAAGAATAAATAGAAAGTTAATATTAAAAGATTAAGCATGTGTAAATTAAATTATAGCAAATCTAATATTACAGAAAATTACACTTAACTAAGAAAAGAGGATGACTAAATATGAATCATGAAAATGATATAATTAAAGAAAAAATCAATTAAAAATAGTAGCCAAAAGAAAAAAACTGAGAAATATTATGAAATTTTCAAACATTTATTTATATGGACTATAGAAAATATATTGATGTTTTAGTAATCTATTAAATTGTAAATATATTGTATACAACAGAAATTGTTATTTTGTTTATATTAAATTAATATATTCTTGTGTTATATAGAAGTAACTTAATTTAACATGAATATTAGAAAGACTCATGATCCACTGGTCCAGACTGGAAATTAACTTGCTGTGTATAAACATTTATGAAGAATGAATAAGAGATTAATGAGTGAATATAAAACTATGGATATGAAGGAAGAATGCAAAACAATTACTTAGATTATTGTTATAATCTTTATATAATATTGTGATAATTTTATATGGGTCACTCTGCTCACTCAAACTAAAGAATATGTTTGAGGATAATTGGTTTTAAAATCAATCTTATTCATTTTCTAAATTCTGAAGTAATCAGTCACATCTAATAAAATAAATAGCTGAAAGAAGAGGATAAAAATGATGTAATCATGTTAAAAGTTATATGTCTTACCATTTAAATGAGAAAATAAAAAAAGATATTTTTTTTAAATTTATTATCAAAAAAATACTTTGACTTGTTTTCACTAGTTGTTAGTCAAAATTAACATCTAATTTAATTTAGCAAGACAAAAAGGCAAAGGTACAACTCTTTTTTTTAAAAAAAAAAATTGTTTTACAAAATGAAAAAAATGATATTAACTTTATTAATTATAAAATTTTTAATTGTAGGGTTCTCATTATTTGTAATATTGGAAATATAATGTTTCAAGTAAAACCTGTTTGTTAATTTAAAACAGTATAGGATTTAAAATAAAATTCAATATTGTTAACATTATAAATATGATTATGACAATATATTTCAATAGTTTACTTTTAATAAATTTTTGTATATAAACATATGTATGCTGTAATAAATATATAGAACAGAATTATGGTTGTAATTATTTTTATTTATAAATATTTAGTTATTTGTGTTATTATAAAATTTAACAAAAATTAATAATTAATGAAAATTTAATTGTGTTTATATAGTAGTATATAGTAAAGCAACTTTAGGTGCACTGTGTGTATTAATAATGACAAAGAGAATAGGACTTACCTGTATTCATATATAAGAAATCTTAATTTATTTAATGACAAATTTGAGTTAATAATGGGGTCCAGGATTTCATTATTATAAGATACTAATGTGCCATGCCCTCTAATTAATACATACCCAAAAATATTTATCCAGCAAATGAAATGTTATTGAAATTATTCTAAACTTCTAACTTATTGTGTTTTTCATGTATTTCTTGCTTCAGTTTTTTAATAATAAGTAATAAAGTTGTTTATGTTTAAATTTTTTTTTTCAATTTTATTTCTAAAAGACAAATGATATGTGGCAAAATAATAAAGCAAAATGTTCTGAAAAATGTATCATAAATGTAGTTAGTCACTATCTTCTAATATACACAATTAAAAAAAAATAGAATAATGCACTGGAGATAAGTTATGTGATAAGTAAATAATTAACCTATGAATCACAAATACACTGACAAATAGAATACACTGATTTTTCCTTTTGATAAATATCTACTTTCTTATTATATTCAACATATTTTAGTTATATTAATTTTAGTGTTGTAAAAATCTTATTCAATATTATGATTTAATCCTAAATATTGAGATACAACCTTAATTGTCTTAATGATCCAGAAAACAGTTGCACACTATAAAAAGAAATAATCAAGTATTGCTAATGTTAAAACTTAATGGTTCACTTTTTTAAGTTTACTTTCATGGAAAAACTTAGCAGCCATATATACAGTCAGTGCATGTTGTAACTTATAATAAATTAATTTTGTTTTGAATAACTTGCCAATATAAAAATCTTTAGTTAATTTGTATGTCCAAATTTTTGAACAGTTTTGTTATAAAAGATAGATATTCTAGGCTTGTACTTTTTATTAGAAGCAAATATCAACAAAAATTATAATTTTAATATATTTATAATTTCAATAATATTTAAAAAAATTCCTTTGGAACAAGTAAACTCCTTTTAATGGAAATCATTCTATCATTAATAGCAGCAACCATTTGTAAAAGATATGGACATTCAAATTTAAAAAAAAAGATATGAAGACAAAAAATATGTAAATGCAAGTGTGATCCTGTCAAAAAAGAAACTGGTATTGCAGCAACAATTATGATTGATTGTCATAGTTTTTCCATTGTCTTTTTTAAGTTATTATAAAGATTCAGTGTTGATATAAAAATAAGTTTAATATCCAGAATATGTAAATATATATCTACTGAAAATTAAAATTATTGTTATATTTAGTAATATTATTACTTGAAGTATAAGATTGTTAATCACAAATATATTTCTTAATTAAATTTTTATAATGCATATGTCTAATCATTTTTTGCAGTTTCATATGTTACACCAAAAATGTTTAACTATGAAGAATACATATTTTTATTGGAACAGTATTATATTATGGTTTTCTTAGGTTTACAATCACTAGAAATCAGAATGTTATTTTTTGTGAATATATATAGCCAAATTTATATAATTAAAATTATCAGTAATTATTAACATGGGGTTTTGACATCTGTGCTTTGCAGTTGCTAAATAAAGCATTAATTCTCTTTAAGAGCATTAAAAACGGTTATATATATATATTTAATATAAAGTGATATATTATTAATTTTTTTTATTGATTGAGATGTTTTTTAAAAACAATTAAACACTGAAATCCTAGTTTGTGGCTTCTCAGTAAGGCTTTGGATTGTTATGTGTAACAGTGTAGCTATCTTATTTCAAAAACCATTCTGTGAATAAACAATCAATCATATTGCCAAACCAATCACAGAAAAAAGAAAAGCAATTCTTGACAGTTTGAAACTGTAAAATACAAAACCTTTGTGATCTCAGAGACACATATTAGCTCATAGTTCATAATGAGACTCATAATTCACAGAAGCATTTATAAGCAACTAATAATAATTAATAACGAGTATTACATAGTGATGATTACTATATGCAATAATAGTAGACCATATGGAAATACATATATGGTAAAGAATTAATCATTATAATAATAAGTTTATTCAAGGTTATTAAACAAAAAAATATTAGTAGAAAACTTGTCATTGTAAGTGGAAAGTTGTATTAACATACAGATACCATTGCCAAAGCAACAATTAGTCGTGATATTCACATGTCAACCGAACTTGGTATCTGCAAAAATAATTGCTATCAACTTTTTATATGATATAGTAAATTTTGCTAAGTTCAAACTTATTGTTGTTGTAATTCATATCTAAAGAAACAAATCTTGTGAGAGATTTACAATCTTTCTTTAAAGTATATGCATGTGCAATATATAATTGCAATAAAATTATTAAAATGAAATATATGATTTTATTTTGATTAAAATGTGATGATAATTGTAATGAGAATGGAATCATCAGATTTGAAGATAAAAATAGATTAACTATGGGAATAAAGTTTAAAGCTTTAGTCAAGATGTAAAGTTCACTAATAGTAATAACAAATATTGAATTAAGACCCCAAATAGTATGAAAGACAGCAAATAGCTTGAATAGTGACAAGTAAAGAGAATTTGTAGATGGCCAACATGTCATGCTTTATGGTCTCAAAGAGTGCCTGCATATTTAACTTTTCTGACTAGGTTGTAGAGCTTCTAAATACTTTTTTTCATCACAAACTTCTGATTATATGAATCTTTACAATCAAGAGAATGATATGAAAGCAGTCTGCATGTTTCTCAAGTCCAAGGATGGTTTTGACTTTCAGCAATTTTGGTCTTCAAGATTATTCTTGAGATCCTGAGAAACTATCTGAAAAATCTTAAATGGAAGATTAAATCATTAAAGTACTTCACTACAACATTCAAGAGTAAATGTCTAAGTAGGCTGCATATTTGATAAAAGCAAATGCATAAATTAAAATGAAAAAGCAGAAATGAAATGAAAATGATAGCTCAATGGTCTCAGGTATTTAATGTATAAGATAGATACTGTCAGTAAATAAAAAAAAAATTATCTAATGCAACAAATTCCAGTAGTCCTTAAGTGTCTACATATAAATACATGTATTTTATTTTCCTAATTATATTGTACATATAGAGAATTCACATAAATTTATTTTATTTTTTTATCAAAGAAAAAGCAACTGTCTTTAAGATATGGATAATAAATGAAGATTGATTCTAATTTGACTGTCTGTCTCATTTAAAAAAAAAAATTACGCAGTGATTAATTACAATTATAAAATAGATTCTCATATAACTTCAAAATCTTTGTTTTCCAAAGGAAAATAAAGATATTATTAAGGAACTTTTTGCTTTAATAGAGATATTCTAATCACATGCAGTTGTCTTTGCAAGTATCATACAATAGACTTAAAAATATGGTGAGTTGTAATTTGTTCAAACTTCCAGAATATTTACTACTCAATATGAATGAAATCTGTTATATCAGGTTTAAAATATTATAATAAAGTTTTGAAGCCAAGACAGGGATATCATCAAAATACATCTTTCATTTATATACAAAAAAACGTCAAGCAATTATCATGGTTGGACATCATCTTTTATTTTGAAAGTTGGCCACAATTCAAGATCACTTAAATAACATTTTATTTAGAATAACTAGTAGAAAAATCTGTATTTTGGGGAGTAAATGGATTATTCCTTACATAAGAAAAAATTCTCCCAAATCAATGTATTTATTCGGTCATCAAATATGTCTGAATCTGAAAAAAAAGAAGAGAAGAAAATTTCTAATACAAATAAATTAGAAAATCAGTGATCACATTAACAGAAAAGTGATGGTGGAATGGATTAAAAAGATTGTATTAACTATGGAACAAATGGATTAATCACATTGTTTCTGGAGAAAAAACTATAAAGCATGCATAAAATATTATTGATTAGAATATATTACATTCTGTTCATCTCACATTAGTCATAATAAAAATATTCTTCACACCCTATAATTAAATTTAGATTCAGATACAGGGCCATGAATTTATCAGCAGCAATACCAAATGATAATAACAATTTGTTAATGAGGTTAAAGCTATCAAAACAATGGTTCTTAAAGATAATGAATCTATTTTTCTTACATGAGAGACACTATTGAATCTACAAAAAACTCACAGACATTGCTTCACTTCTTGTCTCAGTTCAAAAAAAGTGCATAGGAACTCTTGCTTTTAATAACCACTTCACTTTTGCGTATAGATAATGATGTTAACATTATAAGTACATGATCTCATATAGTATTGTGAACAATCTTCCTATGAATTTCATTAATGATTTTAACAGCATCATTCATCACAGTATTTAGTTCAGCAGAAAGCTTCATTGCACTAGGTGTTCCAAATGGATCATCCAGCAAGTGAACAAATCTTCTGGGTGTATGCCTTTTTTTCTTTTTATAACTACTCCTGAACCACATCCAGTGATTTTAGCAGTATTGTCTGATCTATGCCTTGCACTTCAAAATACTAATCAAGAATATTAAATATTTCTGAATGAGTAAACAATGCAGGTAAATCAAAGATAACAAAGAAGTTCTTTCCTTTAGTATTTATCATCATTATAGCCCTCAAAGCAAAGTAGGATAACACAGTTATTCTTGATCTGTCAAGTTAAATTGCAAAATATTTTGATTTCTTTATATCCTCTACAACTTGTTCTTCAATATCAGCAACCATATCAACAATTCTTCTTTTAATAGTGGTGTCTGAAAGCAAAAAAGGCTCTAGATTTTTAGTGGCTTGAGGACCAAAGTTTATTTTTGTATGACATCCAAGATATAAAACTTTACTAATTACTCTCCAATCATAAAGGTTTTTTTGTTTTAGCTATTTGAGCAACTAAATAAGATGCTCGAAGCAGCAACTTGTTACTAGTCATCACCATACAAATTTGATTTTTCTGAATTTTCATCTGATCACATAATTGTTCAAAAAAGTTTATAATGTAAATGAGCAGCAAATTTTGAAGGTTTTATAGCTTCATTCAACATAATTTTGAAACATATTATACACAAATGCTAAGGCCATATTTTACTGCCTGAAGCAATAATGAAACCAAGTTTTGAGTACTTCTTATTGTAATGCCTAACAAAGTTATCATTTTTTTTTTTGGTTTGCACTGCCATTCTGATTAACAGCATATTTTTATTCCTTCATTACTTCTAAACTTGAACATTAGTACTTTGCTGTTTGACATTTTTTGTCTCTATTTTATGGTTTAAAATTTTACAAAAAAAATAACTCAACAATATTGAATAGTAAACAATAAACAAAAGGCAATATGCACAATTGCAATAAAATAAAAAAAAATTTGCTACATGTCACCAATAAGGAAGCTGATGCAATACTGCAACATTTACTAAGTGCAACATCAAATATATAAGGAGTAGAAAAATTATCACGAGACTGACAATTTGATAACTGTCCATCTAAGTCTACTGCTGAGAACACATCACAGCTCAGTTCATTATTAAACATGGATTTAAGAAAAAAGTAAATAAGAAATCCAAAGTCAAATTTAAACTTTCAAAAAAAAGTTACTGAAATATGTCATGTATAAAGACAATTATTTTATAAATTCTTTTAATTATTATTATATAGTAATTATATCAATGTTATTTAATAATTTTAATAAAATTTCGATTTATTATAAACTTTCTTTAAACAATAGCAATAATAAATAAAAGCTGTTTATATTAATTACAAGTTTAAAATCATTATTTTGTTATTACAAAGTTAACTATCAGTTGCAAAAAATTAAATTTAGTCGTTTATTATTATTATATAAATATATACTTTGACAAATCTATTTTTATCATTTCATACAACCCCCCCCCCCCACCCCATAATGTAAATCCCCAAATTCCTTTAATAACAATTATTATATAATATTAAAGAATGGTTATTCTTTTACTTTTAATTAGAATATAAATATTTATTTGTACTATATAATGTATAATATTAGACTTGCAGATATAAATATATATATTTTCAGCAACAGCTCAAATATTATGTGGAAATAATGTAGTCTTCTCCTAGGGGAGTCTAACTTAGGAGTCTAAACATACTGTTTAAAGTTCAAGGACACCGGAAATATTTTGAAGGTGGGTGGGATGTAAATTTGTGGAGCAAATCTAGAAATAATGTATTGTAGGAGAAAGTTGTTTAGCTCCTCCTTTTAAACCACATAAAAATGAGCAATAAAGAAAAGTTAACTGTTATGAAGGTATGTATGTGTTCGTATGTGTTATATATAATCATCATTCAAAAAAATGAAATAATAACTATTAAATCAATAAAATGGTTATCAATAAGATTTTTTTTTTTTTAAAAAAAAAGCAATTTATTTAAGTATTAAAATTTTTAAGAATTGATTGCATTTAAAATGTATTTACAAGTTAGTATATATACCATTATTAGCTACCTGCCAAAAGATAAATCCTTACACAACAAACCGGACTATTCCAAGTTATTGTGATCTTTGTTTCACCCCTTAAATAAGTTATTTACCATTTCTAAATCACCTATCTCCCCACTTAGATTGATTAGTTTAATAAAAAAATTTTTGCTTATATGATTTAGCTATAAGTATTTCTTGAATTACTCATGTGTAGAATTATAATTTTCCACATTAAACAATAATATTACTTATCTTTCTTGAAGAAAAAGTTTGATAGTAAACTTCTAGATATGGAATTAAATGTTATCATGAGAAATTTTATCTTTCCCCCAAATTATTCCTTCACAATAACTTGCTGGTAGACTTTCCTAATTGTCAGAAAAGAATTCAGATGTATAAAAGGTGTGTAGCAGATTAGATTTGACAGAAACTCAAGAATAGTTGTTTCACCACTTAATTATTATAAATCAATATCCTTTTTTTGATGTTGAACCAAAAATCTACAGTCAAAAAATTACAACATAAAAATGGACTTCTTATGAGGTTTCAAACACTTTAATACAGATTTTACAATAATGCTAATTGGATATAACTTCCTTTACACAAATGGAGTCTAATCAATAGATTCAAAACAATTCATGTTCATGGTGCACATCTGTTTTTTTAAATGAAATTTAACAACTACTGATCTATGTAGATGTAGGCAAACACAAAACCAAAAATCTTGTACGTAATGACTGTTAAAATCTATATCCTCAGTGGCAGAAGTAAATGATTTAATAAAGCCAAAATTGAATCTTTCTCCAGATTGTAATATCTTTCAATTACCTTATATTTTTTTCATAGTTAAAGCTATCTATAAAAACATCCATACATTAGATAAATGAATAAATTACAATTATTAGCCATTCTGATTTAGAAACATAATGTTGGATCAGATAATGCATATAAAAATAAACATGCTGTTATTTCATCATATTAACCTTGGATTTAAATATTTGGGATGTCAGTAAACAATTAATCAATATATTTTATAAGGCATTTGAACCCAGACATTCAAGAACTCTACAGCTATCCACTTCATCATTTACAACTGATTTTACATGACCACATACATGTGAAAAAGATAAATGATCTCCAATACACATTTGTACTGAACCAGCACTCATCAGTTGGCCAGATCATCATCTTACACATATACATATAATCAGTTATCTTAAGATGTATGTGGTTATGTGTATCAGTTGTACAGAATGGAGTGAATAGCTATAGGGAGCTTGAAAGTCTGAGTTTAAATCCCTTATAAATTACATTAAGTCCAGTATAAACAATATACTTTGTAATAAAATATTAATCATTTATATAATAAATTAATCTTTATATTGTAAATAATTCTTAAATAAAAATGTTTTCATCAAATTGTTGTGAAAATTGAACTTTTGGAGAGAAAAACAATTTACGTAATAGTGTTGGTTATATGTTTTAAACATAGACTTCTATTAACTTAACAGTATAGTGTTCTTCCATATTAATAATACTGATAAAAAGGCAGTTTATGTTTAGACAGGTTTTAAAAATGTAGTACAATATGAGCAATGATAAAAAAATAGCAAACTCTATTTCAGGTAAGAGATCTTGTAAATGCAAATTGGTTTAAAAAAGTTTCTAACTTAAGCAATAAAGAAATAAAGTTTATATATAGAACATCCAAGATAAATCTCAACTCAATCTCAAGTCATCATTAAGGTAAATATGTTAATGATCAAAACTTTATTAAATTAAATTAAATGACTAACTGTGGAAAGAGATCTGAAAAAATTATCGAAATATGGATTAATAAAATATTGTCTTTATGTAAAATCCATAGAAAAGTGTGTTTCTATTGTTTGTTTACATTAGTAACATTATTTCTCCTGATATAAATAATAATTTTTATGTTTATACTTGAATGTTTAAAAATCATATGCATGGAATCAATTGTATGGGTGCGGATGCGCTTGACACGCACCAACACTCCCTAAATTTGTTTGTAACAATTCTTGTTGATTGCATTGTAATATCCAAACTTATGCCTCTTGAATTGTCTTGAGGCACAAATAAAGGCATTTGAAAGTAAATAATAATTTTTAAAATTAAATGAAGAAAAGATAATTACATTTTGAAACTGTTATTACTTGGGTTCTATCTTTTAAACAAATTCATAATAGCATCATAGGTGATAGTAACTTTAATATCAAATTAGTCATTAGATTCAATCAGAATTTCAAAACCTCACAACATTTATATTTTTTATACTCTCCACAAAGTCAGTCAAACTTATCATGCACTGGAAAGAATTATTTAGATTGAAAGCATTCACTTTATTATTTTTTGTTGGTAGATGCCTGCTCTGAAGTGAAATTTTTTGGAAAATATTTTTGTGATTATAATATAGACTATTAGCAAAGCATCTCTTGATAAAATATTTTATCTTTTTACTGCTATGAATCTTCTATCTATAAGGAAACTAATAGTTATTAACCACTGCTCAGTGAATATACAGTCATGATATTTAGAAACATTAAAATATGTTATGTTTCTAATGGTCTAGGTTACCCTGTGAAGATTATACACACCTCAATTATGTTAAACACAAAATATTTGGGATGCCAATAGAGGTATAAGAATTGAAAGAAATAGTTTCAATAGTAATTAAAAACTTTAAAATTGATAATATCAAGTCCTAACAGATGCAGGAAGGTATTAAAATTATTTATTCTGTTCCATTCATTATATTTTGCAGTTGTTTTCTCTTAGCATGTTGAAAACGCTTGAGGGTGTAATTTTTATGTAAACAAACAGAATTATAATGTTACCAGGCCATTGTTCTTTTTTTTTTCAACTTTAAAGTGCTTTTTTTTTTGATTTACAATAAAATCATAAATAACGAAATTTATCTAAAAGAAATAAAAAATACATTGGATAAACCTTTTTTTTTCTTCTCTTGTAATTTTAACAAGAATAAAAACAAATCAAAACAATATCGTGATGACACAAATCAAATTTTAACATGAAGAAAAAGAAATAATTTCCCCAAAACAACATTGTGGCCATGCAAATATAATTTGTAATTTTAACAAGAATGAAAAGAAAGAATTTATTCAAAACAACATCGTAGGCAAAAATAAAACTGGTATTTTCGATTTGTCTCACGATTTATCTCACACAAACGTGAATTTTAGTGTGATTTCATAAAAATCATGCTTACATCTCTCCTTTGAGGATTGATTAGTGTTAACCTTGTCTAGAGAAGTGGGGCAAAGTTTCCACAATTTTTATTTCCTCATATTATATCATTGGATTTGGAAAATAATGACTTGGACAGGCGAATTTGAAGACTTTTGACAGTCTCAATTACAGACACCTTCACAAAATATGGTAGTGACATTTAAAATGGGATTGTTTGTCTAAACTGCATAACACAAAGCTTACCTCTCACTTCTACTGTAAATACAGCTACCTGTTCATGCTTACTCTCTGACTTCTACTGTAAAAACATCTACTGCTAAATGTTAACAATGGGATTAGTTCGTATAAACTACGGCAGAATAATATGTCCTATTTCTGTGCTGTAGCATAAAAATAGATACTGCTGTAACACAAAGTTCATCGTAAATGACAGCGTCCTTCTGCAGCAGAATAAATGTCTTATTTCTGTGCTGTAGCATAGAAATAGGCACCGCAGACAAGTAAATGGACTATTTCTATGCTTAACCATTGGAATAGAACATTATGTAGCAGTGCGGCCACTTAAACAGCATATTTCTGTGATGTGATGTATTTGGCTTCTTCTTAAACGAAGTCAAGAATATCTCAGCATTAATTATGCCCTCAAGCGGTTTCAACATGCTAAGAGAAAACAATCTATTTTGCAATAAATATACAACGAGTATTTATGTTAGGAGCAGAGAAATAGGCTGCCTTAATTATTACCATTTCTGTCATTTATTAACTGATTTTCTACTGAAATATTTATAAAATACTATTGGTTTCATGAACTAAGGCATAAATAAATATTACCTAAAGAATTTGTTAAATTTCATAAACCTTGCATGTTGTCTCTTATTTTAATAAAAAGATCATACTTATCAACAAGGATGATGATGAGTAGCACAACTGAACTTCCATTTTTATTAAAATTTAATTAGCATAGACTATTTTGACATTATAAGCCACTTTGAACTAGAGGAGCTCTCCTCCATCTTCAATATCTCAAATTAAAATGAAAAAAACTACACTGATTTAACCATGTTCTGATGCATATCATGATTTTTTTTAAAATTGAAATATCAATTTTAGGGTTAAATACCATTCTATAAAAGATAAAACAGATCACTTTTAAGATCTAGTTATTAGTTAATTGTTACTCACAGCTTAATGAATACAAAAAGCAGAGATCTTTGCTGTAGCATCCAGTATTGTAAGCTCAAACAATCAAGTCATTATTTGATGCATATAAAATGTTTATCCATAATATTTTATTCACTTTTCTTCATCTTATACCAGACTTTTATGTTTATTAATGAGGCTTGTGACATAAAGCTATCATTATATTTTTAAGCTGAGGAGTTTGATGATTTATTGTTATTAACATGTCTAACCAGGTAAATAATATTTCTATCTATATAAATTTTCAAGTAATTAGATTTGGATCAAAATCATAGATTGATTTGGATTTTAGACTTTCAGTTTGACAGATAAAATGAATTTAATGGTCATTGTTGAATGCAGAGCATTTCTCAAACTGTGACCCTTATTGACAAAGGCAAAAGCAGAAAATGAGTTGGAGAGAGAATAGGTTTTGAAATACTAAGAAGAAGTATTTATATACTTACAGGTTGTATATCAGAGAGCTGCTCTAATATTACATCTAAAAGTTTCTAGTTATAGATATGAAATCACTTTACAAATTGACATGAATAATTATTTTAATTTGTAAAATAAATTCATTGTTTTTTTAAAAGAATTAATTATTAAGATAAATACTTTCAACAATTCTAGTATTCTGTGCCTGACCAGCTACTTATATTCTTAAGTAAATAATCAATAATAGATCTGCTAATATTCTATGCTCTTCTGAAACAGCAATTTATGAAGCTATATTTATATAATCTCCTCAAACATCACTGAAACAAGCTTTCTATTATTTCAGAAAATCTTCATGCTTACTTCTGAAAACCTTTGTAAAGATATATACTCAGAATTAAATAATTTTGAGAATTCAATCTATTTCTTCTTCAAGGTACTGCATATTTATTTATCAACATAGTAGCAGTTATATCTTCTTCTTTTTTTAAGTGTCATAGCATCAGCTGGGATGCGAACCCGCAACCCGGGCATCTGCCTGCAAGTGCAAGGCAGTCGCACTGACCTCTCGACCACCAATGCAAGACTAGTGAAAAAAAACATTATTCTGATTGTTAAGATTTCATAATCATATTATAATTCAGCTTGAATCTGATCTCCAGTAAACCAACAATACATAAAATATATTTAAAAAATAATATAATTTTTTGCTATAATCATAATTTCAGTGCTTTCATCACATATGAAAACATTCAGGCCTGAATAATATGATATAATTTTTTATAAGAATCCTATGAAAAGAGTGTTAAAATTATTATTTTTTGCATTCCAAACATTATATGCATGAAATTTTCAATAAATTAAAAATAGCCATTGTTACATTGCAACAATCTAATGCGTTCACTTCCTTCAATAGGATACAAAAATATAATTACACAACTTATCAGAAACATTAATATATTTTTCAGCAAGCTTACTAAACATGTAACTTCATGCAACTTATTGTCAGTAGAATTTTTTTTAAAAATCTTTTTCACTCATAACAACATCTTTAATTGTCAGTTGATTGTAGAACATAATAAAATAAATTCAGTGAAACAATTCAATACTACCTAAGATAAGCCTCAACAATTCTTAGAAATGCACCTCTAACATGCAGCTCTGCCTTGCTTAAAATACTTTTAAGATTACTGCAACTATACAATCACCTGTCAAAAAATCCCATATTCCATCTAAATATAACCTGTTGAAGCAATTTCACAATGCTATTTTTATGAAATTTATATCTAATCTATATTAAGAATATCAACAAAAAACATCATCATAGTACACCAGATAGTTTTTTCCTCTTTACCAAACTCTGAAATGCCTTATTTCAAGTGAAGATTTTCATGGGTTACAAATATAAATGAAATATTATCCAGTTACATCTGTGTATAATTTATCTATATATAAACTGATGAGAATATTATCCAGATATGACAATTCTCCAATAATGTCAGATCAGAGAAGCCATTGAGATTTTTGCCAAAATGTATCAACAAACACAATGATACATACAAATTATCTTTTTTTTAAAAAAAAAAAAAGACAGTCATATATCTAAAATAATTCCTCCTAATTATTATTTCTATTTTTTGTTAATAGAGTGTGCATTATTGTTATACTTCAGTATTTACAGCATCTCTACAATTATTTTATAATATTTGCTACCCAGTTGATGACCAGTGTGATCTGGTCAAAATGTTGGTTTATATATATATTTCTATAAATTATACATGGATGAACCTGAATAATATTATTTTTTAAATTAAATATTTATATGAATGTAATATGGCATAAATCATGGAAATTAAAATAGTTATATCCATGTAAACCATTAAAGATAACTGTACCTTTGATGTTGCCAGAAAAACATCAGTTACAAATTGATGCTATTAAGGATAAACAAGTTCTGAATTTAAATATTAAGTAAAATGTGATGATTTTCTACTTCTTAGTTAAGTTGTCATACATTTATTAAACTCAAAACAAAAATTATTCATCTATTAAATTGCCAATTCAAAAAATGGTGATCTCAGAAACAAAAGAAAAAAAATCTGATGGTTAACATTAATATAATACCTGAATTTTAAATGCTTATATCATATTACATTCACAAAATATTGTTAATTATTATCTGCTTGATGTTAAGTAAAGATGTGAGCTTTGTGCATTCTCATATTTATAAAAAAATAATTGTCTAGGATTAAATCTTATAATAACTTGGATTAAAATAGGATTTCCTTTAACTTCTATTTAAACTCAGGACCAAGAAGCTATTATAAGTTAATAGAGAAACATTAATTATTCTCAGGGTCAGTTAATAATTGATGATTTTATGGCAACATCAAAGATAATTAATTTTGGTTCTTTACATAGTATAATCTCTTAATTCACAACAACTATAAATAACTGATCTGATTATTAATAGAGTTAGAAATATAATGGATAAAATTATTTATAGAATTTAACTTGAAGTGCCTTTAGCAAAAATAATAATATTTATAAGAAAGTATATCTATATGATTGAAATGAATCAGTACTTATGGAATTGGTAATTGGTCACTAATAGAATGGCATTACAGAGGCTTTAGATTATCCAGTAAAGTAGAAAAAGAAATCTGTTAGAAATAATAAGAAGGGGATAAAAAAATAATTGCTCTAATATAAAACAACTGCATATAACAACATTATTGAAAATATTAAGATGAAAAATTAGTGTTGGATATATCACATTCCTAAATGAGATACCAACAGGTAGCCAGAATCTTAAATTGGATTCTAAAAAGATATAAAATATTTAGAGACTATATATGAGATGAATGGGTGCATGGATTACATAAATTTTATTAAACTTAGAAGAAATATTCTGCATTTATAATGATAAAGATTGAAAATAATATATATAGGGATAAGAATATATAGATCAGAGAAACAATATTATATATTTTTTAAAAGTATCAAACAATCTGCATTTACAAGATTGACATTCTCAATTTTATATAAATACATTAGGATGTGTCATATGTCAACTAAAATGTGCTGATTCAGCATGGAATGTATCTTGGGAGTTATTTTATTTTATGAATGTGTGGTGTTGTAGATGTCAAATATATTATGCATTAAATGTAAATAACACTAAACTGAAAGTGGTACAAAAATTAACTATTTAAACAAAGTGTAAACAAATCAGACGATCATATCATCATTACTATTCACTTATTATTTTTCAAATCATACTAAAATAGTCTCTCCCAGTAAATTTCATGAGGTTCAACACTATCATTAAATGGCTGTGAAACCATTATTACTATTTAAATGTTTATATTACAAGGTAATAAGATTTCATCTTTTAAATTATGATCAATATACACAAAGAGGAATTTATATATGTTTTTGAAATACTTATATTGGTCTCACAACCAATTGATCAGTAGAGTTGATGTAGTAAATTAATTTTCTTGAGAGGGCAGATTGACTAGTAATATCATTGGTTAATTTGTTTAAACTTTGAGTCAGTGAGATCAAGACTGACTTTAAAACAAAAGTGATACAACATTCTCTAATTTATAAAAAAGTCACAGATAAAAAACGATGCCACTAATAGATAAGTCTTTTATAATTATGAAAGAGAACATGGCCATAGTTTTAATCCAAGATGTGTTAAAATAGCGTGCAAAGAGAGAAACAATAGAAAATATAAAATTAAAAAGGTATAGTTCATTACAAAAAAATGAATATGTAATGAATCAGAGAACAAATAATATTCAAATCAGCAGAAGATACTTTTTGCAGTAGAATAACAATGAATATGATGTTAAAGTGTTGAAAATATACTTTACTCTAATGACTTAATAAACATTTAACACAGACTTACTATTTCTATTTGTATTAGTGTTAATATTCAGAGCTTCAATATCTATATATAAACTTTAAGTTAAACATAGTTTACTGTATATGTAACCAAAGGTAATAAATCTCTCTCCTCAGACTATTAATTAAAAGCATGGAAAATTAGTTCTTCAAAAGTTCTCATTTTTCTGAGTCTTCATCCAATAATTAGATGTATATATTTTAACCATCAACATTACTATTATTCAATACCTTGAAAAAGCAGAAGACAATCTCCATGAAATACTGAAGTTGTCTAATATGTAATAATCTTTTGCAACCTAATAGCCAAGATTGCAGTCATTTCAACCACATCATAAAATCAGTTTTTTAGAAAATATTATAATAAATTTAATAATCTTTCAAAATCCTTAATTTCTATTAACATCACCTAAATATAAAAATGGAAAATTGTACAATCTTTGAAGATGGTTTTTGTTTTTCCATCATCAAAACCACCATTGCATATTTATGAACTAATGCATCATTAATTTTATGACCCACAGATATTCTATTAGCTTCACCATGCTTAATCTAAAGAATAACAAGCTGAAATTATTAATTATATCTATGAATACCGCCAACAAATATTAAAGCCATGACAGTTTATGCCATTTACATTAGGTATTTTTGTATTTTTTATCTGTTTAATTGGAGAGATGACTACAGATATTTGTTGTGGCACAGATGATGCAGATGAGTGTTAAGCTAATGAGAAATATATTAAAGTTATCAACAGCTTTTGCCTCTTTATATTATTTATGATAAGCAAAGATCTACTAGATTAAAAACTCTGCAAATTGTTAGTGTGCAACAAAAAACTAAATGCTTTCATATTATGCTATTTCTTATGGCTCTTTATGAATGTAAAGGTTATTAATAATATCATATGGAAAATATTAATGTATTTAAGTTTTATTTCAACATACAAAAAAGAGCAGCTTAATATTGTCTTTTTTGATCATATTATTTAAAATATAATTCATTATAAATGTAACTAACTAGTGAAAGAGATATTTTTGACAGGAGATTAATACAATGAAATGTAAAATAATTGCAATTTATCATCATAGTAATGTTTTAATGATATTGAAAAAGGTTATAAAACTAGTAGGTCATTTTTGAAAATAGCATTTATATGATCACTAGAATATCAACTAGATGACACTGGACAATAATAAATATTACTAGTAAATATTATTGATGGGTATTCTTAATGTAATATATGTGTAAAAATAATTCTAGTGCATACTGCTATCTGATATAAATATCAAATCATATCAAATGTTAAAATTTTTTTAGCTATGTACTCTATGAATAAATGTATTAAAGATGATTCTAACACACACACATATATATATATGCAGACTTTAACATACATATATATTAAGATGGTTATGTGTCTCAAGGCATACAACACATAGCAATATGTATGCATATATATATATATATATAAAGTTGAAAGGAAAAGTAAAAATAAACAAAGGCAAAAGTTTTTTGTAGATATTTTTTATATTACACTAAATAGCAGTTAAAGATTATATAATTTTGAATTTTAAAAAAATATTATATATTGGAAATTTAAAAAAGTTATAATTAATATTTTAGTAATTCTGATTTTGAAAATTAAAACAAGCATGGTTTTATGTTACAATAGGTATACTGGTAATTATAAAATTTCACTATCTATTTTTATTAAAGCAAATTTTTTTAATTAATGATTATCTACCATATTTTGATAAAAATTCTACAAAGTCATTTTTGAAAGGATTAAGAAATTGAAAAATGTCATTAAATTTTTTTAATCAAGATAAAAAAACTTGCTTTTAATTAGTGTTTTTTCACCACCCTGGCTATAAAAATGTTGAAAAAAAAGGTTAGAGTGGAGTTTTTAAGATTTTACTGATTATGACAGCATTAGAATTATGAAGTTATAACTGAAGATAAAAGATAGAGTATGCAGCTACTGCTTCTAGTGATACGATAGAAGAGTTTGATTCACATGAAGGCCAAGGCCAGATTTTCTGTGGTTCATTAGTCCATATACAAGTCTATCAAAGACTAAGTGAAGCTGACAATATGTATGTCAACAGTTACTAGATTATACCTTTTCCAAAAGTGGCAATAAGACATTCTTCTATTTAGAAGGGACCAGCTTATCCAGAAAGTCCATTAGCTTGCTGAAGTAGGTTATATTGTATTCTGTTTTATCTACATGCAGAGAGGCATAGATAAAGGTACTGTATCATATATATAAAGTACAGCAGGTGAGTAGTGTTATATATATTGAGAACAAATTATTTTAAATAATTTCTTTAGTGAAAATACAGTTGTAATTTTTAAATTACATTTTTTTTACAATAACTTTATTTAACAAAAAGTAAAATGGGTTTCCAGTATATTTTACGTAAAAAAGTAAACTCCAAAAATCTTTTTTTATTGAACAAAAGAACATGCAGGAGTATTTTTAAAAAAAGTTATTATAATTAATCAAGAGAAAAGAACTTTTCAAACTGAATCTCATAATTTTTTTTTAAAGAAAAACTTTTTTTACCATTAGAAATAATGAATGAATTAATAACTTTCATAAATAGTATGTTTTATATATATACACACACATACATGTGAATTTTAAGTATATTTTTAACATGGAATTAATTGTGAAAAATATATTTTTAATAAGTTTATTCTTTGACAAATTAAATTATATGATATAAATGTCATGAGTGCATACATCATCATGGGCACCACATTTTATGTGTGAAAGCAGTCATTATTTATGTTCATTTAAATGTGATAGCTTATTTTGTCACTATTATTATTATATGACAATTCCTATAGGTTACAATATACATGGGTGCTTATGTAGATGAGGGTCATGAAGATATATGTTAAAATCAATGATACTTTATGAATTATTAAAATGAATTATTGAATTTTATTATTAGTTCATCATAATCCAAATATGTTCATTTTTAATATACAGATGTCTTTGTATGCTTATATATGTGTTTTATGTAAGCCTATTATGTTATATTTGTAAATCACAATGTGATAGTTTATGGTATTAATAAAAATCAGTATGCTGAATTTATATTTATGGCATATCAGCAGACCTTAGCTGACCTTAATTTTATTTTAATTTAACTGTTATTAATAAATATATATTTCATTGTTAAAGTTATTTCAGTGAACTTAGTTAATCCTAAAATATAAATAATTATAAGTTGTAATATATCTTATGATCACAGTAACAGTTATAGAGCTTTTGCTTTCTGAGCTGGATTCATGCATAACAATCTGTTATATAAAAGTGGTTAAAGTTTAGTATTATGGACATCCAGATGTTGTTGATGCTGGATGGTATAAAGGGATATCCTTTAAAGTACATATATTACTTTTTCTTTTAATTACTTAGCAATTAAATGTACAATTGGCCAGTACATTAATGGTAGTGAGTGGCCAAATTTATTGATGATGATCAGCATGTTTTAGTACCTCAGCATTATTTTTTAATTGTTATATCCATTTGTGCATTTAGATTATTGTTTATATAATCTGTCCCAGGCAACAAGGGCTAAATAATTAGCATTGTCTGTTGTAGACCCATTTCAAATCCAGTCACAAAATTGTCTGTTGAATTTTATTGTTGATCATTCATGAAGATGAAGAATGATTATTACTTTTATGTAATTCTGGTGAACATATACTTATGGTTACTTCTGTGTTGATCTCTCAAGCTCATTTATCATATTCATGATATTCATTTGTATTTAATTATATATTTAACTTTTGTAATGACTTGGGGTTTATGATAATGAGTCTCATTACCCAAGTGCATCCTGTTTTTGTACCATTACAATATATATTGTGCCCTTATCTATAGGTCATAATAAGGTAGAATGGTCAATTGCTAAAAAAATTTTAAATTTTAAGATATGTTTGTATGATATATAAATAATAGTAGGATAATTAGATTTTATAGTACAATTTAAAGCTGAAAATACCTGGTATATAAAAGTGTAATGGATTATTTAAAAGGAACAGTTAAATAAAGATTAAAGATATCCTTGCTTATGGTTGTAAAAGCTGGCCATATAAAATAACACAGCTATAAATAGTTAAAAGTATATTAATAATTCGAGTATAATATTTTAAAACTAATAAATTAAATCTAAACGTATGTAATATTATAATTATATTTAATAGTCAAAATTAATCTAATATATTTTAAAAATAAACTTTAGGATGGTGAGAATTATATTTCGTTCTACATTTTTAAATTATTTTCCAAATTTTTATAAAATATATCAGTTTTGGTAATTTAGACCGAGACTTAAATTAAAAAATCATCTGTTAAAGTTAGTAAACATGTGACTGTATATTATATACCTTCACACACACGCTTGTTAGACTAATAATAAAGTTTGTGAATTATAAAACTAAATATAATTGCTATCGATCCTTAAAGTAAAAGTTGAAATATTAAATGTTGTTTTAATAATTGTTTTTAAAGTTTAAATGATTTTGATAAAATTATAATTGAATTTAAAAATATTATTCTAAGTAATATTTAAGACATGACGTCATAAATTCTTTATTTTAAAAGGGTTTAATTTATTATAAAACTAAAATGTGTAAATTTGTTCACGCTAAAAGTCATTAACCAATCAACGGAGGTAATTTAGCAGACAAAATATAAGAATTAGACGAAGCGGAAAAAAGTAATGTGTAAGTGAAGGAGGAAGTAACATTTTTTTAGCTGGATAAGACCGTAAGCTAGAAAAGTGATATAATTTTTAAAATTTTGCATTTATTTTAAAAGTTTTTTTTAACATATAATATTTTGACTGCCTTTACATGAAGGGCTAATTTTTTAAAAGTTTTCTTGCCAGTGATTTTATTCAAGTTTAGCCAAAACCTTGCAGTAAAAATGGAAGTACTAAAGGAAAAAATACCTAAAAATATTGCTAAAGGAAAAATATTTGTAAAGTGCCTAGATACAGCTTTATTTATGCTCAACCAAAAACTTATTATTGTAACTCAGAGGAATATAATTAGGACGCTATACGAAAACTTAAAAGAGAAGTTATTTGCCGTCAGGAAAAAAATTATGACGCACAAATTTATAAGGCTACTCTAAAGTTTTTTTTTATTCTTCTCTATGGGAAAATTAAGATGCTGTATATTATAAAGAATTATGTAAAAGTTATAATGAGAAAAAAAAAATGTTTGTCCTTTTTAAAGGAAACATTACAAAGTATATAGTTACCAGAACTTTAAAAGAAAGGAAAATTTACCGAATAATAATATGAAAGAGTCATTATTTTTTTTATGAAAAAAATAGAACAGAAAAACTTTCTCTAAGAGAAATTGGAAAATATAAATCTAATATACTTAATAAAATGGATCCATGGAGACAGAAAAAATTTACTGAATATTTAAATAAAAGTACCTAGAAGATGCATCATAAAAGTCGCACGGGAAAATATTAGCAGAAAATATTAGAAGAGAATATGTAGACGTTTTTCTTTACGTGATTAACTAATAGCATAATTAATAATTGTATTAAATATTATGAAAAACCAAGGATTGTCATCTATGAATATTTATTAAACAGAGCAATAATTGTTTTGCCTTAAAATAGAACATTAAGTGACTGAAGAAGAAATAATAAACATTTTTTTTTTAGCTTTAATATGAACGGTTTTCAAGAAAGTTTGATAAAGAAGTACAGTAAATATAGTTTAAATATTTTACTAATTTATTTTAGAATATAAAATGTTATGTGAGATTAGGGAAAACATATAAACATAAATTTAGTAATATTAAAATTTAAATATAATAGCTTGATAAAATTATAGAAATATTGTTTAAAATAAAGTGTATGGATGTGAATATTATATCTACAAGGATCAATGGGATGGTGAAGCCTATGGAACGCGATCGAGAAGATAAAGATCGTTTGGTAATTTTGATATTTATTTATAATACATAATGTATTTTTTTTAGATCATCTATTGATTAAGAATGAAGTGTGAAAGTTTAAATTATATGTACACATTTTATACAACATTTTTTGACATATAATGAGATAGGAGTAATTCGGAATATGCATGCAATAATTTATTTAAAGTATATTAATAATATAATTTAACAGAACAATTGTGTGATTCTTTTGAACTTTCATGTGATAAAGTATTCAGATATTTTAAAATAGTTTGTATATGATTAAATACACGAGGAAAGTAGTAAAAAGATTTTCTTATAGAACAGTGGAATAGTTTTGAAATAAATGAATTTTATTATTGTTAGAAATGCAGATATGTATTTGTCGATGTACAGTATAGAAAAATCTTGAGAAATAAGATCGGATAGTGACTTGGAAGTACTAGTGGAGAGGAAACCAAGATGATGTTTTTTTTTAAGAAATAGGAAAAATAAAGGATTTGGATCATATTTAGTTTTGTGTGATTTCAGTATAGTTAACTAAGCCCTATGACTGAACACATATAGTTTGGACAGTGTTTTGCATATCTTTAAAACTTTTTTGATGTTATAATAAAGCTGAAGAAATAGCTTTAGCATCGTTCCTATAATAGAGGTTGGTAGACAGGTAAAGGTCACTCCTCTATAGTGTCTTTTAACTCACTGTGCCATGATTGTCAAGGTTTATGACGAGTAATATTCTAGTTGTATTTTGATCCTATACATCTATCTTCGCTATCCTTATTTTGTGAATCTGCATCGGTCAGAAAAATATTTTAAAGAAATAATGAATAAAATAGAACTGAAGATAAGTTATAGTTTATGTAAGAATAGTTTATTTGCTGGAATGTATAGAATTGTGTAACTTTAAAATTGAAAGTCCAAAATATCATAGAGAGAGAAAGAATCATATAATACATTGTAAAATTAATTCGGAAATGAATATAATATTTTTTTTTTGAAAAGAAATCTAAACCAAGTATTTAAAAGTGATAATAAAATTTGAATGAATTTTTGTTAAAATAATATTTAGAAAATAAGTATTGCATATTTATTAAGAAAATAGTTCAATAAGGTATAATAAACATATACTTGTGCATGGTATAGTAATAGTTGTAATTATATCATCTGAAGTAAGGCTTAAATGAGAATATTAGGATTAATAAACATCGGATAATGAACAATAAAAAACCTAATACCGAATGTAGAACAATGTTTTGACTTTGTAAGATTCCATACAACTAATATAAAACTAGAGTTTTATTATTTTGTAGAATTTTTACTACGAATGTAAATTTTGTAAAAGAAATATAATTTTAATAATATTAGGGATGAAAGTGTTTGTGATAAGCATATAAGAAATGCATTTTGTAACAAGCTAACCATAATAATAAATCAAATAATAATACTGTATTTTCTTAAGTGTTAAAAAGATAAGATTTAACTAGGAAAAATAAATAGTATTTTGGTTTCATTTTATAAACTAATAAACTAAGTTGAGATAGGAGAGTAAGGGATATCCAATGTATATAGTGTAAAAATATTGTTAATTTATTTATGTTGTTAATAAACTTTGTTTTAAATTTATTTTAAAGTTTTGTGTCCGCGTTGTTATTTCTCCACATGGATGCATGAAATCACGATACATTTATAATTGAAACAGACATATAGGTTTTGCACAAAAGGTAAACATAAAAGTGTTATAATAATTTTGAGAATTTATTGGTATGTTAAAATTAAAAGATCATAATTTTATATTATTTATTGGTCATAAGTCGGTTGCCACAATATTATATTAAATTATATGCTAATGTTGCCACACGTATTCTGTTGTCAGATTATTAAAATACTACCACGTACGTATTTATTTATTTCATTTAGAAAGAAATAAGATTATATATTATATTATTATTGTTATTATTATTTTATTATTGTTAGTTGCTGTGTAGTAGATTATGACATAAAATTCCCTTTTCATATTTTACTACCGAAATTTTAAATCAGTTAGAATACAATTTATGAACCTGAGATTTTATTTTGTTTTATTTTACTTCATTTTATTTAATTGAGCTAGATTCTTGTTATAAAGAAGATTCGTAGTGAATAGAGCTCAGAAAGTCATAAGAATACTATGAGTTAGTTATTTGGTATAGTAAAAAGGGGGAATAGTGTTCTTATGCCATTGAGGTAGTATCGTGTGGATAATATCTCAATGTAGTCTATCTCGTTCCCTGTATTGTCACTCCATGTCCCATGAAAATAGTAAATATTTATTAATTCATTTTAAAAATTGAACCATATTTGTATTTTAGAAATTAGAGCTAGTAATCATTTTTAATCAATGCTGAATATTTCATTTATTTATTTGTTAACTGAGCTAGAACCCGGAATATTCATTATAAACAGTATATTTTGGGGTGAGGATGCGCGAGAGGAGGTTAGAATATATATGAAAAACAAAATCAAGTTAAAAACTTGTTAACGCTTGTATTTATGTCAACAGATGGCGTTAACAAGTTTTTAACTTGATTTTGTTTTTCATAAATGTACCTTTGAGGTCTTTCTTGCAATGATATATATTGAAGAGGCTTCTACTATGTGGTGATGCTGAACTGATATCAGACCCATGTAGCTATCTGGCTTGCTATGCTGAGTTCGAAGACATTAACGTGTCTAAAAAATTTACGCTTGCAAGCTGAATAGAAACTGTTTCATAAACGCTCAGAGTTTGTGTTTAGATCTAGTTCTTATTCCTGTCTTTCACTGATGATAGCAAATAGCTTGAAATCATGATCTGAAAGTGGAATTAAAGTTAGAGATAGTGAATGCATTCTCTGACATTTATGTAAACGAAATACGCTTGACGGTGTTTTTGGTAGAACGCCATCTGTTGACATATATATATAAGTAATTGTTATATTTATATACACAATATATTTTCATGAAGATTGTAAGGTAGGATTTCCAAAATGTATATTACATCCAGTAGAAGTTTTTTCATTTGATATGGGAACTAAAACACATTTATTTTATGTCCTGTGATTGAATTAGTTATCTCTACATATTTTTATTTATTAATTAAAGATAATCTGTTCTACATAAAGTAGCTGCTTTAAGAAATTTTTAATATAGAAATTTCAGTCCCATCTTTTTGTGTGTGTGTTCTGGCTTGTGTTCTTGAATTGAGAGTTCCATGTGCAGTCATTATTATATCTGATTGACTGTCACATAACCATTTTAAGGCGCTTCTGTTGAAGGTTTTAGCCTTGCACGTTAATATAGAAATTAGTAATTGAAAAGTTTCAAAAGATAGATTTGTTTAAAAAGAGGTAATTTTATAAATATTATCTTAGTTTTGACTTTTCTGATAAATTTTTGTTTTAGTTTCAAAAGAACTTTATTATTTATAAAAAAATTACATTTACTCTTCTGAGTCACTCTGCATATATATGTTTACATTGTAAGTAAAAGGAGATAATAAGGTTACATACATATAGAAAACAGGAAGGAAGCAATAGTTGCCAGTGTTTTCTTTTTTAAAAAAAAATCCAAATTAACTTTATTAGAAAAGGCTCTGAGTGTGAATTATGTAGTGCATTTGGAACATTGGTTTATTGGAGTTTTCTTGTTCAAGAATATCAAGGAATTATTTTACTTATAATAATAATTTGTAAAATGTAAAGATAAAAAAAAATATGAATTTATTTCTGTGTCTTTTAAATTTATTCTTATGAGATTTATTTCAGAAGAAAAAAATAATATGAAAAAATGGTATTACTTTAAATAATCTATTGAATGATGTGAAAAAAAAAATGATAAGAATGCCATTCATGAAGTAATCTATATTATTCCTTGTTTTCACATGTAATTATATATACATCAAAATAGTATTGGTTTAATTGTAAAAGTAATACTTTATAAAAGTAGAGTATAAATAAATATCTCATTTCAGCATTATACTTCCCAGATAGAAATACAGATCATAAGATTGTGTTTGAGCAAGCTAAGGTTATTTTCTTTGAAAAGAATACGTTTTAAAATGGCTTTATTAAAAATGAATTATATTGAAGTTATTAATTTGATAACTCTCATATTCATTAACATTCATTAGCTGCTTTATCAAGAAAGGTGGCATTCAGAAGTAATGAAGTGACCTTAAAGCAATGATGATCAGCAATAGTAAGATATCCAGAAGTAAACTTTCTATTTAGAAAGTTTGGTGCCTAAAAAATAATTTTAAATAGATCTAGAAAAAAAGATAAAAATACTTCTGGAATCTTTATATTTAACATAACCTTCAGAACTAAGATTATTTTAATCATCAATGTGAGTGTTGGTTATATTAAATATATATATATATATTTGATTTTGTTAATCATTTTTAAGTTGAATTTATAATTACTTCATTTTTCCAACCATTACATATATATATTAATGCTAATATTTTCATGGTAAATGATGAATTCATAATATTATTTCAGTAATAAAAATATAATAGCTAAATAGATGACATTTCAGTCCAATAACAATTACTTTCTTCAGAACTTTTTCTTTCTCAAATCATAAGAATTCTTCTGAGCTAGAAAAATACGCTCTAAGGAAAGTAGTTGCTATGATACTGAAATGTTAGCTATTTGGTTATTTTATATTTATTAGATAAAAGTTCCCAGAAACATATATATATATATATTAAATCAATACAAACCAATGCTAGAATATTTCTGCAGCACTACTCATATTTATAAACACAAAATCTGAACAAAACAGCATGGATAAAAGGTAGTCTATAATGATTTATACAAATTTTATGTGTATAAATACAAGTAGCACTGCTAAAATATTATAGATTTCAGTCCAGTTAGTAGAATACAGTCAATAAACAGAGCAAAACTCTCCATACAGTATTGCCACCTGTGCTAAACAGAGTAATCAATGGATGCCAGAAGGCTTGTGCATAAAATCCCTATCTAATGCCTACTCATCCAATATCCCCAGACTAGTTTCTGGCTTGTGGCCTTCATCAGTGAGGAGCTTTGGATCTGAGAGCACTGCATCTAGATCTTAGGATCTAATGCAACCCTCTAGCAACCACCTTTTATCTCTACTTAACTACAAAACTATGAGAATGAAATTTAAAACACAAAAAATATTTCCAATCTAAGCTCAATAGCTTATATAGTCATATGCGTCTGAACTCAGTTCAGCACCCATAAATTTTGGTGTCTTTGGCTGTTTTACAACCATAGCCACCAGTATCCTATTAGGCAGGATTGGTGTTAAACCATTAAGCATCACATGATCACATTTCCTATACTAGCACATTAATTGTTGATAAACAGAGCAAAACTCTCCATACAGTATTAACACCTGTGCTAAACAGAGTAATCAATGGATGCCAGAAGGCTTGTGCATAAAATCCCCATCTAATGCCTACTCATCCAATATCCCCAGACTAGTTTCTGGCTTGTGGCCTTCGTCAGTGAGGAGCTTTGGATCTGAGAGCACTGCATCTAGATCTTAGGATCTAATGCAACCCTCTAGCAACCACCTTTTATCTCTACTTAACTACAAAACTATGAGAATGAAATTGAAAACACAAAAAATATTTCCAATCTAAGCTCAATAGCTTATATAGTCATATGGGTCTGAACTCAGTTCAGCACCCATAAATTTTGGTGTCTTTGGCTCTTTTATAACCATAGCCACCAGTATCCTATTAGGCAGTATCCTATTAGATCCTAAGATCTAGATGCAGTGCTCTCAGATCCAAAGCTCCTCACTGACGAAGGCCACAAGCCAGAAACTAGTCTGGGGATATTGGATGAGTAGGCATTAGATAGGGATTTTATGCACAAGCCTTCTGGCATCCATTGATTACTCTGTTTAGCACAGGTGGCAATACTGTATGGAGAGTTTTGCTCTGTTTATCAACAATTAATGTGCTAGTATAGGAAATGTGATCATGTGATGCTTAATGGTTTAACACCAATCCTGCCTAATAGGATACTGGTGGCTATGGTTGTAAAAAAGCCAAAGACACCAAAATTTATGGGTGCTGAACTGAGTTCAGACCCATATGACTATATAAGCTATTGAGCTTAGATTGAAAATATTTTTTGTGTTTTCAATTTCATTCTCATAGTTTTGTAGTTAAGTAGAGATAAAAGGTGGTTGCTAGAGGTTGCATTAGATCCTAAGATCTAGATGCAGTGCTCTCAGATCCAAAGCTCCTCACTGACGAAGGCCACAAGCCAGAAACTAGTCTGGGGATATTGGATGAGTAGGCATTAGATAGGGATTTTATGCACAAGCCTTCTGGCATCCATTGATTACTCTGTTTAGCACAGGTGGCAATACTGTATGGAGAGTTTTTGCTCTGTTTATCAACAATTAATGTGCTAGTATAGGAAATGTGATCATGTGATGCTTAATGGTTTAACACCAATCCTGCCTAATAGGATACTGGTGGCTATGGTTGTAAAAGAGCCAAAGACACCAAAATGTATGGGTGCTGAACTGAGTTCAGACCCATATGACTATATAAGCTATTGAGCTTAGATTGGAAATATTTTTTGTGTTTTCAATTTCATTCTCATAGTTTTGTAGTTAAGTAGAGATAAAAGGTGGTTGCTAGAGGTTGCATTAGATCCTAAGATCTAGATGCAGTGCTCTCAGATCCAAAGCTCCTCACTGACGAAGGCCACAAGCCAGAAACTAGTCTGGGGATATTGGATGAGTAGGCATTAGATAGGGATTTTATGCACAAGCCTTCTGGCATCCATTGATTACTCTGTTTAGCACAGGTGGCAATACTGTATGGAGAATTTTGTTCTGTTTATCAACAATTAATGTGCTAGTATAGGAAATGTGATCATGTGATGCTTAATAGAATACAGTCATTGATTTATTTATACATGTAATAAAATTCTGCTTATTACAATAATTTACTATGTTATTAACCAGTTAATGTTTTCAAAAATAAAAAACTTCCAAACACATAAAATTAAATTATAAAAAACACAACTTTTTATTATAATCAAAAAATTACCTATAGTTGTCATTTCACTTGGATACATCAAAATTTTTTAACATGTCTTCATACTATTGATTTTAGTAATGTGCTATCTTTTTCAACTACTATTACAATGTCAAAATGTTCTCATTCATTTAATGGAAAGATATATTTTTTTAAAAAAATGGCTGAAATAAATATAAAGTGCAAAGATTGATAAAAAATCAAGTCAGATGACCTAATTTTAATAAAGCTCCTATTTACAAATGTTATATATAGAGTAAGTTATGAAGCTTCAAAATACCCTCAACCTCAGACCGCGGTTTCTGCCTCTAGCATCATCAGTGAGGTGCTAGGGAATAAAAATACTAGAACTAGTCCAGCATTTTATCAATGCCTAACTATTGAGAAGAAAATCTGAAACTTTCAGACATTTAAATGTCCAAAAATCCAGCTATCTAACTCAAATAGCAGTATGGGACTGAACTAAGTTCAGATACACCATATATTAATAGCTCTAGCAATATAAAATCGCCAAAGCATTAATAGCATAAAACTAAAATTAAATTGATAAAAAATAAAGTCAGATGACCTAATTTTTATAAAGCTCGTATTTACAAATGTTATATATAGAGTAAGGTAAAAACAAACTCTTATGAAGCTTCAAAATACCCTCAACCTCAGACCACGGTTTCTGCCTCTAGCGTCATCAGTGATAAAATGCTGGACTAGTTCTAGTATTTTTATTCCCTAGCACCTCACTGATGACGCTAGAGGCAGAAACCGCAGTCTGAGGTTGAGGGTATTTTGAAGCTTCATAAGAGTTTGTTTTTAACTTACTCTACATATAACATTTTTAAATAGGAGCTTTATTAAAATTAGGTCATCTGACTTGATTTTTTATCAATTTAATTTTAGTTTTTTGCTATTAATGCTTTGGCAATTTTATACTGCTAGAGCTATTAATATATGGTGTATCTGAATTTAGTTCAGTCCCATACTGCTATTTGAGTTAGATAGCTGGATTTTTGGACATTTAAATGCCTGAAAGTTTCAGATTTTCTTCTCAATAGTTAGGCATTGATAAAATGCTGGATTAGTTCTAGTATTTTTATTCCCTAGCACCTCACTGATGACGCTAGAGGCAGAAACCGCGGTCTGAGGTTGAGGGTATTTTGAAGCTTCATAAGAGTTTGTTTTTAACTTACTCTATTGTAACGATATATAAATATGTCGTTACATTAATTTAAAATAAAAACTTAAAAGTTCGCAAATAAAAGTAAAAAACTAAACGCTAAAATTAAAATGTTTGTTAAACGTATATACATTCGCACAGAGGCCAAACTTTAAAAATATTTTTTTTAAAAAAACAAAAAAGTATTCGAACATACTTTTTTATAAACAAGTACAAGATTTAAGAATAAGAACAGGTATTAATTAATGTAATCTGTAAATGGAAATGATTGTTTATAAATTGTTTGAAAAGCACGCTAGCCTTGGGCTCTTGTATAATTAAAATGATCTGATGAAAGATAGATAAGAAAATAAAGAGAAATTAGCTTGACCAATGGAAGCACCAAGCCTTGGCTCGGACCCTAACGAAAGTGAGGGATTAGTGACGTTTTGTTGATTGAATTCATGTGGATAATATAAAAAGAGAAATACAGTTTTTTTGGACATTTCCAGCATTGTGTGTTTGAGAGTTGTGGTAGGATGCACATACCACACTCTCTATTTAAAAAAGGAAAAGACTGTGATACCTTGAACCAGCTATTGCCATCTCCAGAACATTATCTTCCAATGGAGGTGTTGCGAGAATTAAAAGCAAAAACCTGGACTCTTCTACCGTAAGCTATATTGACATGAACTCTAAATTTAAAAATAATTAAGAACTTTCGTTCAAGCTTATGAACTTCCATCTGACTTTTTTAAGTTTAAAATCCAATTAATAATGTTTAATTTTATATGTTTTCCGATTGATAAAAATCATTTCCATTTTTTTTTCTTATTGTATAAATTGTTTATTGTTTAAATTTTAAATGATGAAATTTAGATTGGGTATAGACGTTGCATAGATTCGTTAGCGGTTGATTATGTTGAAGTTTTCACATTTTATTAGAATATATAGGTCAACGATGTTAATGCGGGTATTTTACAATGAATGCCATGGGGCCTTGTGTATTCCCTTTGCAATTGACGTTATCGATGATTTTGTATTTTGATCGATTGTGTTTAATTTGGATGTTTTTGACCGTGGAATCTGTGCAGCCGATCTATACTCAACATTTTAAAAACAAATTTATAAAAATAATCTGTGCAAACATATTTAAATGTTAAATTTAAGTCGGGCGTGAATGGCTATATAGTTTTGTAAAGTTATATTAAGGGAGGGTAATCTTAGGTTATTCATTTCGTAGTTGAATTGGTTCAATGGATTGGATATATTTGTGTAATTGTAGATGTAGTATGAGATCCGCTATGGGCAAGATTATATATATATGCCACACACCTTCTGTTTGCCTATGGATGGGTTTGTAAGACGGCAAAGGACCGCAGTCCATTCCTATGGAGTTTTATGTTTATTGTTCTACTCGCTAACAGATGTGACATTCCTGTTGGTGGAGAGACAATGTCTTCTCTAATTCTACTTGCTGTTCAGATGTACATTCCTGACAGTATAGTATTTTGTGTCATCGTATTTTCATGTTACATTGAATACATAAATGTATCAGATGGATTGGCGCCGGTTTGATTGCGAAATATAATTGCCTAAGGTTAAATCAGGGAAGAATATTTTCTTTTCAAATGCAGATCTATGTAGTCTATTCATACTCGACTCCCTAAATAAATATTAAGCTCATGGTTGTAATTTATTTAAATGTAAAACTAAAGATTAATAGAAAAATCTAAAATGGTGAATTTATTCCTCAAAATTTAAATGTTATTTTATATGTGCATAAATAAATATTTTTACGTGTTAATTTCTGGCAGTGGCTTTTATTTATTTATATTTAAGATATAAATTAAGATATAGATTTTTATCTCTGCGTCTCCACTGAGCTAGTGACTTGGGCTAACGATCTGAATATTTAAATAAAGTGGAATCTTAACAGCACGTATCTGCCTACTCTATAAATTTTTCTAGGTTTAAATGCCTAGATGGCGCTCTGTAGAGCAGATATCGTAGTTTGCGGTTAGATTCGATCTTCACTTTCATTTTTGATCGTTATACTATATATAACATTTGTAAATAGGAGCTTTATTAAAATTAGGTCATCTGACTTGATTTTTTATCAATTTAATTTTAGTTTTTTGCTATTAATGCTTTGGCGATTTTATATTGATAGAGCTATTAATATATGGTGTATCTGAACTTACTTCAGTCCCATACTGCTATTTGAGTTAGATAGCTGGATTTTTGGACATTTAAATGTCTGAAAGTTTCAGATTTTCTTCTCAATAGTTAGGCATTGATAAAATGCTGGACTAGTTCTAGTATTTTTATTTCCTAGCACTTCACTGATGACGCTAGAGGCAGAAACCGCGGTCTGAGGTTGAGGGTATTTTGAAGCTTCATAAGAGTTTGTTTTTAACTTACTCTATATATAAAAAGTGCAAAGATATATATTGTAATAAAAAAGAGAAACATAAGAATGTTATCCACTTATATGGACATCTCATTGATGAAACAATAGGACAACTGATTGAGAACATAATCTTGAAGTACGACATTTTGATTATTTAATGTTCATTGGAAAATTAATCAATATTTTAAGGATTGTTATTATAAATAAAATTATATCACATGGTCTTTATGCTTTTGAAAATTTATTAACAGGTTAAGGCTTAGAGATTTTTCATCAAAAACCTAAAAACTGTGTAGTAAAACTACGATCAAATCTTTTGACATTTTTGTTTGTTTCAGAACGTATGTGATCAAAACAAATATCTGTGGAAAATTAAAGAACATAATGGTATTTCAATCAGATATCAACTAAATCAATTTTAGAGTTTTAACAGTTTCATTTTGGATACTGTTAATGTGTTAGCAAAATTATAAAAAGTATAACTTTTATATTATAATAAAGACTGGAACTTTTCATAGATCAGTAAGTTTTAAAAAATTACCCTGAATTTACTAAGCTGAGTGACAAAAAATTATGTTCTTTTTGACAACTTTTTCTGTCTTTTATTTTTTAAAATGGAAATCAAAAATAATAATAAACAAAAAGCAAATATGCAAGACCAATATATACTAATGTTTTAAAAGACTACTTAGGGAGCCTTAACACTCATTATTTTTATAGATATATGAAAGTTTAGTGAGGTAACAATCTTAAAGACATGAAACAAGTCTACTTTGCAGACACAAAAAAAATTTCCCTGGCAACATATTGTTTTAAAGCATTGTTTAAAATTCATCTTAAATAAAAACACAGGATACAATTATTAATTAAATATACATTGCATATTTTAACAATTTTTGTTAATAATAATTGAACAAATATTTACTTTATATATTAAATTTTAACATTTATTTAATTCCAAAATTATTCATTTTGCTTCCAGCATTGATACATTAATGAAGCATTGAATCCTCTTAAAGTGTGTGTTATAGATACAAATAAATCTATTCGTAGATTTCTGACAATGATCTTATTATTAATAATTTGTTTAAATGGAAGTATGGTATTTTTTCTTAAAGAATAATACATTAAATATGGAGCTAAATAGATATGAAGATATGAAAAAAATTAACGAGTGATAACAAAGTTTAGAAATGATTGATGGATTAAAACAGGTAAGCAGATGCAGACATTGTTGACTGTGGGCACTCTAGATCTTTTTAATTCCTAATAGTAACATGAAAATCTAAGAAATGCTACCACAATCCTAATACATCCAAAAATGGTATTCTTATATCTGATATTATTTTGAAAACATAGGAGTATTTTGATCATCTTTTGAAAGAATGATGATATTTGATATATAATTTTACCTACTTATTTACATTTGGGCAAATAAGTTTAGTATAGTCAAGTTATATAGAAAAGTTTTAAAATGTGTTGGTAATATGTTGCTTTAAAAGTATATTGGACCAATGAATTTGTGCTGCTTAATCCTAAAGTGGTTTCTATTGTTACAAGTTTTAAAAACAAAAGTAATAGATAATATTTCAGTATTTATCATGGAGTATTATCATGTTCACTACTGCAAAGATATTTCCAATAGGTCATTTTCAGTCATAAATGGTCGATGGGGTTGTAGAGAATCAAGAAGCACTACAGATGTGATTTTTGTTGCCAAGTAAATGCAATAAAAGTATCAATAACAAAAGAGTAATTTATATATTGCTTTCATTGATTTGATAAAGTTTATTTAATTCAGTCAATCAAACAAGGCAATGGCATTGTTCAAAATTAGTTGGTTGCCCACCAAAATTTATTTGCATTATATACTTTCTATTTGATGGAATGAGAGTAAGTATCATTACTACAGGTGGGAAATCTGAGACATTTGAAATGAAAGCTAGTGTAAGATAAGGATGTATCCTTTGACCAAATTTATTTTCAATTTTTATGACAGTTAACTTTGGAACTAGATTAAGATACAATAAAGTTTTGATTGTGGGACTTTTGTTTTAAATCAATTGAAAGCAAAAAGAACAATATAATTTATTGGATTCTAGATTTATAATATTCTGATGATTCTAGGCAATTTAAAATATGATTTATAAGATTTGATTTATTAATTAATATTCAAAAAACTCAAGTACATTATTAGGCAGTGATGTAAGAAAAATAAAAATTTATTAACTTGAGAATTGAAATCACTATAAATACCTTGGTAGTTTTATAAATAGTAACTTAAGCTATGAGATGATATTGCTTTTAAAAGTAAAATGTAGGGTATTTCATCACTTAAAAATAACTATTGCAACTAGGCTGAATATAGAACTGTTGTTTTACCTAATTTATTGTAGAGAAGTGACATAGGTATGCTATGCAGATTCAATATAAAGTATTAGACATGTTTCATTTAACAATCCACCATAAATTTTTAAAAATACCATGACAAGATCATAAACCCAATCATTATGTTTTTCATCTTGCTGGATGTGATATTATACAGAATATTATTTTAAAGGCATGTCTCTATTACATTGCACATATAAAATGAATGAATATACAATAAAAGTGGGTTTTATAATGAACTTGAGGATTGTTTTTGTATCAGAAATAAACCACATCTATATTTTAAGAATTGTATCAAAGCCATTAAAAAATATTCAGTTTTGAGTGTTTCTGTTAGAACATATAAGGGATAAACAATACATTGAAGTAGTACAAATACAAATGGTGTTGAAATATTTCAGAAAGAAAACTTTTCTGCTGTAGAAATTAAGAGAGCATAAGTAAATATCAGAAAAACTAATGGAATATCATTTTTAATATGTAGATACATCTGTGGTTCAGAGACTGGTTCATATAGTCATTTAAAAATTCATTTGTAGAAAGGTTTTTCCCTCTCTACCTATGCTAATTTATGGCTGGATGATATATATATATGTTCTATCTTTATTGTTAAAAGTAGGTTGCCTTGATGATATTTTGAAATTGTTGATTGATATCTATATTGGTATTGTCTAAGTGTTGACTGTTTTCTAATGGTTATATATATATATATATATGTGTGTGTGTGTGTAACCTTCCCTTCTATGCTGGAATCATATATGAATCTGGCTTCATATTTCATGTCACCAAATCTGCCTTTGTAACCCTCTCTTTAGAATTGTCTAGCAATTGTAACTAATAAAACTCCATGTTTTAGGCGCTAAATCTGCCTTTGTAACCTACACTACCTGAATCATCAAGAATATACGCCTGAAAGAAATGTTAATAGAGAGACGATTTCTTTATTGAACTAAGCTAGCATGAAACTATAAATCTAAAGAACATTACAAGATGATTAATGAAGATAATAACTTCTGGTCAAACTAGCTTAAAAATCCACAAACAAAATGTTATAACTGAAAGACAGGCTTATTTATACCTGTGTCTATATATATGTAATATTAGGGTATGAGCACAGACTTTCACATGACCCACCACTCTCCACTCCATCTAATAACACTGATACACTTAAACACATATATGTTGAAAAGATAAATAATCACCAATATACGTATTTCATGCTAAACCAGCAATCATCAGTTGGTCCAGATTATCATCTCTACACATATGTACTATAAGTGCTCAGATATATATTAAGATAGACAATCCTCATACTTTAATGGACAGGCTTCAATCTACTCCACACTCCAACTCTTCAACCATCCATCCAATTGAAAATCTGATGATAGAATGCTCAAAGGCCACCCTGAGGCTGAGATTCTTGTCACACCCATGTTGACCTGGTCAATCTGAACCCCACATGTACAGGACATAATCCATTAAATACATATGCAAGGATGGGCAGACATCTCTATAATGTAATAACTGAAAGACAGGCTTATTTATACCTGTGTCTATATATTATTTATACCTGTGTCTATATATATATGTAATATTAGGGTATGGAGTGGAGAGTGGTGGGTCATGTGAAAGTCTGTGCTCATACCCTAATATTACATATATATAGACACAGGTATAAATAAGCCTGTCTTTCAGTTATTACATTATAGAGATGTCTGCCCATCCTTGCATATGTATTTAATGGATTATGTCCTGTACATGTGGGGTTCAGATTGACCTTAGGTCAACATGGGTGTGACAAGAATCTCGGCCTCAGGGTGGCCTTCGAGCATTCCATCATCAGATTTTCAATTGGATGGACGGTTGAAGAGTTGGAGTGTGGAGTAGATTGAAGCCTGTCCATTAAAGTATGAGGATTGTCTATCTTAATATATATCTGAGCACTTATAGTATATATGTGTAGAGATGATAATCTGGACCAACTGATGATTGCTGGTTTAGCATGAAATACGTATATTGGTGATTATTTATCTTTTCAACATATATGTGTTAAAGTGTATCAGTGTTATTAGATGGAGTGGAGAGTGGTGGGTCATGTGAAAGTCTGTTCTCATACCCTAATATTAAACAAAATGTTATGAAATAAATTTAATATTTGTCAAACCAATAAATAAATAATGATTAGATCTATGGAATGAATATGAAATTAAAAATATAAATTAAGTAATAAGTAAATTACGATGTAGATGACTAAATAGATGATGAAAATAAGTAATAATTAAATAACGAAATGAAATGAGTCTGAGAATGAAGAGAAAAGAATGAAGATGTATAAGAATAATGAATGATTAAGACGATGATAGAATAAGAGTTAATGAATGATTAAGATGATAATGGAATAAGAACTAGTGAATGGTAAATTAATTAGGATAATGAATTAGGATGAAATAAGAATGAAGAAATAAAGAAAGATTGAAATGACAAATGAGAATAATGATGATGATGGAAGATGATATCCAGAACTCTAAACTGATATTGAATTAAATGATAATAAGACAACTAAATAAAATGGATTCCAAACTTAACAAAACTGGAATATTCACCATGAAGTCAAAACAAGCTATGCATTTTAAGACAAAAGAAGCAATTTACACCTTGAAGTTTGGTTGACTTTCATAAAACAGTGAATATAACATAACTCAAATCTAACTACAATAAATCACTAGATAAAATATACCAACATATAGTTAATTATACTATATTGATTGATGATTATTTCCATTTAATCAGATGATATTTCAATAGCAATAACAATAATAATGTGTATGGTAATTAGCAATAAGACTACAGACAACTAAATAAATTTTTAACACAACATATTTATTTACACTATTTACAAATTTATTCCAGACATGTTGCATGAAATAAGACAGAGACATTATATAAAATCAGGTATGGAATATAATTTGTATCCCATTGACTACACACATAGTATTTAAGATAAACTAGTACAGTGATATTCATGTTATCACTATCATTATTGGCTATGTTTCTATTATTATATCTTATAGAATAGGAAGGATAAATCTTATTTAAACCAAATTAGCACTCAAATTATAAAACAAAAGTATATTCAAATCTTTGGGATATGTGCAAATTTTAAAATCTAAAACTCAAAGTTATGAAGTAGTTTATTATACTAGAACTATTTTATTTATCAGAATATTATAAGGACAATTATCATATATAGCACAATTAACAATTATTATTATTTAATATGAAGAGATTTATGATATTAATGTGGGGACGGACATCAGAAGTCAAATGCATACATGACACCAAAACATTGCCTATGTCCGCAACATAATAATTCTAATAGTTAATAATATTATTTTATAAAGTGCAGTCAATATTGAAATAAATGAGAGAGTGCAAATCTCTCAAGCGCTTATGACTACAACCAGCCAATCAAATCTTAAGCACTGGGACAGAGAATTTTAATAAGAAAAAAGCGGTTCCACTCTCTTCTTTACTTGTCTTAATATATATATCCAAGCCAGTCCAAATTACTTATATTTGAAAGCATGAATCTTAAATATCATCACACTTAATTAACTGAAATCAAACTATAAACATACAGCGTGAAATCTTTCAATTTACTATGCTTTATAAAAATAATATTATTTACATATATTGCTGCAAATTTATAACATCGAAAAACTACTGCATAGTAAATCGAAAGATTTCACATTGTATGTTTATAGTTTGATTTCAGTTTAATTAAGTTGACGATATTTAAGATTCATGCTTTCAAATATAAGTACTTTAGCCTGGCTTGGATATATATTAAGACAAGTAAAGAAGAGTGTGAAACCACTTTTCTTATTAAAATTCTCTGTCCCAGTGCTTAAGATTTGATTGGCTGTTTATAGTCATAAGCACTTGAGAGATTTGCACTCTCTCATTTATTTCTAATAGTTAATATAACTTACCGATCCATTGGTGAATCAATGATTGATGAAAATAAATCAACATTGTCCATGTGTATCTCCTGCTCTTTCATATAGAAGTTTTACAACCAATAGAAAGTTTTGGTTGGTTTGTTTATAAACTGATGAAGATCCTACAACATCATAAATACACTATTCCAATTAGGCAAGCACTACAGATAAACTAGTGTCCCTGAAACTAACTTTATCTTATCCTTGCTATTTAATTTTAAGACTAAAACTTCACCATACATGGTGGAAAACTAATGACATAACATCATGAAGGATCAAACAATAAAGAGAGGATCTACAAAACAACATGATAGTTGTACAATAATATGGTTAATTCTAATACCTTTTCCTAGGTACAAAAGTGTGGGCATTGCCTCATCACAGGGAAATAGAATATGGACCATGGATACAATTCTCTCTTGGAATTAACTATGCTATCTAATCACTAACTATTGATCAGCCTCAACAATATCATCCTCTCATGGAATCAGCAATGGGAGAATTCTCCATCTGCCCATGCATAATATTAATATTAATGATACTATATTTGATGCCATTACATGTAGCACATACTTATCAGCTGAAAGCTGTCACAAATCTTTATAAATACAATAGCAAGATAAAACAATTCTAACAATAAAAGTGGAAACATAAATATTCCATTTCACAATGCCAAAACTATTAGTGTATTAAACAAATCAACATGTGAGTCAAATGACCATTAACTATTTAAAAAATAATAATAATACTTTTGTTATAATAAGCAATACACACGTAGACAATGGAGATTAGCCTATATTTTATATTTAAAGTGGACATGTTAATTCATAGGCAAAATTTAATGAATGCAAAATGCTTATCCAATATTTCATATAATAAAACATTTGTGTCAGTACACTATATCTTTGACAAATTTCATTTGTTTGTATACCCTTCAATAAAATATTAAAATCTGTTTTAAAAGTGCAAGAGATGAATATCTCTCTCTTTCTAGATAAATGATATTTAATATTATATTCTCCCACAACTGGGAAAATAACACACACACAATATATATATATATATATATAATAAATGTATGTATCTTTATACATCTATTTGTCCTTAACTAAATATATTTTCATATCTCAATAAAATAAAATTCTCTGAATAACACATTACAAACAGTATATTATAATAATAAACCTAAGCAATAAAAAAAACGAACATTTTCTCCCATTATATTTTATCTTTCTTAGTTCAAAGTTTGTTCCATCATTATGAGCTGAATGATAAAAAAACTTATATCATGAGCAAACATTCATAAGTAACGCATATATATATATATTTATGATTATTATATTCGATGCCAGAATAGTGAAATAAAATTCAAACACTTTCACATGTAGCACAAATAGAAATATAATATGTATCTGTACTTTCTATAGATAACTTTCCTTAAATGAATTTATTAGTTTATTACAATCCACAAAACAAACTTTTTAAAATCATTTATTGATTTATTTATTTTATTTTCCCCTCTGTGGTGATATCTGTAATAATTTTAAATGATCTTGGCATTTTTAAAACATTTTAAAATATTATTAATTCACATGTTACACAATAAAGATTAAGAAGTAAATATTTATTTATTTCATTTCTATCAGCAAATTAATATGTGTTTAATAATATTAGAAAAAAATTATTCAATCATTAGCAATTATAAATAAGATATCCTTGGATATTTTAACACTGTAACTTTTCCATTTTCAATAACTAAATAAAATTTAGCGCTAAGTTAAATTCACAGATGATTTTTCTACTTTAATAAGAATAGGAAATAAGTTCAAGCATTTTTCTTTTTCAATTGATTAAACTTTATACTACTTAAAAATGACTTTTAGTTTGTTTACTTTATATTTTCACACTTTTCTTAAAAATTATTTAATTATATTTTATAAAGATTATAATTTATAAGCAAACATATTTTTCTTCTTTATTACAAAGAGTGCAAAAACAAAACATTTTCTTCTTTTTATTTTCAATCTAAATAATTTGCGTGTCATTTCAAAATAGGAAAACTGGCTAATATAAATAACATAAAAGTAATTGCTTACACTTTCTGGATTTGTTCCTAGTTTGAAGTAGTATTTGTTGAGGCAAATAATTATTCATATGGCTGTCACTCTCCTCTCCCCAGTATGCATCTCAGGAATTATAAAATCGATGGAAAATAGTGATGAAAGAATACAAGATTTTAAGGTTTCTTATTCCATACTTTTAAATACACATTATCCTGTAATCTTATTCAATTCAATCTACAGAGTTGTTACTTTTCAGCTTTTTTTTTTACTTTATTTTATAGGTGTAGATCTTGAAATCCTGTTTATTTTGCTTTTCTTTATTAATAACTCCCCCTATAAACTTTGTTATATTATTTATACCTTGTATTACATTGCATTATGGTATTAAATGGACCAATAACTGAACAGTGTGAATAAATTAATATTTCTCCCTCTAGTGATAACCAATTAGACTGTTTCATATCAATTTAAATTGCAATACAATATACTTGAAGAATGTTTACAAAATTTAAAAGAATTATAAATTGTTTTCTTTCTTTTAATTATTGTTTAATAATAATAAAGTGCTAAATATTTTCATACTTCCAAATTGGTTTAATACTATTAAAATATTATTTTAAAAATGACTGCCACTAGACCTTATGATAAAAATGTTTATGAAATTCATATCCACTCTATCAGATTTTCTAGTGTGTCTCAAACAGTCCAAGTCTTCATCACTCTCAGGATATTTATTGGTGAGCTTTACTTAATTGGAAAATTATAATCCAACAATCATTTAAACCTATTACTGATTTTATACACTGATTTTTCAATATATTATAAATTATTATTAATTAAAATTTAAAATTTTACATACTAGATCCCTTGAATAAAGCTTAATGTCATTGAGCCAAACCACATGGTTAGAATATATATATATATATATATATAATTATTCAAAACAATAATTGGAATACAGACATTGATTAATAATTTATATATAAACATGTTTTGGGATTAAAACATTAAATATATATATATATATAATATTTAAATATTTGTATATTTTCTATACTAAACAATGTAATTATAAGGGACTTAAACACAGACTTTCAATATTTTTATATTTTTCCAATCTATCTTGTACAACCAATACACATGATCACATAAATATGAAAAAGATAAATGATCTCTAATATATATATTTTGTGTGGAACCAGAACTCATCAGTTGATCCAGATCAAAATCTCCAATACATATATACAATCAGTGCTCAGTTTACATTAAGATAGCAAGTCTTCAAACTCTAATGGACAATCCTCAATCTTCTCCACTCTCCAAATCTTCATCCATTTCATTGAAAATCTGAGGGTGAAAATGCTCAAAGCCCTTGTTAATGCCAATATTATTGTAATACCCATGTTGATCTTAAGTCAATCTGGCCCCTCACATAGGGCCCTAATACATTCATTTAATTATACAGAAGATGGATGGGCAGAATACAGGCTGAATATGTTATGGTCAAAGCCATGTTGACATTAAGGCAATCTGACTCCTCACACATAGGACTTTAAAATGTCTATTTAATTATGCAGAAGAGGGATGGGCAGACTACAGGATGAATATGTAATATTTAAATATATGTACATTATATATTCAGCCTGTATTCTACCTATCCTTCTTTTGTATAATTAAATGGACATATTAGTGTCCTATGTGTGAGGGTTCAGATTGACGTAAGATCAACATGAGTAGGACAATAAATAATATTGGCACCAACAAGAACTTTGAGCATTCCATCCTCAGATTTTCAATAAATGGATGACTGAAGATTTGGAGAGTAGAAAAAGTTGAAACTTGTCCATTAAAGTTTGAATATTTGCTATCTTAATATAAACTGAGCACTAATCTGGACCAACTGATGATTGCTGGTTCAGCATGAAATATGTATATTGGAGATCATTTATCTCTTTAAATTTGTATGTGATTATGTGTATCAATTGCATAAGAAGAATTGCAAAGATGTAAGGAGCTTGAAAATTTGTGTTCATGTCTCATATATATAAATATATATACCAAAGTATTGAAAATTTGTGTTCATGTCTCATATATATAAATATATATACCAAAGTTTTAATCACATAAAAATATATCACTTTTTGAATTATGAACTTTCTTTGTGCAGACATTGTAATAAAGAGACTGAAAATATATAATAAGCCACTAAATAGACTATAGTTATTCTATCTTGTTAAATTTTTACTCATTAAGAATATTTACCAAACATCTCTCCAAATCACTGAAGAATTATGACATAAAAATAATCTTCTTATGATATTTCATACAAATTTATTTTTTCTAGATCTAGCAATAACCATATACATTACATAATCAGATTACCTCATAAAATGCATTATATTAAAATGAATAAACACAAAGTATAAGCCATGCAATTAATGATTATAAAATCTATACATACAATGATACTAAAGAATATAATCAATATATAATATATACATGGATTTCCAGATGATCAAATGTAATGTTATGGATATAACTGCATCTCATGGATCATATATGTCCAAATACTTTACAAGCTAGATTCTAACAAATCAATTTTTAAATAAATCTGTAAATATGCCTATTTTTTTGTGATATCAAATCCAATCTCTTTTGTCAGATAAAAAAATCCTCTTCTTTCTGACTTTTGGTTTATTAAATATGTTATATGCTTAATTTATTTATAATATAACAAACCGAAGATCAGACAGAAGAGGTTGGTTTTTTTTATCTGTCAAAATAATTTAGAATTGATGTCATTAAAAAGATGGATTTATTACAGGTTTATTTAGAAAATAATTTATTGGAATCTGACTTATAATGTATCGTATAACATAGATGTAATTTATTCCGTGAAATAGATTTACATACAGTGATGAAATTGAAAAACGTAGTTATGCCATTAGTACATGTATCAATTGGCTTGAATATTTGATGATTTCTTTATAATGTTTGTTAATAGTTAAATTGTCATTTTAAAAACTCTAACTAATAATTAAAAAATAGATGTAAATCTTTACTTCTATGGATTATTATTTTCACAATTTTTATAATTGACTCGATGGCATTTATACAGTGGTAATATTTTTAACAAGCTAGTTTAGATATGGAACTTAATTCTTATACATGTCTTCTGCTCTCTCCCAAAAAATCATCACATTGTATATATTTTAAACACCTATATTCTTTTAGAATCATTTATAAAGTGTTATTTTACCTAGGATCATTATCATATTCAGCAAATTGTTTATCCTTGGCAAGATGAAGATTTGTTCAAGTTGATTCTAGTATTTTTAATCAACAGATTTCTCCTATTTTCTTTGGTAATTTTTCTTATAGGAACAAGTTCTAATTATCTTATTCCATTTTCACTAACTATTGCAAGCTTAAATAATCAGTAGAAACAATTAATGGATGGATTCCTAAACATTCTTGTAGGTAGAAATATATCCCCCAGTGTTATGCTTTAGTAATCAACAGATAATAGATTGTAGTGCTTATTAAATCCATATTTAATTATCCATGTTCTTACTATTGACTGTAATTAACAAAGAACTTAGACTTAAATCTAGTATATCTATTTCTCTTGAGCCTAATGCTTCTTCCATCCAGCAACCATTTTTTATTTATTTGCTTTTACAATAAAATAACCAGTCTCACTAGATCCGGGTTTAAACACCTTATTGATTGATGACCAGAAGTAAGAAACTGGAGTTTGGATTGAGTAGAAAATCATTGGATGTATGTTTAATATGTGCTACCATCTAGAATCTATTGATTATTAGATAGTTAGTGGTAGAATAAAATAAATAATTTGTCTTGAAAAGTTTTGTGTAGCTCAATAATATAATGTTCTTTGATTTTTAAACTTTCTTGTGTTAAGTGTGCTTTTTCACACATGCATATGTTTGAGAAATTTTACTTATAATTGGTTCTGTTTGTTCAATGATTTTTTTTTTTTTATCAGTTAAAAAAAAACGCACTTAGAGATGCTAATTAAAGATTTACATTCAACCCATTTATTGGATCACATACATGAGTTATCTTTCCCAATTATTAGACATTGTTATATTTTGGGGGATTTTTCATTTTATTTTTTGATACGTACATAGCATGTACTTGTTTCACATTACAATGAGTATTTTGTAAACCGTTTATAAATAAATAACATACAATTATTACATCTAGGCTCCAAGTATTTAAAATATGTTTGTACTGTATTTAAAACAAAACTTTTTATCTATACTTAGTTCTACATTACATAGTCGACTCGTAATTCTTTTTGTATAACATTTACTTCTATTTGCTTGGAAAGCATATATGGATAAAATAATATTATTATATTTTTTTTTTGGATATTTCTTTAGGTTTAAAAAGAAAAGTATAATGCAATTAAAAATTTAAGTGATCGTTTTTTATATATATATATCTGATTAGTTACAAATTAGGATTGTTCAAAATGTTCTTTTTTTTTCGAAATATTTGTTACTATCACTTGCCCATTAAATCATATTACCTACTTGTACTTAACTGATCATCGTATGAAATATTAATTAACTTGCCTCCTGTTAATGGCTGTCATTAAAGGGCAACTCTAGAGAACTGATCTTGTCGGAAGTAATGTACTCCACATGGAGCCACAGGCAAGAAATCAAACTTTTTCTTATGACCAGTCACGTGATTAATCACTGCTAAAGAGTATAAAACAGCTGGTACAGAATTGTTGTACAATTACATTTTAATATTATAATATTTTTACGAATAAAATATTAAGCTCTGGTCTTTCTAAATAGCATATGTTTGAAGGATAATAATAATTATATCGCAATAAATTTTCTATTGCAGTAATTTCTTATATTATAATTTTTAGGAAATCTAAATTTCATCTTAAGGATTAAATTGAAAATACTAGCAAGTTCCCATTAAGTACTAAATATTTCACTACTAGCTTACCAAAAATACTATTGTCATAAGATTATTTCGAGTCAATAATGTTGCTTTTTATAAAATCGCTTAAATAGTAATGTGTGTCTGCTTATATACTATCACTATTGATTCATACATATACTGAATGTAAAAACAGTAGAGTACAGTACAGAACACAAAATGAAGGCTTACTTACGTTTTTTTTTTTTTTTTTTTTGGGGGGGGGGGGATTTCTCGCAATGATTTAGAACATTTTTAATCTTATCAAATCAATGTCAGAATAAATCTGTTAGTACTTATTTGAAAATTGTTTTAGATCATTATCTATCCTCTTTATATGTTGTATCATGTTTGTGCTTTTTAAAAATCACATTAATGATATAGCAGCAAGATTAAGTCCAAAATGTTTTTCTTTTTCTTTCATTTTGAATATTACTTATGATCATGAAAAATTATTTTAATTTAACAACAATCTCTGCATTATTGTTTCAATAATATACTGTATTATTGTATAAACATTTTAAACAGCTTCAAATATTATAACAGTCAGTCTGCCATAGATCTAAATAAATAAGTTATAAAAAGTATAGTTCAAACACTGACAATCACTCCAGTAAATTTGATGTTTTTTAAATACAAAATGAGTTTTAAATTTTAGCAGAGCCTTAGTGGGCAAAAACCATGCACTTTGAGCTCCAGGGTCTGCCAATCTATTATTGCAACAAACCAATTTATGTTTGTGATTGTGTTTTGACAACATCTCACTACTTATTCATTATGAATGTTATTTGATATTCTTTTTATCATTAAAATAATGCAGTATTTTTTGTAACAGCATTTTATGATTTATTGATTCGGTGCTCAATGAAATTGTAATGCTACTGAATTCACTTTAGTATCAATTAAATATGAAAAAATAGTAAACAAAATAATGTTAAATGTGCATATTTCATTTATTGACTCTTTAACTGATCAGGAAAGTGTTCTAGTAAAGCAATTTCAGATTCAACTGAGTTATTGTTGCCATAAATAGTCATTTGACAAAAGTAAACATTAAAAAAGCCACACATGTGTCCAGGTGAATTAAGTTTGTTTATAAATTTATACTTCTATTTATAAGATATATTGATCATGTGTTAATACTCTTCACATTAATACCCTTCTTCAAGCCTAGTGAAATGAGTAATTTTACAAAATTAATTTTTCTTCTAATTTTTTATATTTGTTTCCATCTGGAGCTTTTTGCAGTAATTCCTTGTGATACAACTCTCTTGGGCCATAATGAAATTCCTTTAATTATTATTATTATGAATTTTTATTTTTTTCATTGTTATTTTTATCATTAATTTTTCTAATATCTCTACGTTTTTTAATTTATATTTTTAACTAGTGTTTGATTGCAACATTATATTTCTTCTGGTTTTCCTTTATATATATATATTCAACATTTCAAATAAATTTATATTGCTATATTTTAAAATAATAGATATATTTTCAATCAGATGTTTTAAACATTAGATAGTCTTGCTATCTTTTCTTGGAATTTGGATATGAGTCTCCAATGGTTTTCTCAATCTATGTTTCCCCTCCTAATGATACTTATTGAATTTTTGGTTACTTCAATAATTTATTGACTATAAAAAATATCTTTTAAAATTACTGGCACTAAATAGTTACTATAATTACTCATTTTTATTATTAGAATGTAGTTGTTTACCTTTACTTTCTTTTATTTCTACTGGAATTTTATTAATATCCTTGGAACAAATTTTATTTTTTATATATTCTTTAATATTTAATTGTTAACTTGTACTTCAGTGCTGCAAATAAAAGTTAATCATGTTTTTGCTTTAAATAAAATTTAACAAAGTAGATATTTTTTATGCAAAAAAATATATACAAAAAAAAAAAAAAAGATTTAAAAATACAATTTTGTATTGTTATTTTCTAATGCGAGTTTAAAACATAATAGACATATATTAAAAGATTAATAACAGGTTTATTATAAAATTATATATTTAATGTTGTTATTATTCCATATATATATATCATTAAAATCTAGTCAAAACTTAGATAATCCCAATATCATTAACAATCAACAATTTTAAATTGTTGTCAAGGCAACTTTCTTTTAACAATAGCAGTGGAATCTCCACAGAGATTGAAAGTATTGACACAAAGAAGTCAAATAAATCTCTTTAAACAGGTAAATATACCTGTGAGTGCAGACTAATAAATAGACAAATTATAACATTACAAATTGCAATTATAATTTTCATATTGCACTCAGAGTATTACTTAAATAATAAGGGTAATAATGTTCAAGACTAAATGGGTTTATAAGTAATCGTTAAAAGCCAGTTAAAAGGAGGTTGGCTGCCTTGCCAACCATTTGAAATTGTTGATTATTAATGATATTAGGATTGTCTAAGTGTTGACTGGCTTTTAATGATTACATACAAATCCATTTAGATTTGAATATTACACTTAATATATATATATATGTGTGTGTGTGTGTGTGTGTGTGTGTAATTAGAAACCAACCAGTAACCATTTAAACATTCACAATAAAGATAGTAACCAATGTTTCTCATTGCTGTCAAAGCAACCTTCTCACCTTTTAATAGCAAGAATGGAAATCCACTATTATTTCACTTATTATTTAAATATATATATATTGAATGACTTTAATACTCTCCAAAACTTTTAATATATTGTGTGTAATATAATCAAATGTTATTTTGAAATTCATAGTGTACTGATATTTAGCATAACCATTAGTGAATTATAATATTTGAGAACATAAAGTATTAGTTTTTTTGATATTTTATTATACTTTTGCTGCATTTGGCTGAATTACAGGGCTCATACTCAAATCAACAGTAATATCAAAAAAAAAAAAAATGAACACACCGAAAATACAGTTGTGTGTAGATAAACATAGTTAATACTGTGCTAGTCATACCAAATGACTGTACTCACTTCCAGCTGTATATTTAGCTTGTCTTATTAGTTTGACTCAAGTTTGTTAAATGACTCTTCTGGCTGGACTAAACAGCTTGCCTGGAGTCTGCCATAGTCATAATAGCTTCCAGTCCTATCATGGAGTTGCCTCACTGTGTAGACATATCAGTAGTTAATATAGTAAAAACACTTTTGCTGTTGGAAGTAATTTCAATAGACAGCATATTTGGTTGTTCCAGTAAACAGACATTCTCTTTCTCTGTAGAACATGTACTATCATTTAGGTTAGAAAGATGTTCTATATATATATATATATATCCCTTGCCTCTAAAAAAAGGATATTTATTGCCAGATCTCCCACCTTACTGGCAGCAGTTGGGTTCAGAGAGCCTAACCAATGATAGGATTTTGTATACATGTTTACACATTGGCCTTACTTGTATTAACCCTTTGATCATGTTTATACATTGATTAATCACATGTTTATACATTGGTTAGCAGCAATAAGGGTTCAATCCAATCAGATGAGGAAGGAATCTGGACTAGGCCACTTCTGAAGGCAAGGTCAGATATGACAATATTTCAAAGTATTTAATATCTCATGGATTAAAAATACTTCACATATATAATAGTATCACTTCTTTTCTTGCTCATTATGATTCCTTATCAATTATAACTTTAGTATCACCTGGGAATGGCAGATTAAGCTTGATTATTTAAACTTTTGAAATTTTAATCAAGATATAGTTTATCTTAATATTTTCTTTCTTTTGATCATAATTTTGTTAAGTTTTATTTAACAATAATACTATTTCCAAATGAATTATTTTTACAACAAAAAAAAAACAATTATGTTTTTATTATGTAGCTCTATTTTGTTTAGAAATTCAATTTTAATAATGGTGGTAATTTACCCAATTTTGGGGGATATTAAAAGAAAAGTTAATTATCTGATTTTGTTGCATTCAGAATACATAATTGCTATCTCTCTTTCTGCACTATTCCAATTGTCATTTCAATTATTTATATTCTTCAAAAGAGAATACAATTTATTTTATTTTATTTATTTAGAACAATACTTAAGAAAAATTATGTATGGAACATTACAAATGTATATTTTTTTACATTTTTATAGTTTTATTATATAAAAGTTATCGCTTAAATATGCATTATTCTTTTCTATACAAATCTTCATTTTATGACACAAATTTCTCTACATACAAATATATATATATTTTCTATAATTATATCTACACTCACACCACATTCTATGATCATTTACACAATCTATTTCCAATTATTTATTTACATAGTTCCCTTCACTTTATTTTATTAAGTAAAAATGAAAAGAAAATAATTGTATAAATGAATAATTGAAAAAAGACTACGAAAATGACATTATTATAGTTGGAATTATATATATAATGATAATCAATATTTATATTTATTTAGCATTCTATATACAAAATATAAAATGACTTTGAAATGTAGCTATTACTGCAGGATAAATGTAAATATTAGATTATTGTTAAAGTTTTATTTAATTCCAGTATAGTTGTGAATGTTTGTATTTCATATGCTACTTATAAGTGAAGAAAATATTTGTTAAGAAAATGAGTTTGTGGGCTACAGTGTTTATATATTAAAGTCATAGACTAATTCAAAAAAATCACTCTTTATGTATTTACTTAACTAATTTATATTTTTCATCACAATGTAGCATCCATCATTGTAGTAGTAGTCTGCCTCTTGTAATATAATGTAGTTGTTATTTTTTTTTTGTATTAACTTAACTTTACCCAAAATTCTTTTTTTGTATTGATTAATAGTTAAAATAGAAGTGCTGAATAATTATGAATTTATTAAGATAATATAGCTGTCATTGTATTACATCCATCATATTAACCTATCTCTTAGTCAAGTTAATTATAAATGGATCTCATGATATTATTAAATTATTAAATTTTGCTAATTTTCTATAGAACTAAGTTGATAAAGTTTTTCATTTAGATTATTGCAATTGCTTTGTCACTTTATAGATAATTACAAATTATCAGATTTTTATTTTGTTTTTGATTAGGAATCAAAAAATTGAAATCTTTTTTGCTATCTTATAAAGAATTTAAATCATAATATAAAATTTACTTTTGAATCTATCAATTAATATTTATATTCAACTTTTATCTCTGTTTATTATATTAAAAACTTAATTGCTCTTTTTTATTTTCATTGTTGTTATTATTATTTTTGAAATTTCTTTATGAAATAGGCAGTTCATATGGCTCAAATGTTTGCTTATTAGTAATAGTTTTTTTCTAACAAGTAGTTTGAGTTCAAATATTTCACTTTTTATTATCTTTATAATTACATTTTTCATTTTATGGGTTCACTCCCAAAGGAATTTATGCATCCAGAAGTTTTCTGAATCTCAGTTATCATTTTATTTAAATTTTTATTTACTGGTATCATTCACTAATGTTTCTTTATCATTCAAGGACTAATTGTTTTTTCTTTCTATGTATATATTTTTAAAGTTTTCACTAGCTTCTCTCATTCATTTATCAGTCACTAAAGATTTTTTTTTTAATTTTTAAGTTTTTTTATCATTAAAAAAAAAGGAATTCTATCTAAATATATATGTGAAATGACTATATCATCATATAAGTGCAATGGCAGATTATTGGATTTAAGAATACCATCAGATCATGGTTGATGCATTTTTCAGTGAAATGCCTATTCATGTGTTTTACTATAACTTGTGTAAAAACATAGTGTTGTGTAAGTTACAAAACAATCTGTATTTTACCATCTTAAGAATAATACTGCAATTTCTATTTTACTTTATGAAGAATTTATTCACTGCATTATTGATTTATTGAAGCATGAAAGTCTTTCTACATTTAATCCAGTTTCTCTGATTTCTAGCTTTTCATGTCCACATCATAACAGCAAACATTTTTAATTCATCCATCTATATTGCAGATAGTTTCTCTCTAGGTCTTTTACAATCTCTTCAAATTCAGTTTAATTGTTTATTTATTATTACTGCTTTTAGAAATATGTCAAGTCCAACTTTATTTCAGTTTCTTAAATCTTTCACTGTAAATAATACCTGTTTGTTCACTCAACCAAATATTTTGTTTTTGATTTTCTTCTTATCACTCTTAATATATATATATATATATAATGAGCTTGCCAATAGCTCTTAACAAACTTTTCAGAATATCCCTAACCCCAGCTGAAATCTTGGTTAAGAACTAGTGGCAAAGCTCATTAGATAACATTTGCAATACAACCTTATATGACTTGATTTCATTGCAATTATATTTTTTGCTCTTAAGGCTTTGATGATTTTATATTGCTAAAGCTTTTAATATATGGTGTATCTGAACTTAGTTCACTATATGGATGTCTGAAAATTTCATATTTTTTACTTAATAGTTAACCATTAAAGTGCTGGGGGGAGGAAAGCTAGAAACTAGTTTGGGATTAAGGATAATCTGAAAAGCTTGTTAAGAGTTATTGGCAAGCTTATTAAATAACATTTGTAATACAAGGTTATTAAATTAGGTCATGTAATATATGACTTTATTTCTTTGCTTATATATATATATATATTTCATGAGTAGACTTTTTATTGTTTTTCTGTTAACTGTTAAAGTTTCAGGTTCATAAAAAAAGAAATGGTAAAACAAATTTATTTAAAATTCGTTTTCAAATTACATAATTATATTTCCTTGTAGTTTTAAATTATTTCTAGAAAAAACATTCTATTCAAGATTAATTTCCATGATTAAGTTCTCTGTAGATGAATTTTAATAACCTTGATAAAAATTTTATATAGAACAGATAAATGACTGATAGATCTGTATTTTTTCTAATATCTTTTTATCACATTTTTCAAATATCAATATTACTCCCTTCTTCCAGTAATCTGATACACTTTCATTATTTACTTATTTGATATATAATTTTGCCAATAGATTTTTCTTATTTCTTCATCTGCTTCTTTCAAGATATCAATTATAATTCCATAAACATGTGGAGCTTTTTCTTTTTCATAGATTTAATTGCATGTCTTACTTCTTCATTTAAAATAATGTGCAATTTAGAAGTTAGTAGTTGTTAGAGAATATTTTGTTTTCTTATTTTTTATTACTATATATATATATTGTGCCCTTATCTATAGGTCATAATAAGGTAGAATGGTCAATTGCTAAAAAAATTTTAAATTTTAAGATACGTTTGTGTAATATATTGATAATTGTATGATCGATTAGATCTTATAGTACAATTTAAGGCTGAAAAATACCTGGTATATAAAAGTGTAATGAATTATTTAAAAAAACAATTAAATAAAGCTTAATTATATTCTTGCTTATGGTTGTAAAAGCTGGCCATATAAAATAATACAGCTATAAATAGTTAAAAATATATTATTAATTCGAGTATGATATTTTAAAACTAATAAATTAAATAAATGCTATATGTAGTGTTATAATTATATTTAATAGTCAAAATTAATAGAGTATATTTTGAGATAAACTTTATGATGGTGAGAATTATATTTAGTTCTACATTTTTAAATTATTTTTCCAAATTTTTATAAAATATATCAGTTTTGGTAATTTAGACCGAGACGTAAATTAAAAAATCATCTGATAAAGTTAGTAATCATGTGACTGTATATTATATACCTTCACACACATGCTTGTTAGAATATAATAATAAAGTTTGTGAATTATGGAACTAAATGTAATTGCTGTCTATCATTGAAATGAATGTTGAAATATTAAATAGTTATTTTAAATGTTTAAATGATGTAATATTTAAGTAGTGTTTAAAAGTTGAATACAGTTAATAAAAAAATTAAATATTTTATTTAAATAAAAACAAGATAAATTAAATATTAATATTAAAATAGATATTAAATGTTATTTTAATAATTGTTTTAAAGTTTAAATGATTTTGATAAAACTATAATTGAGTTTAAAAATACTATTCTAAGTAATATTTTAAAACATGACGTCATAAATTCTTTATTTTAAAAAAGTCTAGTCTGTTATAAAACTAAAAAAGTGTAAATTTGTTCGCGCTAAAAAGTAATTAACCAATCAACGGAGGTATTTTAGCAGACGAAATATAAGAATTAGATGGAGCGGGAGAAAGTAATGTGTAAGTAAAGGAAGGAGTAACATATTTTTTTAGCTGTATAAGATCGTAAGCTAGAAAAGTGTTATAATTTTTAAAAATTTTGTATTTATTTTAAAAGTTTTGTTTTAACATATAATATTTTGAACTGCCTTTAAATGGAGGGCTAATTTAAAAGTTTTCTTACCAGAAATTTTATTCAAGTTTAGCCAAAACCTTGCAGTAAAAATGGAATTACTACAGAAAACAGTATATAGAAGTTATGTGAAAGGAAAAATATTTGTAAAGTGCCTTGATACAGCTTTATTTATGCTCAACCAGAAACTTATTATTGTAACTCAGAGGAATATAATTTGGACGTTATATGGAAAACTTAAAAGAGAAGTTACTTGCCATCAGAAAAATTTATGATGCACAAATTTATAAGGCTACTCTGAAGTTTTTTTTTTATTCTTCTCTATGGAAAAATTAAGATGCATATATCATAAAGAAAAATTATGTAAAAGTTATAACAGAGAAAGAATGTTTGTCTTTTTAAAGGAAACATTATAAAGTATATAGTACCAGTATTTTAAAAGAAGAAAAAAAATTACAGAATAATAATATGAAAGAGCTATTATGTTTTATGAAAAGGAACCGAAAAACTTTCTCTAAGAAGAATTAAAAATATTATAAAGTGTTCATTAGAGAAATGCTTAATAAAGATAAAGATTTGGAAAATATAAATCTAATTTACTTAATGAAATGAATCCATGGAAACCGAAAAGTTTTATTGAATATTTAAATCAAAGTAATGAGAAGATGCATCGTAAAAGTCGCGCGGGGGAAAATATTAGCAGAAAATATTAGAAGAGAATATGTAGACGTTTTCTTTACAGGATTAATTGATATCATAATTAATAATTGTATTAAATATTATAAAAAACCAAGGATTGTCATCTATGAATATTGATTAAACAGAGCAATAATTGTTTTACCTTAAAATTGAACAAGCAGGGAGAAGAACATTAAGTGACAGAAGAAGAAATAATAAACATTTTTTTTTAACTTTAGTATGAACGGTTTTCAAGGAAATTTGATGAAGAAGTACAGTAAATATAGTTTGAATATTTTTTATTAATTTATTTTAAAAAATAAAATGTTATGTGAGATTAGGGAAAACATAAAACATAAATTTATTAATATAAAATTTAAATATAATAGCTTGATAAAATTATAGAAATATTGTTTAAAAATAAAGTGTATGGATGTGAATCTTATATCTACAAGGATCAAATGGATGGTGAAGCCTACGGAACGCGATCGAGGAGATAAAGGTCGTTTTGGTAATTTTAATAATATTTATAATGCATAATGTATTTTTTTAGATCATCTATTGACCTAAGAATGAAGTGTGAAAGTTTAAATTATATGTACACATTTTATACAACATTTTTTAACATATTATGAGATAGGAGTAATTCGGATTATGCATACGACAATTTTTTAAAGTATATTAATCCTATAATTTAACAGAACAATTGTGTGATTCTTTTGAACTTTCATGTGATAAAGTATTCAGATATTTAAATAGTTTGTATATGATTAAATACAGAGGAAAGTAGTAAAAAGATTTTCTTATAGAACAGTGGAATAGTTTTAAAATAAATGAATTTTATTATTGTTAGTAATGCAGATATGTATTTGTCGATGTACAGTATAGAAAAAATCTTGAGAAATAAGATCGGATAGTGACTTGGAAGTACTAGTTGAGAGGAAACCAAGATGATGTTTTTTTTTAAGAAATAGGAAAAATAAAGGATTTGGATCATATTTAGTTTTGTGTGATTTCAGTATAGTTAACTAGGCCCTATAACTGAACACATATAGTTTGGACAGTGTTTTTGCATATTTTTAAACTTTTGATGTTATAATAAAGCTGAAGAAATAGCTTTAACATCGCTCCTATAATAGAGGTTGGTAGACAGGTAAAGGTCACTCCTCTATAGTAACTTTTAATTCACTGTGCCATGATTGTCAAGGTATATGACGAGTAATATTCTAGTTGTATTTTGATCCTATGCATCTATCTTCGCTATCCTTATTTTGTGAATCTGCATCAGTCAGAAAGATATTTTCAAAGAAATAATGAATAAAATAGAACTGAAGATATGTTATCGTTTATGTAAGAATAGTTTATTTGCTGGAATGTATAAAATTGTGTAACTTTAAAATTGAAAGTCCAAAATATCATAAAGAGAGAAAGAATCATATAATACATTGTAAAATTAATTCAGAAATGAATATAAGATTTTTTGAAAGAGAAATCTAAACAAAGTTGTTTTTTTTTAAAAGTGATAATAAAATTTAAATGTTTTAAATAATATTTAGAAAATAAGTATTGCATATTTATTAAGAAAATAGTTCAATAAGGTATAATAAACATATACTTGTGCATGGTATAGTAATAGTTATAATTATATCATCCGAAGTAAGGCTTGAATGAGAATATTAGGATTAATAAACATCGGATAATGAATAATAAAAAACCTAATACCGAATGTAGAACAATGTTTTGACTTTGTAAGATTCCATACAACCAATATAAAACTAAAATTTGTTATTTTGTAGAATTTTATTACGAATGTAAAATTTTGTAAAAAATATAATTTTAATAATATTAGGGATGCAAAGTGTTTGTGATAAGCATATAAGAAATGCATTTTGTAATAAGCTAACCATAATAATAAATCAAGTAATAATACTGTATTTTCTTAAGTGTTAAAAAAAAAAAAAGATTTAACTAGGAAAAGTAAATAATATTTTGATTTCATTTTATAAACTAATAAACTAAGTTGAGATATGAAAGTAAGGGATATCCAATGTATATAGTGTAAAAATATTGTTAATTTATTTATGATGTTAATAAACTTTGTTTTAAATTTGTTCTAAAGTTTTTGTGTCCGAGTTGTTATTTCTCCACATGGATGCATGAAATCACGATACATTTATAATTGAAACAGACATATAGATTTTGCACAAAAGGTAAACATAAAAGTGTTATAAGAATTTTGAGAATTTATTGGTATGTTAAAATTAAAAGATCATAATTTTATATTATTTATTGGTCATAAGTCGGTTGCCACAATATTACATTAAATTATATGCTAATGTTGCCACATGTATTCTATTGTCAGATTATTAAAATACTACCATGTACGTATTTATTTATTTCATTTGGGAAGAAAGAAGATTATATTATTATTGTTATTATTATTTTATTATTGTTAGTTGTTGTGTAGTAGATTATGACATAAAATTCCCTTTTCATATTTTACTACCTTAATTTTAAATCAGTTAGAATACAATTTATGAACCTGAGATGTTATTTTACTTCATTTTATTTAATTGAGCTAGATTCTTGTTATAAAGAAGATTAAGATATGATTATTATTTTAATCATAGTGAATAGAGCTCAGAAAGTCGTAAGAATACTATGAGTTAGTTATTTGGTATAGTAAAAAGGGGGAATAGTGTTCTTATGCCATTGAGTTAGTATCGTGTGGATAATGGCTCAATGTAGTCTATCTCGTTCCCTGTATTGTCACTCCATGTCTCATGAAAATAGTAAATATTTGTTAATTCATTTTTAAATTGAACCGTATTTGTATTTTAAAATTAGAGCTAGTAATCATTTTAATTAATGTTGAATATTTCATTTATTTATTTGTTAACTGAGCTAGAACCCGTAATATTCGTAATAAACAGTATATTTTGGGGTGAGAATGCGCGGGGGGAGGTTAGAATATATATATATAGAACTCTTCGACTTATTCCAAGATGCCATCTTTCTTTTTAGTAATAGTTTTATCTTTCATTCTTAATTCAACTATTACTAATTTTCTTCTTTTCTGAGCCAATATAATATCTGGTAATTAATGGATATACTCACAGAAAACAGTTTTTTTTTAAAAAATACTCAGTTTTATTACTGATTAGCATGCTTTCAATATATTCAATAAATATAATATACTGAATATATTGAAAGCATGTTAGCAGTAATAAAACTGAATATTAAAAAAAAACACTACTTTTTCTGTATGTTCATTAATTAACAGATCTGTTCTTCTTATAAAATAAATGAGTTTCATGTAAATTTCAAGATACTGTCTTACACTTTTGAGACTTATTTTCTTCTATACCTTTTTTTTACTAATTCACAATTATATTTTGTTATACTGTTATTAACTTTTTTAGCAAAACTTTATACAATTCTTCTGAATGGATCATTTATATATATTTTAAACATTGTCTTGTCTCAGAAAAAAATTTACAATAAATTAATTATGTAAATACGTAATGTATAATAACTATAAATTCATACAATATTTTACGTTTTCTCTAAACTGCAAATAATGTCATTATGTAAGAACATAAATTAATTTATATATAATGCCTGAAGACCTTTTATCATATGGTTCTTGACCTTCCTTCTTCCTCCTCTCACATACATTATTTAGTGTGATCCATTAACTTTAAACATACATTGCTTATTTGTGGTGTCTTTAAATAAATAAATTTATCTATATTGTTTTTAACATAAAAATTATTTGCTTCTACGTGAATTACAATATTTTTAATCTACTAAAGTAAAAAAGGGGGAGATGGAGTGTCAACAAATCATCAATTTATTTTCAAGTATAAAGATATAATTATTTTGTTTATCATTAATGTATTACAGTATTTATTTATATTTGAGCCCACCAGATGTTTTTTTTCTTAAAGTGAAATTATCTACTTTAAGTGAATATTGTTACATCTTTTTACAATTCTATCTTTATAAATTGATTTAAAACATTTTGTATAACAGCTAATTAAAATTAGTAATTAAGCAGTCAATTTGCATTTTTTTAAAAAAAAAAAAACTTGTATGTTTATTTAATAAAATAATAATCTGAAGTAGAAATATATATGACTCATAGGTGAAACCAATCAATCAATTTTGTTGCTTCACTGATTTTAATGATTCCAGTCTTACAGCTAAGGGAAGTGAATGAAATTATAGTTTGGTATTTATAATAAATGAAATTATAAAGAAAAAAAAGTAGAAATAAATAATAGGAAGCATATTTGAACATGTCACAGTTTATTATAATTGTTTCAGGAAAGCATTTGATATCAAGCAGAAAAAATGGAAAATGAATTTAAATGGCGATTATACTAACTAGATGATCAGCATAAATATTATTATAGATTACAATATTTTAAAAGTTCATACAAATCCAGCTAATATTTACAAAAACAAGTATTTATGTTTTACTGCCAAATTACAAAAATCATTCCATACGATATTATTTTATTTAGTTAAAAAAAATAATGTTTTATTTTTAAATAAGTATGTGTATGTGCTTACGAGGTCATTTATATATATAAGTTAATCAGGAAAAATAAAAATAGATATTACTAAACATACAAATTGTATGTAAAAAGGTAAACCTTTACGAATAAATGCTAAACATTAATATTGGTGATTAGATTATAAGCACCTACACAAGTTATTTAAATCAAACACTTAAGGCAACTAGAGCTATCTCTGAAGCAATAAAGCTGACACGATAAACATTCATATTCATGACATGTGGATTTGAGAGACTAAAAAGTAAATATGGCCATTTTCTACATGTAGAGTGTTAATGAGACACAAAATTTAAAGATGGTACAGAATTATAGTATAAGACCAACAAAATATAAATATATGTTTTTGACAAGCTATGTCCTAACCATCACCAGATTCCCATTATAAGCTCTAGAATTTTTTGAAAAAAATCTCAAACATTTGATAGATTTTTAAGGCAAATTTCTTAATACTGACACTGAATATATGAGAAATTATTAAACATTTTCTTCTAGAATCACAATAATAATGTGAAATTATCAATATTTTATTCCACAGGAAGTTACCTTCTTGCAGCGTTTATCTAAATTAACACTCTCATTTGATTTGTAATCTACATATTTATTAAATGTTTGATTAAAACATTGAGCCACATAAAAAAAAGTTACTTATTAATAAGTATTGCATATAATAATTATGCTAGTAATTATTTTATTTTCATTTTTTAAAGTTTATTATATAAACATTTATTATATAATTGATTAAAATATAAGAATTATTTAAATCTTTTAATTATTTATGAAACTAGTGTAAAATATATATATATGTATTACTTTCCAAGTTAATATTGAAAGATATAATTATAAAAGTATATTAATAAATATATTTTAAACAAATACACTAAAAATTAAGTCTAAATATTAATTTTGAAAAGCATTCAAAAATAATTTTTTTTATTCAAAATTACGCTTTTTATTGAATAATCTACTTAAAAAGTTAATCTTTTCAATTAGTAACTCTTTTTTTTTTCATTAAAAATAATTATTTTTCAATATATTTCAATAGAATATATACATATGCATATATGGTAAAAAAACTAATGTTCTGAAATTTTTCAGTATATGAAATAAATATTATGTAATAAAAATTATAAGATCTTTAAATATATCTATAAATAGTATAAAAATGTAATATATGTATAATATAAAACAATGGAATATTTAACATACAAAATTATATATATATATGAATTCATAGTATTATTTCTGGGAGTGTAGGAAAGTACTTGTAATTGTACTGAAATGTCATCTATTTAGCTATTATATTTTTATTACACAGAAGCTCTTGGAAATAACATTACAAATCCATCTTTTATCCTTGAGAATATTAAAATTACTATATATACTGTATATATAATCAAAATGTTAATATTAGAAGCATTTAATTTATAAACTAAAAATGTATCATTAAAATCATAAAATGTTTAAATATTTATGTATATAAAATAAAAATATATAATATTCAAATAGTAAATTATTGTTATATTATAATATATGAAATGAAAAATATAAAGTCACGTTCATAAAACATTTACCATCAAAATTTTAAAAACAAAATCATACAATCTTAATTATTTTAGTGTGTGCAATTTTTTAAGCAGTCTTCTAGATACTATTGTGGTAACATTTTATGCTTACATTTTGATGAGTAGATGTTTATTTTTATTACTAATCATATTTTTTTAAAAAAATGATATAAATTTAAAAATAAAAAGTAATATTAATATCAACATTGCAAATATAACTAAAGAACAATAAATTAAAATGAATATTTGCCTTAATCTTGAAGCTTAAGGAATGTGTTTTAAAGAGATGAATTAGATGTTTGGTCATTACAATGATGTTATAATTGTTATAGTTTCTGCATTTTATTTTAAGCATATCTATAATCTTACATTGCAGTCTGCAGCATTTTGTTTATGCAACTTTAGTTTAAATGTATTAGTTGAAAAAAAAAAGATTTCAGTAGTTATATAGATCTTTTGGGCAATGATAATAGTTTTTTGCATGATTTACACCAATCTATTGGTATGATGATGCAATGAGGATTGTGGCCAAGTGTCTATATAATTGACAATTTCTGATTGGCTGAATATTTACATCCATGAATAAATACTGTAAAAATTGTAATTAGCAGTAATTTGTTTATAAATTAAGATTATTTATATAGTATTTTTGTAAAAGTCTTACTTTTTAAAAAAAAAAAATGATATCATACTAAAGTTCTTTTTTAAAAAAGCATTTATTGTTAAAAAGACAACTCTTAAAAAGTTTGTTGTGGTCCTGCAGAAACAGTTTCTATTTGTCAGACATAGAATCAGTTTTGTTAAGTAATAAAATAATAATTTTTAAAAAAATTAATAACAAATAATATTTCTAGTTTTAATATTTTTTTCTCTTTGTTGATAAACAACCCTTAATTTATTTTCATTTTAATAACATAGAATTAAAATATCTAATATTTAATTCTAGTAACTTTTTGAATAAATAAATTTATTCAATGACACCAACTTTCATTGTTGTAGATAAGAATTTTATTTAAAGATTTATCTTCATATTTTTAAAATGACTATTGCTTAAAAACTTACATTTGTAATAAATAATATTAAAATTATCAATATATTGTATAGAAAAATGGTTTAATTGTAAAAATAAAACATTCAGATATAAAGAAATATTAGTAAAAAAACACACTACTTTCCATTCGAAATAGAAAGAAGTGTTTTATTAAACAGGTTAAATAAATTAAACATTAAACAGACAAAACTCTCCATACAGTAATGTCACCCTGTGCCAACCAGAGTAATCAATGGATGCCAGAAGACTTGTGCATAAAATTCCTATCTAGTGCCTACTCATCCAATATCACCAGACTAGTTTCTAGCTTGTGACCTTCATCAGTGAGGAGTCTTGGATGTGAGATCACTACACCCTATACTCTCAGATCCAAGGCTCCTCACTGATGAAAGCCACAAGCTAGAAACTAGTCTGGGGATATTGCATTAGTAGGCACTAGATGAGGATTTTATGCACAAGCCTTCTGGCATCCATTGATTACTTTGGTTACTGTATGGAGAGTTTTGTCTGTTTAATAACAGTTATGTGCTAGCATAAGGGATGGTGATCATGTGATGTTTAGTGGTTTAAATTAAAAATTATTTTCACTTAAGTTATATTAGTAAAACAAACTTTTATAAAGAATAATTTTAGCCATGAAATTATATTTTTAAAATATTAATATTTCATTTGTAATTACAAACAAAAAATAACAGCTCTAAAATTTGGGACTTTATTATAATTTTCCATTTGCTGTTATCACACTTTCTTTGACTTGTATTTTTCTAAAAAAAAAAAATATATATATATGTTCATATAAAATCTAAATCTAAATATTATATACTTATTCAAAAACTAATGTTTCATTTAATTTTGCATAAACAAAAATGTAAATAAAGGTGTACTTAGAATTTTTAATTTCAAGATTTGCCAGTAATGTGTTACTGTTTTATATTGATATGATTTTCTTTACTTATATTTTTCTGTAAAAAAAAAAAATGTGTTCAAATAAAATCTGAATGTAAACATCATAAACTTACTGTAACAAATATCTTATTTAGATTTATAAACATATATATGTAAACAAATTACATATAAACTTACAAATTTTCATTTCATAATTTTATCAAAAATGATTGTGTTGACTTATCATGCAATGTCTCTTTACTTCAAAATATATTCTCTTTGTTTTTATTTCTTTTCTTTCAATTATATTATTATCCAGTGATTTTTCTTGACACTAACATAGCATTATATATTTTAGTTTTGGGTTTTTGTCATCAAAAAAATACTACAGATATCTGCAAATGAATCACTTTAAGAAGAGTGACTACAGCACACCAAAGCTAACTGAAGGATTTGAACACATATTATGAAGTGTAATTTAGTTCAATATATAAAATATGTTGATAATAATAATGATGATGATAACAACAACACTATAAACTCATCAACACTCCTTTAACACTTTAAGCAAATAACAATAATAATAATAATAATAATATCATCATCATCATCATTTATAAAATATTACACTCCTCCATAGTGTTAAAAGTGGATTAAAAACCCGTCTCTACTCTCCATTAAAGCGGTGCAGGGAAAATTACACTACAGAAATATTATTTATTAAGTGGATAATCTCTAGTCTAATAAATGGCTAATAAAAATTATTAATATACCATTGAATATTGTTTTATGGGAAAAAATAACTACTTAAAAATTGCATAATCTTTTTTTTTTCAAGGCAATAAAAAGTATAAAATTTTGTATCAAATTCACAAGTGCTAAAGAGAAAAAACCCATTAAAACCCAAGCTTATTTTTGTTAAACCTGTGTTAGTTGAATATTAAATAAAATTACAAAGCAGAATTAAATTTTGAGTTAATAAACTATTGAACAAAAGAAACTCAATCCCAAATAACAGATAGAAATAAATATAAACATTATAGAATGCACGTGGCAAAAGCAGGACCCCCATGAAGCTTAGTAGTAGCCACAAATGAAAGATTAAGTTTTTAAGAGCAATGATTTTACTTATTGAATCTTTACACGATGATGAATGAAAAGTATTATAACAGGTTTATTGATTTAAAAATATTTTATGTTGATGAACTGTGTTACTCTTTCATTGATGAAAAATTGCTGTGTAATAATCAAATTATTGCATTTTAAATTGCTTTTGAAAATCAATGGTAAATTCAAAGAGGCTATTGTTTTAATAGATAATGCATTTGTTTTTATGCCATAACCAAACTTAAATAAAATATGCTTTTTTTAGCTAGCTTATGGTATCTAAGCAAGCCTAGAACTTTTATTTAAGTAACAAGTTTATAGACAATACATGTTCCATCTAATTATTGCTAACAATTAGTTTCGTACTATACATAACTGAGAGTAAAAATTCTAGACTAGTCTGTTTAATATGGTTAATTGTAATAATAGATTGATAGGTTTTAAAATTTAAAATTTTCTTGGATTGCCAGTCTCTGTTATCTCCATTGCTCAAACATTCAATAAACTCCTGAACAGGAAGATATTCATTATTACTATTATATTTTTATTGATCTTGTTATTTATCACTTCACTAATGATACAATAGAAATACGTTTGTGATATGTCAATTTTTATTATGGTTAAGAGGATTGTCTTTCTAAAGAGGCTAAGATCACAGTTCACCATAATTATTTTTAAACTATCTCAAATAATAACAATCAGAAACTTTCTTTTTAGATATCACTTCGTCTATTTTTATTTTTATATAGTTACTTGATAAATTACTTCAGTGAAACAATTGTTGTTTTTACAAATATATATATATATATGATTAAACAAAGATAGTGATGTATACTACAAAATTTTAGATTTGATTATCTTTATTTATTATTATTTTACCTTTAGTAAAATAAAAAAAATATTAACAGCAAATAACAAAATACTAATAAAACATTTATAATTAAGTTGATTGATCTTGAATATTTTGAACTAATTAATTCAATTTTACCCAATAATTAATCAAATATAATTGAAAAAAAAAAAAGAGTTAAGAAAATGATTCTGATTATTATCACTCAGTAATAATTATTATAAATGGATATTTTGTAACAGCTAAGTGTATAATATCAACTTTAGTAGTGTTTCATACTACCCACAAGAATTGAGAGAAAACTGTTTTCTCAAATAAATTATTCATGAAAATATATCATTTACATTTACATGTGTGCCTCAAAGTTGCAGCATTTATAATGATAGTTTGATGTTTTTTTAATTTGAATAGGAAAATAGAATTAAGAGTAAGTGCTATATGCAAAGTACATTACTTTCAGTGTTGGATCCAAACTACATTGATAAAACAAAAGCCATAAATCAGTCTGGGAAAGAGAGTTTAAATGGACTATCATTAGGTAATGCTGATTGATCATTACACCTTTCAATTAAGTATAGTAGAGTAGTAGAAGAAGAATATGGTTTTGCTACTACTATAATAAGCTTAAAAAATCAATTGTTGGATTTATAAATGGAATATATTATAATTTCACTAAAATAATTAGCATGCTAATAGCTCTAACAAGCTTTATCGATAAATGCCACAAGAGAAAACATTTAAAAATCTCTACCTAGAAATATTCCCATCCCCAAATTGGTTTCAAGCTATTGGCGATCTTCAGTGAAGTGCTGGAATAACCAAAATTCCAACTCAAAGCCAGCACTTATCTAAGATTTTTAAATGCTTTTACTTATGACATTTATCAATAAAGCTTGTTAGAGTTATTAGCACACTCATTAGTTTAGTTTATAATTACAAGCTTAACAAGTTAAGTCACTTAATGTAAGACTTTATTTTATTTGCGACTGCAATTTCAATATTGGATCACATAAAAATAAAAGAAATTTGTAAGAATAAAATAAGTTCTATATAAATGTAATGGACTATTTACATCATTTCTATAAGTATTGAATGTATCACAAACCTTCAGGAAAACATTAAGTTCTATATAAAATTTCAAAGTTTTGCTTAATTTATCTATTTAACTATAACTGCAAAACGAAATATGATGGTTGGTAATTTACTAACTAAATAGAGAAAGAAAATCCATTTAAATATAAATATTGTTTGAATGATTATAAAGATCAAGATATTGCAGAAAGAATAGTGCCTGATTATCAATTCTTGTCCTGCTTAATTAAAATAATTGTTTTATTTTCAAATGTTTTTATTTCAAATAGTTCTCAGTGCACATTATTAGATCTACTATTCAGTACATATCTTTATCATTGTTTTATTATTTTATTAAAATAAAATAGAATTTAATGTTTAAATGTTATGCATATATAATAAATAAAAATTATAATCTATTTAACTTAATTCATTGGTAATTATTATAAATATTTTTAATAAGGTAATCATCATTGTTATATCAGTGAGAATTTCGGTTTTGAATTTGTAAATTTTAACAGGTGAATTTGCGGTTTAATTTTAAAATACTAAATGTATATAAGAAACTCTGTGTTAAGAAATGGTGATCATGTGATGTTTATTGGCTTTAAACTCTGATGTTTCTATTATCTCAATAATTTATAATGTTTTAATATTTTAAATAATTTATTTATTTATTTCACAATTTTTATTGATTTATAAAAAATATCAAATCTTATCACTGATTTGCACATAGACGGAAATTATTTGATTAATCTATCCACCATTTCTTTTTACTCCTAAGTAGACAGCTAATATAGAGATGTAAATCCATTATAATGTTTTGCACTTAATATAAAGCTCTTAGCTCCTAAGAAAATTTTATCATTGAATAGTGAATATCTTAAAAATGTTTCTACAAAATTTTAAATAGTTCTTATGGAAAGAATAAAAAAAGAGGAAAAGAATATATTCGCTACAAATACATACATATGTGCGTCTTTATGTTTAAATACAACATTGGAAAGGAATATATATATATATCAAACGAATCAAATTAATTTACATCATTTCTGAATTGCTTTGCTTGATCTTATATGCTATTAAAATATTGAAAAAAAAACAATAGATCAATTTCTCTTCTTATCATCATCATCATTTTCAACTATTATCAATTCATTGCAGAATAAAGATCTCTCCAAGTTCAATCTATCTTCTCTAATCTCTATCCTATCTTCTCCACATCACCTCAGTACATTTTCTCATTTTATTTATTCATCTCAATGTGGTCTCTTTCTAAGACTTTTGCCATTTCTTAAAATTCAGATAAGATTTGAATGGTAGCCATTTCCACACTAGTCTCTTAATTCTTTCACTGATGTCAGTATATACCTATTTGTTTTCTTTCTCACACATGTATTTCATTTATGATCTTTATTTATTATTCATAATATATTTTCCATATTTTGTTGACTCGTCTGAAGTCTTTGTATTTCTCTCTTTCATTAACAAGTGTTTAAATTTCAGATCCTTAAGTAAGGACTGGTAAAACATATTTATTAAAAGCCTTCCTTTTAAAATATATAGACATATTTCTTTTTAATATTATTTCTAGCAAAAACATTCTATTAAATTTTAATTCAATGAATAATTTCATCCATTATGTTTCCATATGCAGTAATAATCTGACTAAAGTATTTAATAGTATTTAGCTTACATCATTATTAATCTTTATTTTCCTCTCTTGAAAAAAATCTATTAAACATTACTTTAAATTTTTTAACATTTATCTTTAGTTCTACATTTATCTGATAATTCTTGTAACATTTTTGAAGCCCTAAAGCATCATTTACAAAAACAATTACATTATCTGCAAAATCTAGATGACTTAAATCATCTCTATTTACTTTTACTCCTTTAGCTTCCCATTTTAATCTACAAATCACATCTTGCAAAACTGATATAAAATGTTTTAGAGATATGAAGTCACCCTGTTATATACACTTTTCAATATTAACCTTTTTAGTATTCTTATGTAATATAATCATCAGTGTTGAATATTTATAAAATTTCTTCAAAATATAATGTCTTGGATCTATTCATTGATTATCCAATGTTTTAATCACTTAAGAATTAGTTATAAAATAAAATATATTTTCATAATCTACAAATCCAAACCATAATAGCAATTCACATTCTTTGGTTCTTTCTATAATCTCTCCCAATACCAAGTTATGATCAATTCTATTAAAATTACTTTTAGATGAATTGTAATTATCTTTTTATATGACTGGTAAAAACTGATAGGTCTGTGATTTTTAATATTTTTATCACTTTTTTTTAAATATCAAAGTAATACTTAATTTTCCCAATCATCTAGTACATCTTTATGTATCACCATTTTTAAATATTAATAGTAATATTGCATTCTTCCAATTATCTGGTATAACTTTCTCATTTAGATATTTGGTATATAACATTGCCAAAAAAATCTGCTTTCATCTGCTTCTTTATTTAAAACACTTGGCAATTCAGAAGGTATTGTTGATGTAGAAGGTACTTTTTATCTTTTATTACTGTATAATTCTTAAAATATCTATTTTACACATTTCATGATATCATCTATTTTACTAGTAATAGTTCCATCTTTTTTCTTATTACAGATATAAATTTTCTATCAATACCAAAATATTATTTTACACACTTTTGAGATGTTTATTATCTTCCTTCCTTGCTAATTCCTAATTATATTTTTCTATAGTGGTATCAATTCTTTTTCACACAATTTTACAAAATTTTATTTAATCAATCTTTTTTAATGCATCATTTTTATATATTTTCATATTTCTTTTTGTCTTTATAAATGTCTTGTTTTATTAGAACTTTTACTCATCAATTGCTGCTTTCTTGACCCAGCTAGCTTTGTTACAATTTTTATAAGTGTATCTGTTATCTTCCTATCTATTTTGGTTCAAATATGAATCATGTTTAAAATATGTATCATGTTCAAAATCTGTTAATATTTGAAAACAATTTGCAAATTCTAATTTAAGCTCATCAAAATGTTTCTGAAAATTAAGAATATTAGCTGTGAATATTGTTTTCTTTTGCATTGACATGTATCTTACATTTCATTAATTAATGATTATTTTCTGTGTTGAATTTATTAAGAACATTAGAATCTTGAAATATGTATTTTCAATTAGTCAAAATATAATCCAGTTCTGCTGTACCTTCATAACAATCTTCAACTCATATTTTCTGTAAATCAAAATATAATCCAAATCTGCTGTATTTTCATTTGGATGCTTTGATATCCATTTTTATTTAAGATTTTTCGCAAAAAAAAAAAAAAAAAGAATTTATCATATAATTTTTTTTTTCTTTTGCAAACTCTACAAGACTCTGACCTCTGACTTTTAGCATCATAACTATATTTACTCACATTTTCATTTTTCACAAATTCTAACATTAAAATCTTTCATGACAATTATGATATTTTTTTTGCTTTGATCAAAAGCCATTTGTACATCCATATAAAAATCATCTACTTTCTTATCACAATGACAATTTATTACATCATAAACTTGAATTATCTGTATTTTGTATCTACCATTACGTTCTTTTAATATTAAGGGTGGATGGGAAGTGAATGGATTTGTGGGTAATGTTTAATATTATATATATATTGTGTAATTTTTGTAGTTCTTTACACTTGAGAAGTCTGCTTGTAACAGTGAAACCTTTGGTAGTGTTCTAATATTATTTTTATGCTGGTCTGGTTGAATTTTGGATTTGGTGTAGTTTTGATTATATATTGACTAGTTTAGCTTTATGCTTGTAATGTTTATATATATATATATATATCAATTGCACTCATTGGGTTTTTAAAATAGAAAATCCATTATTATTTATGGTGTAGAGAATAAAGTATAATATATAATGAAGCTCAATGTAATTGGAGAGGATTTGAATACATACTTTCAAGCTACCTTCAGTTATCAATTCATATTTTAAACAACAGACGCATATAAACATAAACATGTGAGATTTACAATATAAGTATTTTGTGCTGAAGCAGCACTCATCATGTCTGGATCATCATTTTCAACCCTCATATATAATCAGTGTGCAGTTCATACACTAATGGAGAGGCTTCAATCTATTCCACCGTCCAACTCCTAACTTAATTTAAACTGTAAACTGAATATATATATATATATATATAATTGTGTAATAACATCTGGACCCACTGATGAGTGCTGGTTCAGCATGAAATATGGATACTGAAGATCATTTTTCCATTTCAAATGTACATGATCATGTGTGGTGGGTGTATAAGATAAATTGGATGACTGAAGCTATTAGGATTTGTGTTCCATATGTAAAAGGAACTACAGACAGTATCGGACATATATTAAAACACTATAATATAGATACAGCATTTCTGCTCATCAAAAGATTAGCAATATAATAACTAAGTCTAAGGATTCAATCTCTCCTGAATCTCATGGTGTCTATCAAATCTCATGTAAAAATTGTAAAGCTTCTTACATAGGTATGAGTAATTTTCACATCAGTGTTAGGAGAGATGAGCATGCTAATGCAGTTAAACAACACTCATCATCATCAGCACTCTCACTCCATACTATAGATTCAGGTCATAAAATTGATTTTTCCAGTACCAGGATCATATTTAGATGTGATAATCTCTACCAGTGCAAAATTAGAGAAGCCATTGAGATACTTAAAAGGCCAGATTGTATCAATAAGCGAGATGGTACATGCAAACTTCCTCCTATTTGGAAAGATTTTTTTTAAAAAACATTCCTAAATTTAACATTTTTGCTATTGGTGGAATTTAAACATTTTATTCAAATCAGTGATTGTAGTGCCTCTACAACCATCTTTCTACCTTTTATAACTCTGTGGATGACTTGTGTGACCAAATTGAAATGTCAGTGTATTAATATTAAAAGTATTTTAACACGGATGAACCCGCAAAATATGTATTTTATATATTTAACCCGTGCAAATCTTCATTTTAACATATATATATATGATCAATAGATGGTGTTTTACCAAAACCACCGAAAGAGATAGTGAATTCTGACTCTTTCATCGTTTATGTAAACAAATTTACACTTGTACGGTGGTTTTGGTAAAACGCCATCTATTGATCATAAATACAAGTGATAGCAGGTTATGTGATTATAACTTGTTTTTGTTTTTATATATATATATATATGTAAGTAGTTTATATATATTTTTAGAATTATTTTACTCATGATTAGAAAATCACTTTAGTCAATTTTATTTATTTACAAGATCGCAGTGCTTGTTTTGAAATCACTTCACATCACTAGAAGATTATTTTGCTTATTCATCATAAATTGAAATGATAGAATTGCTTGGTTTGAATTCAGAAAATATTTAATGAGTATTTATTAGTATGAAATTTTTAGAGACTACAAAATCCCTTATGCATTCATTATATCGAATACTATCCTAGTATATTGTTCTATTCCAAATGAAGAGTTTTCATGTTTAGATTAAATTTTACAAATTATTATTGTAATTTTAGGAAGGCATTATCTCAGTTTTAAATTTTAAATTGGAATAATTACAAAAATGTCCAAAAACTAATAAAACAAAATAATATTGGAGTCATTTTTTTCTATACTGTAAACTTTATTGATAAATTATTTACAAGATTTGACATATGTATTGTAATTTTATAGCATCACTGTAAATTGGCTATTATATTTAAAAAACTATAAAAATTTTATAGGTTTTATTTTTCATAGTTAAGGGAATATATTCATTGAGTGATGTTATATAACTATATAATATAATCAATATCACTCTTAATAGTCTCTCATACTAATGTTTATGAAAAAATATATAATTTTATAAAGCATTTTTGAATGGCTCTCCAAGCAGATTTTATTATCAACACTTGTATAAAATATATACATGTATATTTTGTTGTTATTCTTATGGAACAAAGATTTCAATTAGTATAAACAGATAGAAGTGTTCACACATAAAATAAATAATTTCATATAGAAGTAATGAATAGAATTATAAATTTAGCATTACCCCATTAAATTATTTTGAGATAAAGCAATTATATTTAGATTACACATTTATTAAAGTGTGGAATAAACTAAACAGTTTTTACATTTTTACATTTTGTGTGCATGTGTGGAAATTTATATGTTTAAATTTAGATTTAGCAAAGATTTATTTAGTTTTCTAGAATATTTATTTAATAATATTCATTAAAAGGTTAATTTAAATTTAATTGAACAAATATCTGAGAATTATTAAATTTTATAGTTTATTTATTTTAAATTAATGTGTGTAATATTAGTTTAAAACCTGGAAATGAAAATGAAGCAATTTGAAAAGACTAAAATTATTATTTTCTTTCTCTTACATTTTTAAATGATGTTTCTAAAGTTCTACCATGCATTGACTCAAAACACATCTTAGCTCTAACATGTGTCCAGAAATAACCATGACAATCTCTTCCAACATTTTCTAGACAAACCAAGAATCTCCAGTGCATTCTGCAATCTAGATTATGTGATAACTGGTATAAAAGCTGAAGCTTAAAAAATCCAGACAATCTTCACAATTTTTATTGCTGTCAGAATCTAAACAGCTTCAAATGTTTAAATAGCAATTTTGGTTGTCACATACATGATGATTAGCTAGACTAAACAACTAGGTATTTTGTCTTTTCTGGTTAAAAAGAACTTCTGATATAATGGGAATATTATGAACAACAACAAATATACCAAATTTATTAATTCTTTATTTCAAGATATCTCATTTATTGCAGTCAACTGTTAGTGATAAAATGAATAGAGCTATGGTATGCTGTCTCACAACTTCAACAAGAATCACTGCTTCAATTAGTTGATATAATTGGAATATTAACTTCAATTAAGTAGCAAATGTTTATTTTCAAAATATTGTAAAATGTTTTCTTTTTTCTTCAAAAAAATGTGAATATTAAATCGCAATAGTGTCAATTTATATTGTCTTTAATTATGTAAGAAAAACATTAAATAATAATTTTCACACTTGTTACTTAGAGAAATAAACTTTGATTCCAAAAATAGTGAAAATGAATGATAAACTATTTTCTTTATCAGAAATATAATCAGAATTACTGATATCATATTTTAAAAGTCTATAAATAGGTTAATTACATATCTCAAATAAAAGAAGTAATGAGCCTAATCCATTGGATAAAATTATAACAGCTGTTCAAATGAATTAAATTGCTGCATATAACAAACTATGAATTTGTATCCAGTGCTTAAAGAAATGCATTACAGATTATCAATGCTTAATATTTAAATACCATTTAATGGATAATGGATTATGAAGCTAATTATATTTAAATGCCCCTCCTGAATTGTGGATTATTAAAGCAAATATTAAATATGATAAATGTCCAAGTCATAAGCAATATTAAAATGGATTAATGTGAAATGGAATTTATTAATCTTTATGCTGGGTTCAGAGATGATTATATTACAAAAATGAAATTGATTGTGCAATAAATGGATGAATTATTTAATGCACTTTCTCAGAATTGCATCTTTTTCATTTAGTTATTATTATAGTTTTTATTAATACAATAAAGTTTTTTAAGATATTACTATGCTCATGTATGGATAATATTTTTATTTAATATTATTATAATTGATACTGAATGAGATTAAATGTGATTTATTTTAGGTATAGGTTTGATAAGTGTAAATAACTATTAAACTTATATAAAACTGTGCTACATTGCAATTTTTATATGTTTTATGGATTCTTAAGTTTCACCCTTACAGTTAAATATAGTTAAACATTCTTATTTAGATTAGTAAATCCACAGGAAATATTTTATGCATCACTGTTAAATGTTAGTATTAATATTTTAAATATTATATAGTATGTAATTAGGAATCCTAATAGTTTAGTTATATTTTGTTAATAGAATATCAATTCTAACACTTAAGCCTGTGAATGAATCTAGAAAAGAATCTTGAGGTAAAATGAATAAGCACAATGTGATAAATATCAGCTAGCTCTGCTAAGCAATAATATGTAACAGGCA